>CM040178.1:0-7500 GCA_022606695.1 Vaccinium macrocarpon | reverse complement strand
AAGGGGGGGGGTGCCATAGCCAAAGGAGAACCAAGGTCGATCAAAAGCACTACTTGCCCGTAGGACGTTCGCACAATCTATCGACAATGTATCTCATTTGGCAAGGCATGCCGCCTGTTCCATTGCAACAACAAACACATAGCAATGCATGACGTCTTTTAGAAAACCAAGGAATATCCCGCCCAAGCCCTTGGCATCACAACGCCGGTACTAATGCGCCTCGCACCGCAAGCACTACTACACACTTTCGCGACACTACTAATGCGCCTCGCGCCATAAGCGCTACTACACACTTTCGTGACACTACTAATGCGCCCCGCGCCGTAAGCACTACTACACACTTTCGCAACACGGTGATACCACCGGCATCGAGCAAGCATCCCTCGGTGAAATCGCGGGACCATCAAGACGACATCCATGCAAGCCTTTGTTGTTGCACTTGCAACATCGGTATGGCTGAAAACGCGTCGATCGACACCCGGCGAGCCTGCTTCCTCTCAACAAGGAGGTATCCCCGGGGGCACACACTTGGGGACTGAGGCACCTTAAGCCGTATAACCAAGCATGCTCACCGTGCGGGGACACCAATGCATCACAGAGGAATAGCATGCTGCGCACTTCGCGGTGTCGATTGAGATGCTTCATGACAACCATCATTCCTGGCCTTGTCGAGCATGGAGGGCAACCATTTATAGCCTTGCCAAGCATGGAACGCGACCACATTGCCTCGCTAAGCATGGGCAGCGACCACTTGCCTCGCCAAGCCTGGAGCGACCACATTGCCTCGCTAAGCCTTGGGCAGCAATCAACTGCCTGGAGCGACCACCTTGCCTCGCTAAGCCTTGGGCAGCAATCAACTGCCTGGAGCGACCACCTTGCCTCGCTAAGCCTTGGGCAGCAATCAACTGCCTGGACCAACCCCACATTACTAGGCTATGCCTATGCGACCACATTGCCTCGCAAGCCTTGGGCAGCAATCAACTGCCTGGACCAACCCCACATTACTAGGCTATGCCTATGCGACCACATTGCCTCGCTAAGCCTTGGGCAGCAATCAACTGCCTGGACCAACCCCACATTACTAGGCTATGCCTATGCGACCACATTGCCTCGCAAGCCTTGGGCAGCAATCAACTGCCTGGACCAACCCCACATTGCCTCGCTATGCATGGCATTGCCTTTCAATCATTTCTTCGTGCATATTACCCGTAGGACACGGCTAGAACAAGGCGACATGCACACGTCGGGTCTTATTTCCAGCGATTACCCGATGGCAAGCACACATCGGGACGTAATTCCAACAAATGCCCGGCAACAAGCACGCATCGGGTCATGTTTCGAACGGTTACTCGGCAACAAGAGCGCATTGGGTCATGTTTTCAGCGATTACCCAAAGAATGTAGCCGTCGGGTGCCGAAATGCCTTTCCTAGCACGATTGTCGGCTCATTTCGTGACCCATCGGGCTCTATTAGTTACCCACAGGGGCATCTCGTTCATTTTTTCGCTCATTACTCCATGGGTCTCGATAGCACGAGGCATTGAACCCGAAATGCCTTTGATTGCCCGAACGTCGGCTCATTTCGTTACCCGTCGGCTCATTTCGTGCCCCATCGGGCTCTATTAGTTACCCACAGGGGCATCTCGGCCTTTTTTTCGCTCATTACTCCATGGGTCTCGATAGCACGAGGCATTGAACCCGAAATGCCTTTGATTGCCCGATGGTCGGCTCATTTCGTTACCCGTCGGCTCATTTCGTGCCCCATCGGGCTCTATTGGTTACCCACAGGGGCATTTCGGTCTTTTTTTCGTTCATTACTCCATGGGTCTCGATAGCACGAGGCATTGAACCCGAAATGCCTTTGATTGCCCGAAGATCGGCTCATTTCGTTACCCGTCGGCTCGTTTCGTTACCCACAGGGGCGTTTCGTTACCCACAGGGGTATTTTGGTCTTTTTTCCGAGCATTACTCCCGGGCATGTGTTTGCACTAGGCATCGAAGCCCAAGTGCCCAGCACATGCCGGTTGGTCATGCCCGGGCCACTCCAAGGCAGCCGGCATGGCTGGCCTTGGCTTGGCAAGGAGGGAGACCACCCCCCCTTATATATGCATCTTGAGCTTTTCCCCATGTGGCAGGAAGAAACATCTTTTCGTCCGAGGAGCGTACTAGCCATTTTTTCGAAAAATTGAGTTTTGCTCAACAAAGTGGCAATTGGAACTTGTTCAAAACATTTTGTAGCACCTTCACAAAAAAATTCAGATTTTTTCTCCAAAAGGATTATTTATTATGAATTAATTTGCAAAATACGCTATAAAAAATCAAAAAAAAATCCAGAAAAATACAATAAAAATAGGAAAAATTCCAAATAAAATCTATTACTTCTACACATTAAATATAAAAATATTTGGAAGGAAATAGATGAAAAGAGATGTAAAAACCCAACCTCAAATTCTCTAAATGCGTGTGTTATAAAAGAAAAAAGTTATCCTTTGTGAAACACACATGGAGGTGATCTTTTAGGGAGTTCTTACGAGGCATTGTAGCCAAACAACCTACCACAAGTCATGTCAAGCACCCATCGGGTGGTTTTTCAAGCGATTGCTCGGTGCCAAACACCCGTCGGGTGGTTTTTGCACCGATGGCATGTCAAGCCCATGTCGTGGCATGCATACCTTGCCGAGCCCATGTTTTAGAGTGGCATTGTAGCCAAACAAACTACCACAAGTCATTTCAAGCACCCATCGGGTGGTTTTTCAAGCGATTGCTCGGTGCCTTGTCAAGGCCGTGTCGAGGCATGCCTTGTCAAGCACATGCCGTGGCATGTCAAGCCCTTGTTGTGGCATGCCTTGTGCCCATGTTTTGGCATGTCAAGCCGTATCGTGGCATTCCTTGTCAAGCCCATGTCGTGGGATGCCATGTCGAGCCCGTGTCAAGGCATGCCTTGTCAAGCCCATGTCGTGCCATGTCAAGCCCTTGTTGTGGCATGCCTTGTGCCCGTGTTTTGGCATGTCAAGCCGTATCGTGGCATGCCTTGTCAAGCCCATGTCGTGGGATGCCTTGTCAAGCCCATGTCGAGGCATGTCGAGAACGTGTCGAGGCATGCCTTGTCAAGCCCACGTTTTAGAGAGGCATTGTAGCCAAATATACCACCACAAGTCATGTCAAGCACCCATCGGGTGGTTTTTCAAGCGTTTGCTCGGTGCCAACCACCCGTCGGGTGGTTTTTGCACCGATGGCATGTCAAGCCCATGTCGTGGCATGCATGCCTTGTCAAGCCCATGTTTTAGAGAGGCATTGTAGCCAAATATACCACCACAAGTCATGTCAAGCACCCATCGGGTGGTTTTTCAAGCGATTGCTCGGTGCCTTGTCAAGGCCGTGTCGAGGCATGTCAAGCCCTTGTTGTGGCATGCCTTGTGCCCATGTTTTGGCATGTCAAGCCGTATCGTGGCATCCCTTGTCAAGCCCATGTCGTGGCATGCATGCCTTGTCAAGCCCATCTCGTGGCATGCATGCCTTGTGCAGCCTCAACTATTTTCTTTTATAAACTTTCAAAAATCCCAATTGCTCCCAATTGCTTCCCAAGTGCTTCCAAGTGCCCAAGTCCCAAAGGCCCAAGAGCCCTAGAGCCCTAGTGCCCTAGTGCCCGTGCCCGCGCGCGCGCGCGTGCGCCCGCACGCACGCAGGTGTTTTTTAAGTTGATTTATGAGCATTTTTTTGGCCGGCTCCGTCATTTTTCCACCGTCGGCTCGTTTTTCCAACCGTTGCCCGGTGTCAAGCACCCGTCGGCTAGCCCATCATCGATGCCGTTTTTGGCCGGCTCCGTCATTTTTCAACCGATGGCACGATGCCGAGCACCCGTCGGGTCATTTTTCAACCGATGGCACGCTGCCGAGCACCCGTCGGGTCATTTTTCAACCGATGGCACGGGGCCGAGCACCCGTCGGGTCATTTTTCAACCGATGGCACGCTGCCAAGCACCCAACGGGTCCTTTTTTAACCGATGGCACGCTGCCAAGCACCCAACGGCTCATTTTTCAACCGATGGCATGCTGCCATGCTCATTTTTAACCGATGCCACGCTGCCAAGCACCCAACGGCTCATTTTTCAACCGATGCCACGCTGCCATGATCATTTTTAACCGATGGCACGCTGCCAAGCACCCAACGGCTCATTTTTAAACCCATGGCACGCTGCCATGCTCATTTTTAACCGATGGCACGCAGCCAAGCACCTAACGGGTCATTTTTCAACCGATGGCACGCTGCCATGATCATTTTTAACCGATGGCACGCTGCCAATTACCCAACGGGTCATTTTTCCAACCGATGGCACGCTGCCATGATCATTTTTAACCGATGGCACGCTGCCAAGCACCCAACGGCTCATTTTTCAACCGATGGCACGCGACCAAGCACCCAACGGGTCATTTTTCAACCGATAGCACGCTGCCATGCTCATTTTTAACCGATGGCACGCTGCCAAGAACCCAACGGCTCATTTTTCAACCGATGGCACGCTGCCAAGCACCCAACGGCTCATTTTTAAACCCATGGCACGCTGCCATGCTCATTTTTAACCCATGGCACGCTGCCAAGCACCCAACGGCTCATTTTTCAACCGATGGCACGCTGCCATGATCATTTTTAACCGATGGCACGCTGCCAAGCACCCAACGGCTCATTTTTCAACCGATGGCACGCTGCCATGCTCATTTTTAACCGATGGCACGCTGCCAAGCACCCAACGGCTCATTTTTCAACCGATGGCACGCTGCAATGGTCATTTTTAACCGAAGGCACGCTGCCAAGCACCCAACGGCTCATTTTTCAACCGATGGCACGCTGCCATGCTCATTTTTAACCGATGGCACGCTGCCAAGCACCCAGCGGCTCATTTTTCTACCGATGGCACGCTGCAATGGTCATTTTTAACCGATGGCACGCTGCCAAGCACCCAACGGCTCATTTTTCAACCGATGGCACGCTGCCATGCTAATTTTTAACCGATGGCACGCTGCCAAGCACCCAACGGCTCATTTTTCTACCGATGGCACGCTGCCAAGAACCCAACGGGTCATTTTTCAACCGATGGCACGCTACCATGATCATTTTTAACCGATGGCACGCTGCCAAGCACCCAACGGCTCATTTTTAAACCGATGGCACGCAGCCATGCTCATTTTTAACCGATGGCACGCAGCCAAGCACCTAACGGGTCATTTTTCAACCGATGGCACGCTGCCAATTACCCAACGGGTCATTTTTCAACCGATGGCACGCTGCAATGCTCATTTTCAACCGATGGCACGCTGCCGTGCTTATTTTTAACCGATGGCACGCTGCCAAGCACGCAACAGGTCATTTTTAACCGATGGCACGCTGCCAAGCACCCAACGGCTCATTTTTCAACCGATGGCACGCTGCCATGATCATTTTTAACCGATGGCACGCTGCCAAGCACCCAACGGCTCATTTTTAAACCCATGGCACGCTGCCATGCTCATTTTTAACCGATGGCACGCAGCCAAGCACCTAACGGGTCATTTTTCAACCGATGGCACGCTGCCATGATCATTTTTAACCGATGGCACGCTGCCAATTACCCAACGGGTCATTTTTCAACCGATGGCACGCTGCCATGCTTATTTTTAACCGATGGCACGCTGCCAAGCACCCAACGGGTCATTTTTCAACCGATGGCACGCTGCCATGATCATTTTTAACCGATGGCACGCTGCCAAGCACCCAACGGCTCATTTTTCAACCGATGGCACGCTGCCATGATCATTTTTAACCGATGGCACACTGCCAAGCACCCAACGGCTCATTTTTAAACCCATGGCACGCTGCCATGCTCATTTTTAACCGATGGACGCTAGCCAAGCACCCTACGGGTCATTTTTCAACCGATGGCACGCTGCCATGATCATTTTTAACCGATGGCACGCTGCCAATTACCCAACGGGTCATTTTTCAACCGATGGCACGCTGCCAATTACCCAACGGGTCATTTTTCAACCGATGGCACGCTGCCATGATCATTTTTAACCGATGGCACGCTGCCAAGCACCCAACGGCTCATTTTTCAACCGATGGCACGCTGCCAAGCACCCAACGGCTCATTTTTAAACCGATGGCACGCTGCCATGCTCATTTTTAACCGATGGCACGCAGCCAAGCACCTAACGGGTCATTTTTCAACCGATGGCACGCTGCCATGATCATTTTTAACCGATGGCACGCTGCCAATTACCCAACGGGTCATTTTTCAACCGATGGCACGCTGCCAATTACCCAACGGGTCATTTTTCAACCGATGGATGGCACGCTGCCATGGCGCTGCCCAACGGGTCATTTTCAACCGATGGCACGCTGCCATGATCATTTTTAACCGATGGCACGCTGCCAAGCACCCAACGGCTCATTTTTCAACCGATGGCACGCTGCCATGATCATTTTTAACCGATGGCACGCATTTTGCCATGGCACGCTGCGGCTCATTTTCAACCGATGATGGCGCTGCCAAGCACCCAACGGGTCATTTTTCAACCGATGGCACGCTGCCATGCTCATTTTTAACCGATGGCACGCTGCCTTGCACATTTTTAACCGATGGCATGCTGCCAAGCACCCAACGGCTCATTTTTCTACCGATGGCATGCTGCCAAAGCTCATTTTTAACCGATGGCACGCTGCCAAGCACCCAACGGGTCATTTTTCAACCGATGGCACGCTGCCATGATCATTTTTAACCGATGGCACGCAGCCAAGCACCCAATGGCTCATTTTTCAACCGATGGCATGCTGCCATATGCTCATTTTTAACCGATTGCACGCTGCCAAGCACGCAACAGCTCATTTTTCAACCGATGGCACGCGACCAAGCACCCAACGGGTCATTTTTCAACCGATGGCACGCTGCCATGCTCATTTTTAACCGATGGCACGCTGCCAAGCTCATTTTTCAACCGATGGCGCTGCCATGCTCATTTTTAACCGATGGCACGCTGCCAAGCACCCAACGCTCATTTTCAACCGATGGCACGCTGCCAAGCACCCAACGGCTCATTTTTCAACCGATGGCACGCTTCCATGCTCATTTTTAACCGATGGCGCTGCCAAGCAAACCATCGGGTCATTTTTCAACCGATGGCATTTGTCAAGCTCATTTAACCGATGGCGCTTCCAAGCGCCTAGCGGGTCATTTTTTCAACCGATGGGCGCTGCCTAGCACTAGTCGTTCCATGTCTTGGTTAGCCGGTGGCCGCGGGCACATCCGTTCCATGCCTTGTCATATTTTCAGCAAATGCCCGGTGACAAGCACAAGTAGTGCCATGCCTTGCCTTGCCCGGCTACAAGCGCATGCCGTGACATGCCTTGTCATGTTTCCAGCGATTGCCCGGTGACAAGCACAAGTCGTGCCATGCCTTGTCAGGTTTCCAGCTTCGGGTCATGTTTGTAACGGTTGCGGTGGCAGGCGCAAAATCGCGCCATGCCT
>CM040177.1:38264974-38267474 GCA_022606695.1 Vaccinium macrocarpon | reverse complement strand
CCTAAACCCTAAACCCTAAACCCTAAACCCTAAAAACCCTAAACCCTAAACCCTAAACCCTAAACCCTAAACCCTAAACCCTAAACCCTAAACCCTAAACCCTAAACCCTAAACCCTAAACCCTAAAAACCCTAAACCCTAAAACCCTAAACCCTAAACCCTAAACCCTAAACCCTAAACCCTAAACCCTAAACCCTAAACCCTAAACCCTAAACCCCCTAAACCCTAAACCCTAAACCCTAAACCCTAAACCCTAAACCCTAAACCCTAAACCCTAAACCCTAAACCCTAAACCCTAAACCCTAAACCCTAAACCCTAAACCCTAAACCCTAAACCCTAAAACCCTAAACCCTAAACCCTAAAACCCTAAACCCTAAACCCTAAACCCTAAACCCTAAACCCTAAACCCTAAACCCTAAACCCTAAACCCTAAACCCTAAACCCTAAACCCTAAACCCTAAACCCTAAACCCTAAACCCTAAACCCTAAACCCTAAACCCTAAACCCTAAACCCTAAACCCTAAACCCTAAACCCTAAACCCTAAACCCTAAACCCTAAACCCTAAACCCTAAACCCTAAACCCTAAACCCTAAACCCTAAACCCTAAACCCTAAACCCTAAACCCTAAACCCTAAACCCTAAACCCTAAACCCTAAACCCTAAACCCTAAACCCTAAACCCTAAACCCTAAACCCTAAACCCTAAACCCTAAACCCTAAACCCTAAACCCTAAACCCTAAACCCTAAACCCTAAACCCTAAACCCTAAAACCCTAAACCCTAAACCCTAAACCCTAAACCCTAAACCCTAAACCCTAAAACCCTAAACCCTAAACCCTAAACCCTAAACCCTAAACCCTAAACCCTAAACCCTAAACCCTAAACCCTAAACCCTAAACCCTAAACCCTAAACCCTAAACCCTAAACCCTAAACCCTAAACCCTAAACCCTAAACCCTAAACCCTAAACCCTAAACCCTAAACCCTAAACCCTAAACCCTAAACCCTAAAACCCTAAACCCTAAACCCTAAACCCTAAACCCTAAACCCTAAACCCTAAACCCTAAACCCTAAACCCTAAACCCTAAACCCTAAACCCTAAACCCTAAACCCTAAACCCTAAACCCTAAACCCTAAACCCTAAACCCTAAACCCTAAACCCTAAACCCTAAACCCTAAACCCTAAACCCTAAACCCTAAACCCTAAACCCTAAACCCTAAACCCTAAACCCTAAACCCTAAACCCTAAACCCTAAACCCTAAACCCTAAACCCTAAACCCTAAACCCTAAACCCTAAACCCTAAACCCTAAACCCTAAACCCTAAACCCTAAACCCTAAACCCTAAACCCTAAACCCTAAACCCTAAACCCTAAAACCCTAAACCCTAAACCCTAAACCCTAAACCCTAAACCCTAAACCCTAAACCCTAAACCCTAAACCCTAAACCCTAAACCCTAAACCCTAAACCCTAAACCCTAAACCCTAAACCCTAAACCCTAAACCCTAAACCCTAAACCCTAAACCCTAAACCCTAAACCCTAAACCCTAAACCCTAAACCCTAAACCCTAAACCCTAAACCCTAAACCCTAAACCCTAAACCCTAAACCCTAAACCCTAAACCCTAAACCCTAAACCCTAAACCCTAAACCCTAAACCCTAAACCCTAAACCCTAAACCCTAAACCCTAAACCCTAAACCCTAAACCCTAAACCCTAAACCCTAAACCCTAAACCCTAAAACCCTAAACCCTAAACCCTAAACCCTAAACCCTAAAACCCTAAACCCTAAACCCTAAACCCTAAACCCTAAACCCTAAACCCTAAACCCTAAACCCTAAAACCCTAAACCCTAAACCCTAAACCCTAAACCCTAAACCCTAAACCCTAAACCCTAAACCCTAAACCCTAAACCCTAAACCCTAAACCCTAAACCCTAAAACCCTAAACCCTAAACCCTAAACCCTAAACCCTAAACCCTAAACCCTAAACCCTAAACCCTAAACCCTAAACCCTAAACCCTAAAAAACCCTAAACCCTAAACCCTAAACCCTAAACCCTAAACCCTAAACCCTAAACCCTAAACCCTAAACCCTAAACCCTAAACCCTAAACCCTAAACCCTAAACCCTAAACCCTAAACCCTAAACCCTAAACCCTAAACCCTAAACCCTAAACCCTAAACCCTAAACCCTAAACCCTAAACCCTAAACCCTAAACCCTAAACCCTAAACCCTAAACCCTAAACCCTAAACCCTAAACCCTAAACCCTAAACCCTAAACCCTAAACCCTAAACCCTAAACCCTAAAACCCTAAACCCTAAACCCCTAAACCCTAAACCCTAAACCCTAAACCCTAAACCCTAAACCCTAAACCCTAAACCCTAAACCCTAAACCCTAAACCCTAAACCCTAAACCCTAAACCCTAAACCCTAAACCCTAAACCCTAAACCCTAAACCCTAAACCCTAAACCCTAAACCCCTAAACCCTAAACCCTAAA
>CM040177.1:37767474-38249974 GCA_022606695.1 Vaccinium macrocarpon | reverse complement strand
TGCCTATTGACCACAGCGTGATTCTGCTTCAGCCCACCAAGTTTTGGCCAAATTCTAGGTCGTTGACAGATTCCCTAACTTGGAAATTTCCATTTTCAAGTTATTTGGGCCTCCAAAGGTTTGACCGATCCAATTTAGAATACAATTGGGTCACTACTATCCTCCTAGGTTATTCCTATTGATCACAACACAGATCTGCTTCAGCCTACCAAGTTTTGGCCAAATTTTGGGCTCGCCGATAAATTTGCGAAATTGGAAATTTCCAATTTGAAGTTATTTGGGCCTCCGAGGGTTTGACCGGTCCAATTTACAATACAATTGGGCCGCTACTAGGCCTCCTAGGTTGTGTCTATTGATCACAGCGCGATTCTGCTTCTGCCCACCAAGTTTTGGCCAAATTTCGGGTCGTCGATAAATTGCCGTAATTGGACATTTCCAATTTGAAGTTAGTTAGGCCCCTAAGGGTTTGACCGGTCCAATTTACAATTCAATTGGGTCGCTACTGGACCTCTTAGGTTTTGTCTAATGTTCAAACCGCGATTCTGCTTCAGTGCACCAAGTTTTGGCCAAATTTTGTGTCGTCGATAAATTGCCGAAACTAGAAATTTCCAATTTGAAGTTATTTGAGCCTCCAAGCTTTTGACCGTTCCAATTTATAATACAATTGGGTCGCTAGTAGGCCTCCTAGGCTGTTCCTATTAATCATAGTGCAATTCTGCTTCAACCCACCAAGTTTTGGCCAAATTTCTGGCTCGTCGGTAAATTTGCCGAAATTTGAAATTTCCAATTTGAATTTATTTGGGCCTCCAATGGTTTGACCGATCCAATTTACAATACAATTGGATCGCTACTAGGCCTCTTAGGTTGTTCATATGGATCACAGCACGGATCTGCTTTAGTCCAGCAAGTTTTGGCCAAATTCCGAGCTCGTCGATAAATTGCCGAAATTGAAAATTTCCAATTTGAAGTTAGTTAGGCTTCCAAGCGTTAGACCGGTCCAATTTTAAAATACAATTGGGCCGCTACAGGGAATCCTACATTGTGCCTATTGATCACAGTGCAATTCTGCTTCAGCCCACCAAATTTTGGCCAAATTCCGTGTCGTCGAGAAATTCCCGAAATTGGAAATTTCTAATTTGATGTTATATGGGCCTCCAAGGGTTTGAATGGTCCAATTTACAATACAATTGGGTCGCTACCAGACCTCCTAGGTTGTGCCTATTGATCACAGCGTGATTCTGCTTCAGCCTACCAGTTTTGGCCAACTTCGGAGTCGTCGATAAATTGCAGAAATTGGAAATTTAAATTTAAAGTTAGTTGGGCCCCCAATGGTTTGACCAGTCCAATTTACAATTCAATTGGGTCGCTATTGGGCCTCCTAGGTTGTTCCTATGATCACAGCATGGCACCGTTTTAGCCCACCAATTTTGGCCAAATTCCGGGTCGTCGATAAATTGCCGAAATTTTAAAATTTCCAATTTGAAGTTATTTAGGTCTCCGAGGGTTTGACTGGTCTTATTTACAATACAATCGGGTCGCTACTAGGCCTCCTAGGTTGTGCCTATTGATCACAGCGCGATTCTGCTTCAGCACCAAGTTTTGGCCAAATTCAGGGTCGTCGATAAATTGCTGAAATTGGAAATTTCCAATTTGAAGTTATTTGGGCCTCCAAGGATTTGACTGGTTCAATTTGCAATACAATTGGGTCCCTACAAGGCCTCCTAGGTTGTGCCTATTGATCACAGCGTTTTTCTACTTCAGCCCACCAAGTTTCTGCCAAATTCAGGGTCGTCGATAAATTGCCGAAATTGGAAATTTCAAATTTGAAGTTATTTGGGCCTCCAAGAGTTTGACCGGTCCAATTTTCAATACAATTGGGTCGCTAGAGGGAATCCTAGATTGTTCTTATTGATCACAGCACGGATCTGCTTCAGCCAACCTTGTTTAGGCCAAATTCTAGGTCGTCTATAAATTGCTGAAATTTGAAATTTCAAATTTGAAATTATTTGGGCCTTAAATGGTTTGACCGGTCCAACTTACAGTACAATTGGGTCATTCTTGGGCCTCCTAGGTTGTTCCTAATGATGACAGCGCGATTCTACTTCAGCCCACCAAGTTTTGACCACATTTCGGGTCATCGATAAATTGCCGAAATTGGAAATTTCTAATTTCAAGTTATTTGGGCCTCCAAGGGTTTGACCGGTCCAATTTACAATACAATTAGGTCGCTATTGGGCCTCCTAGGTTGTTCCTAATGATCACAGTGCGATTCGGCTTCAGCCCACCAAGTTTTGGTCAAATTTGGGGCTCGTCGATAAATTGCCAAAATTGGAAATTTCCAATCAGAAATTATTTGGTCCTCCAAGGGTTTGACCAGTCAAATTTACATTACAATTGGGCCGCTACTAGTCCTCCTCGGTTGTTCCTATTGATTTCAACGCGATTCTATTTCAGCCCACCATGTTTTGGCCCAATTCCGGGCTCGTTGATAAATTGCCGAAATTTGAAATTTCTAATTTGAAGTCATTTGGGCCTCCAAGGGTTGGCTCGGTCCAATTTACAATACAATTGGGCCACCACTGGGCCTCCAAAGTTGTGCCTATTGATTACAGCGCGATTCTGCTTCAGCCCACCAAGTTTTGGCCAAATTTCGGGCTCATCGATAAATTGCCGAAATTGGAAATTTCCAATTTGAAGTCATGTGGGCCTCCAAGGGTTTGACGGGTCTAATTTACAATACAATTGGGTCGCTACTGGGCCTCCTAGGTTGTTCCTATTGATCACAACACGATTTTGCTTCAGCCCACCATGTTTTGGCCCAAATTCGGGCTCGTCGATAAATTGCCAAAATTGGAAATTTCCAATTTGAAGTTATTTGGGCCTCCAAGGGTTTGACCGGTCCAATTTACAATACAATTGGGCCGCTCCTAGGCCTCCTAGGTTGTGCCTATTGATCACAACGTGATTCTTCTTCAGCCCACCAAGTTTTGGCCAAATTTCGGGCTCATCGATAAATTGCCGAAATTGAAAATTTCCAATTTGAAGTTATTTGGGCCTCCAAGGGTTTGACCAGTTCAATTTACAATACAATTGGGTAGCTACTTGGCCTCCTAGGTTGTTCCTATTGATCACAACGCGGATTTGCTTCAGCCCACCAAGTTTTGGCCATATTTCGGGCTCGTCGATAAATTGCCAAAATTGTAAATTTCCAATTTGGAGTTATTTGGGCCTCAGAGGGTTTGACCGGTCCAATTTACAATACAATTGGGCCGCTACTAGGCTTGCTAGGTTGTGCCTATTGATAACAGCGTGATTCTGCTTCAACCCACCATGTTTTATATCGAGCAATATCTGTTCCCATGTTTGTGATCATGAATTCGGGCAGTTCCTGTTCTCAAGTGGAGTATCCATCATTGCTCATAATATTTGGGAGCGTTTTTTCCCCCTAATATATTTCAATCATGTATCTACTTTTTTCTTCCTGGACTGTTTGTCTTTTTCCCATTGATGCTGCTCGATATAAAAAATAGTGGCTATGAACTGTGCTTTTAATTGTTAACAGTATGATCTGAATCGTCGAATGTGTTTAAAAAGTATTTTTAAAAGTCCCCGCGAGAAATCGTCCAAAAAAAATACTGGGAAGGACTTAATCTGAGCAGTTTTTCATAAGTAATAAATATATTTCTTTCCTATTTAAAATGTCAAGGGGTTTGCTAGCCAAGAGGTCAAGAACTTGGCTTCCCATGCATGAGGTTGGAAGTTTGATCCTTGCCCCTTAACTTTTTCAAACTCCTAGCAAAAATCTTGGGAGTTCGATCCCTGAAGGGGTTTGCCAGCCATGTGGTCAAGACCTTGGCTCCCCAACCCATGCATGAGCCTGGAAGTTTGATCCCTGCCTCTTACATTTTCAAGGTATATAGATGTATACCAGTTCAATTCACTTAAAAAATTGGGAACAAACTAGTTTTTAAATTTCAAATTCTCACGAACCGGGAACCTAACCTATCAACGAAAAAATCAGGAAAAAAAAATCCTGGTTTAGCGTGGTTTTCAATTTTTTGTTTTCATCCCTAACAACTAGTAACAAGTAGCTAGTGAATATTGATAATTAAAAAAAAAAAGTAGCTTGTGATGATTGTATAAAAGATATGAAACAAAGCGCTTGTTTGGGTGACAAAAAAATGGTTTTCACTTTTAGGGTGAGTTTTCCAAATGATAAAATATGACAGAATCAACACTTGCTAAAACTAGATGTTGATTTTATCAAATGGAGAAGATTTTTGCTAGGATTTTGATCCCTAAAGGGGTTTGCCAGCTAAGTGGTCAAGACCTTAGCTCCCCATGTATGAGGTTGGGAGTTCAATCCCTGCCCCTTACCTTTTTCAAGGTATATATGTGTATACCAGTTTGGTTCACTTAAAAATAAATCCCGAATTGGTTTTGAAAATTTCAAATTCTCACCAATTGGGGATTGAATCGGCCAAATAAAAATCGAAAACAATCCCGGTTCGGTCCAATTCTTCGGTTCGGGCTTGTTTCGATTTTTTATTTTCACCCCTAACAGCTGGTAACAAGTATAGCTAGAGAATATTAATAAAATAAAAAAAAGTAGCTAGCGAAAATTGTATAAAAAATGTGAAACAAAGAGCCTATTTGGGTGACAAAAAGGGTTTTGACTAGCTTTAGGGTGCTTTTTTCAAACGATAAAATCAACGTTTGTTAAAATCAGCAATCGATTTTATCAAATGGGAAAGATTTTTGTTAAAATCTTAAGGTTGATACAAGTGTGAACACATGGTGCTCCTTTTTGTTATTTTCCCTCATTTGTGGGTTTTCCCTTTTTTCTTCTTTCCCCCATTTTGCTACTTTCCCTTATTTTTGTCTACGTTTTTTTTTCTTCTTTTTTCCCCCATATGTAAGCTATTAGTAGTTGGTACACAATTATGTATTTCATAGATGGGTTTTAGTATAGGCATTTGGTTTAGTTATTTTATTCAGTTTAATTAGTAAAAGAATAAAAAAAATGAACAAATGAGAAAGAAAAAAAAATTCGCAGCTCAAGTGTGCACTACAATTGCACCATGAGCTACCATTTAGTTCGCTCTCATAATTATAGTTTTACAAAATGGAATTGTAAAAAATTTCCAGGCTCACCTATATCTCTCTTTTGTAATTTAAAAATATATATATTCCAAAAAAAATGTATATTTAAAAAAAATTAATTAAGCAACTTAATTAACTTTTTGAGTATTATTGGTTCGTTCGACAAGAGGAATCCAAAAAGGTAAGAGATTATGATTAGAACCCTCAATTTTTTGAATAAGATCGAAAAAACTATAAAAAATTGACTTTTTGGCTTATTTTTATTTTTATTCAAAATAATTTAAGTTTCGGTCATAATTTTTTACTTTTTTGATTCCTCTCGCCGAGAAGAACTAATAATACACAAAAAGTTAATGCAAAACTAAAAAATACGAAAAAAATTCAAATAAAAACAAAAAAATAAGTCAACCAACTCTTTAGGTAAAATCTGACCGTTTTATCTCTACAACAATGAGTGGCTACATGCGTAACACACTTGGCTTAATACTAGTATTTCCAAGAAATTAATTTATCTGACAATGGGGGGTGACATTGGCAGAATAATATGTTGGAGATTTTCAAAATAATAAATAATTTTGGGATTTTTTAAAAAGGGTGCGGAGAGCGATTTATGTGAAAGGGTGTAAAAACATTTTTCACAAAGTCATAACTTTATCGAATGGTTATCACACCCCTTGAATAGGGATGTGTTTATTAGAATGGATGTGACTATTAGGAAGAGATATGATTAATGGGGTGCCTCCAAGGAACATGACATTTCCTAATGAGTGTCTATTGAAAAGACACAATTATTCTAATGGGTGTCTTCTAAAGACATGATCTTTCACAAAGGGGTACCTATAAATCTATAAATAAGCACTTTGTAAAGTCATTTAAAATACAGAATAACATCAGAAATTCCACAGCGAATTGCTCTCTCTCTCTCTACACACTCTATTCCTAGAATTTTAGGCATACTGTTATTCTGCAGAAACAAAATATCAGTTCTTGATTCTCTTATTCTTCCTTAGTGGATATTAAATGCATCTTACGTTTGTGCGAGCATGATCGGAGAAAAGAAACACTGAAAAAAAAAAAAAAGGATTTAGATTTTTTGTATCTTGAAAGCGGATTTCTTTATGAGCGGTCTTGAAAATTCACTTGAATTGGTGAAAAATCTTGTCATTAGGAAAACGTTGTTACAACGTACATCGAATGTAATTTATTGTTCTTTATTTCTCTATGGAGACGACGCCATCAACATATTGGAAGACCGTATTTCCAACATAATATAAGCATATGCTAAGCTCTGGCCTAAATGCGAGAGAAAGAAGAAAAGAAAAGAAAGGTCGGGAGTAATTCACTCCTCAATAAATTTCCACAGGGGTTAGGTCGGCGAAATCTTCCCGCAAAAGACTCCCACACTCCACAGTTCACAGTAACGTCGGGAGTCGGGACAATTTAGGGTGGGTGGAAGTATGATTTCATCCACATCGTTAATCTCCGTCCTTTCCCTTGTTCCCCTTCGTCGTCAATGCGATGGTTACTGTCGCTCTTCGATTCCAAACTCCTTTCCGGGCGTTTCTATGCCTTCTTTCCAGCGAAATAAAATACTACAATGTAAACCCAGATTCGGTATGCGGTCCTTCAGTTCATTCTCTACGCAAGTAAAAACACAAGCCATCCGCCGGCGAGTATTGTGTTTGGCTGAACAAAACGACGGTGATGAAAAATTCCAAGTGGTGGCGGCCGTTAGAAGCCCTTACAATGATATCGTGATCGTGGACACTCCCCAGTCTAGGATGCTACTCCTAGATTCCAGTCGTACGCTCTCTCTCTCTCTCTCTCTCTCTCTCTCTCTCTCTCTCTCTCTCTCTCTCTCTCCATCCGACGTTCCCCAACCTGCATAACTTGTACACCAATGCACGCTTCAACTCACATGGATATTCCCCTTGGGGGAGTATATGTTTTCACAATGGACAATCCATTTAGCATAATTACATGAAATTGGCCGACTGCTGCTAAGGATTTCATTCGATCTTTTATACTCTATGGCCAATTATTACATTTGAAACATTGTGATTGCTGCTTATATATGCTGGGAGGAACTATTTTTTCCGTCAATTATATGCTGGGAAGAACTATTATCGAATGTCTTTGAGTTATTGTTTGTGGTGGTGCAGATAATGTTCACAGTATTCTTAACAGAGGAGAGAGATGGACTGGTTCATACTGGGTATGGAAATCTTCATTAGAGCACATGTACCTTACAATCTATGTAACTCCTTGTTGATCTGGTAATGCGTGTAACTCTGTTGTTGCCCATATATGTGCAGATGATTATTGGATAGGACATCCTTGCTGCAGTTTACTGTGGTCAAAGATATTTGTAACTTAACAAACCAAACCAAACTGAGTCGTAAGTCCCTGTTAATTGGGGTCGGCTACATGAATCTTATTTTTCCATTGAGCTCATCAAGGGCTACATGTTCAATGAGATTTAGGGTACTCATATCCTTCGGACTACATCATCTAATGTCAATCTGGGTCTTCCTCTCCTTGTAGCGTTATTACCTAAATCTATCATATCAACTCTCCTAACTACTACATCTACAGGTGTACAGTAGATATGTCCAAACTATCTTAGTCTATTTTCCTGCAACTTCTCGTCTATAGGTGCTACACCCACTATCTCATGAACGATTTCATTTCTAATCCTATCTTTTCTATTGTTACCACAAATCCATCTTAGCATTCTCATCTCAGTTACACCCATCTTACTCACTTCTTGTTTCTTAATAGGCCAGCATTCTGTCCCGTAAAGTATCGTTGGTCTTATAGCAATTCTATAGAATTTCCCTTTCATTTTTGTGGGTATCCTCTTGTCACATAGTATACCAGTAGCGCTTCTCCACTCGAGCCACCCCACTTGGATCCTATGAGTCACATCCTCTGCAATCTCACTATCTTTGCTAAAAATAGAACCTAAATACCGAAAATGATCACTTTGTGGTATCTCTTGATCTTGAATCCTTACTTGTTCTGCAAGAGCACTTCCACCATTACTAAACTTACATTCCATAGGCATGGTCTTATCCTAAAGCTTTTTGACTCTAATGCTTCTCTCCATATTTCTAACTTGGCACTAACTCCTAGCATTTTCATCTAGTAAGACAATATCATCCACAAACAACATACACCCTGGTATCTCCTAAATATGCTTGGTCAATTCATCCATAACTGAGGTGAAGAAGCACAGACTCAAGGCTGACCTTGGTGCAAACCTATTGTGATTGGAAATTCACTCGTTTCCCCTGCTGAGGATCTAATGGTAGTGACGACACCTTCATACATGTCCCTAATCACATCGATATACCATTTTGTCACTCGTTTTCTCTCTAAAAGCCACCATGTAATATTTCTAGGCACTTTATTAGAAGCCTTTTCCAAATATATGAAAACTATATGGAGATCCGTCTTCTTCTCTGTACTTTTTCACCAATCTCCGTAATATGTATATTGCTTCTATGGCTGATCACCCAGGCATAAATCCAAATTGTCTCTGCGACACCATAGTCACAACCCTCCAGCGATGCTCAATAACTCTTTCCCACAACTTTATCGTATGGCTCATCACCTTAATGCCTCTATAGTTGATGCAACTTTAAATATCCCCTTTATTCTTATATATAGGTACTAAGGTGCTACTTCTCCATTCGTTGGGCATCTTTCTAGTCATAATAATCTTTTATGCGAACATTGGTATTAAAGGGCCAGACTTGCCCATACCATTCTGTCAAAAATGATTTTTCTAACTACTTGTTGCACTTAAACATTGTGTGGGTAGTAGGAGGTTAAGTGTGTGCACATAACATTAGCCATCCATAGCGCCATTTGTTTGCAGTTTGTATTTACTTATTTTGTTCTTCATCAGTTTGTTATTGTTTTTTTTTAAATGCTTTGTGGGTTAAATCGAAGAATGAAGATTGTTATGCGTGTTGAACTTCATTTTGGTATGCCTGTATGGTATATAGTTATATTCTGCCTCCTGATTTTTTGGTATACAACGTGTTATGCAGGATGAGTTTGCTAGCTTGCCAGCTGTTGTTCCACAGGGCCCAATTGCAATATTCGGTTTGGTAGTTCAATGATATGTTCAATTTTCCATGAATCTCATATTTGTATTTACCATGCTATTTTATGGACAACATTAATTTATTTGAGAAGCTGAAGTTGGTATTTCTCAAAATCTTTTAGGGTGCCGGAACAGCTGCTCACCTGATGCTTGATTTATGGCCTTCATTAGAGCTTCACGGCTGGGAGATTGATAGAATCGTAAGAATTGTCAACTTTCTATTTAAGAAGATATTTGTCACACAATTTGTTGATTGGACTTTATCATTCAACAGTATATTGGTAATTAAGGATGTTACACTAACTTCAAAGAGGCGGTGGTGTGTTTATTCCATATTGGTTACTTGAATATACCCATCTTTGCGCGCAATATCAGTTAATGATTTATCTAATGTTAAATATAAAAAAACAAAAAAAAAAATGAAAAAGTTGCTCATGTGTACAAAATATTGCATAATCAAAGTTGTGTATGCAGAAACAACACAAGCATGACAAACACTCCGACACGTTAATTTCAGAATTTTGGAGGACACGACCCGTTGGGGGATGTTGTTTGAGAGAGAGAGAGAGAGAGAGAGAGAGAGAGAGAGAGAGAGAGAAGTGTATAGGGTGTTGAATTAACCCTAACACAGGAGTACTTTATTTATATTATCGTGAGAGTGTTACATTACTTAACTTGGCCAATGTGGGACAAACACTAATTATTCTAACACTCCCCCTCAAGCTGGAGAATAAATATCACAAAATCCTAGCTTGTTACATAAAAACTCGAAACGTGGTTTAAACAATGACTTAGTAAAAATATCTGCAATCTGAGCTCCCGTGGATACAAAAGGTGTAGCCAAAATAACGCTGTCAATCTTCTCTCGAATGATATGACAATCTACCTCAATATGTTTGGTTCTTTCATGAAACACCGGGTTTGAGGCAATGTGTATTGCCGCCTGATTATCACAATACATAGGAATGGGTAACTGCACTTGAAATCCAAGCTCCTCAAGAAAAGATCTCAACCAAACAACCTCACATGTAGTATGAGCCATAGCACGGTACTCTGCCTCTGCACTAGACCTGGCAACAACGGTTTGCTTCTTACTCTTCCAGGTAACTAGGTTGCCACCAACAAAAGTACAATAACCAGTAGTTGAACGTCTATCAGAAGGTGACCCTGCCCAATCTGCATCAGTAAATGCCTCAACACGCAAATGACCATTAGAACGATAAAATAAGCCACGTCCAAGGTGAGCCTTAAGATACTTCACAATGCAAATGCAAGCCTCCCAATGTGGAAGGCGAGGAGTAGACATAAACTGACTCACCATACTAACAACAAAGGAGATATCAGGACGAGTATTGGTAAGATAAATCAACTTACCAACTAAGCAACGATACTGATCTGGATGAGGAAATACCTCCCCCTGATCAATGCAAAGTTTGACATTAGGATCCATTGGAGTCTCCACAGGTTTGGCTCCCAATAAACCTGTCTCTTCCAGAATATCCAATACATATTTTCTTTGCGACAAACTAATCCCATCCTTGGATCTTGCCACCTCAATACCCAAGAAATATCGTAGCTTACCCAAATCTTTAGTGTGGAATTGATTGTGTAAGAATTGTTTCAACTCATCAATCCCTCTCTGATCATCTCCAGTAATAATAATGTCATCAACATAAACTATAAGTGACACTTTCCCTCGAGCCGACATGAGAGAGAATACAGAGTGATCAGACTGACTTCGACGCATACCAAACCTCATAATATCATCACTAAACTTGCCAAACCACGCTCTGGGAGATTTTTTAAGTCCATAAAGTGCTTTGCGAAGATGACATACGTTATGAGGCTCCCCCTGAGCAACAAACCCAGGTGGTTGCTCCATGTAGACTTCCTCTTGAAGATTACCATGGAGAAAAGCATTTTTAACATCAAGCTGAAACAACGGCCAACCAAGATTGGCGGCAAGAGAAATAAGAATCCACACAGAACCAAGCTTGGCAACGGGAGAGAATGTTTCGGAGTAATCAATGCCATAAGTTTGTGTGTAGCCTTTGGCAACCAGACGAGCTTTATGACGCTCAACAATACCGTCAGGAAGATACTTGATGGTAAACACCCAACGACAGCCGACAGTGGTTTTACCAGCGGGAAGAGTAACCAACTCCCATGTGCCATTATTATGAAGAGCAGACATTTCATCTTCCATAGTTGTCCGCCACTCAGACCGGAATAATGCCTCCTGAACAGTGTTAGGAACAAATATGGAGGAAACAGTAGTAGTGAAAGCACAAAGAAATGGAGAGAGATGATCATAAGTGATAAACCGAGAAATAGGATGAGAAGCACTTGAGATATTAGAATAATCATATTTTACCGGTGGGTGACGATTCTCCCGAGTAGGATATCGACGAGCAAGTGGATCTGGCGACAAGGGGGAAGACGGAGGCGTGGCAAAACCGCGTGCGGTGATCGGGGATGGATCGGGATTTGAATTGGTGTGGGTTGCGAGTTGGGGGTTTGGGGTTGGCCGAGCGCTTTGGAGAACGATGAACATATACCGCGAAGGTTTGTGGGGTGATGCACATGTAGGGATGACCATAGGTAACACAGACTCAAGTGTAACAAGGTCGTTGGTACTTGGTAGTAACAGGATCTGAGTAATATGGCAATGATTCATTGAACGTGCCATCGGCACAAACAAAGTGACGACGTAAAGTAGGAGAGTAACAGTGATACCCTTTTTGAGTGTGAGAGTATCCCAGAAAGATGCACTTAAAAGACCGAGGATCGAGTTTACTCCTATCAGGGTCAAGGACGTGGACATAACAAGTGCACCCAAAACCCGAGGGGGTAATGAGTGGAGAGGCCGACTAGGGAACAAGACCTTATGAGGAACCCGACCACCTAAGACCATAGAGGGCATACGGTTGATTAAATAATGTGCAAAGGAGAACAAACATCACCCCCAATATGACTTAGGAACCTGCATGTGAAATAGTAAAGCACACATAACCTCAGACAAGTGTCGAATCTTGCGCTCAGCAACTCCATTTTGTTGTGGAGACCAAGCGCACGATGATTGGTGTATAATGCCATGATCATCAAGAAATTGAGAAAGAAGACTGTGAAAATATTCACAAGCATTATCTGAACGAAATATTTTAATGCAGGTATCAAATTGATTCTTAACTTCTATGTAAAAAGATTTAAACACAGATTTCAATTCAGACCTCTCTTTCATTAGATAAAGATATGTGATACGAGAAAAATCATCCACAAAAATAACATAATACTGAAAACTAGAAATACTAGGCACATGAATAGGCCCCCAAATGTCTGAATGAATTAACTGAAAAGGACTCGATGCACGACGCTCAACCGTAGGATAAAAAGAGACTCGTTGGTGTTTACTAAACTCACAAACTTCACACACCAACTTATTGAGGGAGCGACATGAGGGTACAAAATGCTTCAAGTTCTGGAGAGACGGATGGCTTAGGCAACAATGCTGTTGGTACGGTGACTCTGATGTCTGAAGAGCAACAGGCTGAGGAACTGTTAGGTAATATAGGCCACCCGCCAATGCCCCACCAATCTTCCTCCCCGCCTTGAGATCCCAAAAAATACAACCATGAGGAAGAAATGTGATGGAACAATTTAACGATTTGGTAAGAGGCGACCCACGCATATAAGGTTAAATGGAAAACGAGGAACATGTAATACGTAATTCAAAGTAAAGAGAGGAAGTGATGTGAACGGAGCCCAAACCAAGAATAAAGAAGCGGTGGTAGAGCCATCATGCCTAAGGTGACATGTGATGATTTACCAACCGATCGGTGACCAAGGAAAAGAGAAGGTGTACTACCATATGATCTCAGAGCTCCCGAGTCAATGACCCAAGGAGATGATGAGGATGAGGCAACACAGGCAACAGATGGACCGGTCTGAGCAAGCGTAGCAGTGGAAGACTCTGTCCCAGCCTGAAATGACAAGAAATGCTGGTACTCCTCAGCTGAAATAACCACATTATCGGTAGAAGATTGAGCAAACTGTCCAGTATCCTCAGAGGCAACCTGATGAGCTTGGGGAAAACCATGAAGATCATAACAATAGTCCACTGTATGACTTGTACTCTTACAATGAGTACAAAAGCGGGTATCGCGGCCACGACCAGAACCACCGCGACCAGAACTACCTTTCCCTGATGGGCGACCATGAGTAACACCACCACGACTAGAATTACGACTATTGAACCCAGAATCACCACGACCACCATAATTATTACTCAAATCATAGCTACCAGAACCTCATCCTCCAGAACCACAACCACAATTGCTAAACCCAAAATCACGGCCACGGCTGACAAAGAAAGCAGAGCTATCAGAAGATGGTGTAGAAATAGATGATGACTGACGGAGACGGCGAAATACCTCGCTGAGAGGAGGTAAATCGGTAGATTCCAAAATTTGATTACTCACGGGGCCAAATGTTGATGATGCACCAGATAAAAACTAAGTGACCCGCATACGATCCCGCTGGCGTCGCATAACCTGAATATCAACAGAAAGCGGCTCACAAATATCTAACTCATTACAAATTCGCCGAAACTTAGCATAATACTCCTCAAATGAATCATCACCCTGAGATATAGTAAAGAAAGACCGATGAAGCTCATATGTGCGGCGGAGATTGTCTAATCCTGAATACAATTCTTTGGCCTCTGTCCACACTTCTTTCGCTGTCGCACAAAACATCAACGTACCAGCAACCTGTTCTGTCATACTATTACATAGCTCGGAGCGAACACGTGCATCAACCGCTTTCCAGGCTTGATATGTGGAGGAATGAGTAGCAAGAGGATCATCAGTCAAATAAGAGTCCTCGGACTCACCCAGATAATATACCTCAACAGTTTTTGCCCACAGAACATAATTTCCTCCATTTAATGGTGTGGAGGAAATAGGACGCCAGTCACGAGACCGGGAGCCACTCAATGAACTACCAATAGCCGTCGAGTCAGAACCAGACAGTACCAACAACAGTGGAAACAGAACCCAAACCAGAACTCGAATCAGACTTCTCTTCGGACATTTTGCCAAAATAAGAATGAGGCAAACAACACAAATATCTTCCAAATATCACAAACTACAGTAACCCCTGTCAACACACCACTCCAGATAAGAGTACACTACCACCACCAATTACACTAGACACCAATTGTCACATAACCAGATACACCCACCATCATCAATAGTTCATCAACAGTGAAACAAGAGGAGACTACCACAAAATTCAAGACCCAAAATAAACCATTAATTAACATCATACCAGTGAAGCACCTACCAGACTAGCAGCAGCAGTAGTGAACCAGTAAGTACCACACAGCAATGAACCAGTACGTACATCAACTGGATAACGAAGTCGAGGGCTTGAACAAGAATCTCAAGCACTGTTTCACAATTACCAGAGTCGGACAGAGATTCTGAAGGCCATCCTTGGGATTTCGAGCACCATGAAGACCGTACAGAGGCAAAAAATCAACTGGGTCGAGGCTATTCTTGAGGTAATCTACTGATTATGGGTCGAGGCTAATCTTTAATGATTGTGGGATCGGTTAGTTGGGTTTAAAGATCTCGATTTAGGGTTCATAGGTCAAATTGAGAGTCGTCTTTGGGTCTCTAAGATTCGTTTTGGGATTTGAAGGTCTCGGTTTAGGTTTTATAGAGGTATCACGAACTGAGTTTGGTAGATTGGGGTCCGATCGATTATCGATTAGGGTCTGTATTGTGATGGTGGTTATGACGATGAGGGTGTAGTTGATTTAGGGTTGTTGATGTCAGTAGTTTATGAATAATGACGGTTGATTATGATGAAAGACAGAGTAAGATTAGGGTTTGGATTAAGGATCGCTCTGATACCATGTTGTTTGAGAGAGAGAGAGAGAGAGAGAGAGAGAGAGAGAGAGAGAAAGAAGTGTATAGGGTGTTGAATTAACCTTAACACAAGAGTACTTTATTTATATTATCGTGAGAGCGTTACATTACTTAACTTGGCCGATGTGGGACAAACACTAATTATTCTAACAGGGGACACATTTTAAAAAACATATATGTATACTATTATATGAATAAAAACTAAAAACAAGGCTCTAATTATGAATATTCAACAACGCATATACATTAAATTATATTCATCATTATACCATTCACCGAAGTGTTTCAACAAAACACATTTCAATATTTGTTTTTCTTTCTAACTAATAAACCATCATCTGTCTCCCAAAAAATACGACTTCCTAAAGTATTAATTAGATTATACTGTTTCATATATCCCCTGACTTGTTTTCCTGTTGTCTGAAGCAATTTTTAAAGTGTCTCCAGAGTGTCCAAACAGGAAACATTGCGAAAAAATCGGACACTTTGATGGTACAACCGGAATATACCATTAGATAATTTAAAGAGAGAAACTCCCAAGATGGAATACAAAGAGATAAAGTCTTGATATTTTGTTTAAAATGATAAAAGCCCCTAATGAGTACTCTGGACATCTATTTATAGCCCACTAGCACTATGGGACTAGAAATGAAATAAGGACTAAACAATGGACTACATCAGGACTACCCCTCTAAAGAACCAACTTTTCCTTAAGTTGGACAACAAGACTCAAACAACTAAATAAAGAAAACATGAAACCATAGAAGTATTTATTATGCAGCTTTGAAGTAGGCATGTGTCTACATTTCCTTGATCCACGTCATCATGCAATAACCCATGTTCAATATGTGCTTCATTTTATGAACATTCACTACATCCATACTTGTGGGCGAATATGTCACCCATTTGGCTTGCCCCTTGTGAACCACAATATCCTCAAAGTAGCAATTGACACATGCTCTCAAAGCATCCTCAAACAATTCCTTGTAGAATGTAACGAACGTAACTCCATATTATATTCAAAGCTTGCTTGATTGAAGACCATGCTTAAAGGATCAATAAGTTGCCTCAAGTACTCTTTACCCCTCTTTGGCAACTCTTGAACTAGATTGGGTACCAAGACAATACAAACTTGAATATCCAGGTCAAATTCGGGAGGCAGCACTTACGAACCATCTTCAGCCAACACTTCATCAAGTTGTGGAGTGTCTAAATCATTCTCATAAGGTTGTGCGTCATCTTCAATTTCGAACACTATCATACCCATGCTCTTCATTGCAACATGATTCTCTTTCTCTTGGAAACTCATCAAAGATCGGAACACTATCATACCCATACTCTTCATTGCAACATGATTCTCTTACCTGCTCAACAAAGAGGGAATGAAGAACACACTCACAACCTTTTTCCACCAACTTGCAACTTGAGAATTGGTTCTCCATACTTGAAGCATTCGAATATTCAACTAGGTGACAGTTTTCTAGCCTTCAGGGTATCAATTAAAGGTTGATTTTCTGTTGGGACAACCCCCAATGACTTTCTCTTACCAAAACTAGTCAAAGAATCGGCATTGAGATTATGATGGAAAGGGAAGAATTCCTCATTGAGCTTCTTCTTCATCTTATCCCAATCTCTAATCGTTTCTTTGCCTCTCCCTTGTCGACTAATTTTGAGTTATGTCCACCAATCCAAATCTCTCCCTTTAAGGCAACTATGTTTCTTCAAGAAATGATAATACTTGAAAACACTCTCAATGGAGTTTAGCCAATCAACAAATTCTTGTGGATTCCCACAAGACTTTGGAAGTTCATATTATCACCCACATTTGCTATACGCCAATGTGGAGTTAACAAAGAATCCTCAAATTTCATTCGAGTATTCTTAATGTAGTCACTACCTTTGGTTGGAGGTTGCAAGTGTCGTATTTCCTCAATCAAAGTAGTAACTTGCTTACTCAACTCATCGATCTCATGGTATTGATTGCTAAACACATTCTCTTCACCATTGTTCACCATAAATCCTTCACCTCTACCTCTTCCTCCTCTATGAGTCATTACAACACTCACAATCAACTCCAACAATCGATTCAACCACAATCAAGTAAAACTCAATCAATTAGGAACCCCAAACTACAACAAAATCAACTACACACAAGCAAATCAACCCAAAAGAAGCTGCACTGAGTCAACTCAGTCACAGAACCCGGTCAACTCAGTGATTTAAGACCCAAACTCAGTCAACTCGGCAAAAGAACTCAGTAACTCAGTATGCAGCAACCTCAAATCGCAAGGAAAACCACAGAAAATCAACACTAGTTGCAGGCTCGCGGCAAATCAAGACGAATTGCAATAAACTTCAACAATTTAGGCAAACCTAGTTGAAATCTCATCAGTCGCTGAACTACGATTCGAGTGCACTTAAGCTGATTCGAAGGCTGTTCGAGTTCCAGAATGGCCAAAACGAGCTGGGTCGAGCCCGAAATGACTAGATCAAAGGGTATACTATTCGAAATTGACTAGAAACAGCTTTGAGCACTTTGTGCGACTTGATTTCGTGGTTTACAAAGCTCTATTCAACTCAAAATTGCTGATACAGGAGTCGAATTGTAGTTTCGAAGGGTTCTCTAGCCAGGATCCATGATTTATAGAGTTAGGTAGGGGTGAGCACGGGTCGGGTTGACGTCGGGTCATATATGTCGGGTTGTGAAAAATGTCACCGAACCCAAACCGAACTACCCTTGGAAAAACCGATCAGACCGGGTACGTCAGGTTTTGGTTCGGGTCGGTCGGGTTACAAGACCAGCACCTCACACAATCTCAAACTTTCTGATCCCAAAAAAAAAAAAAAAAAAAACAGAACCAAATCTGGACTAATTTTCAGATCCAAAAAAAATAAAAATACAACAAATTTGGACTAACTTTCAAATCCAAAAAAAATATACAGAACCACAAATCTAGACTAACTTTCAGATCTTAAAAAAAAATCTACAGACGAGAGAGAGAGAGAGAGAGGACTACAGATCTGGACGGCATGGTGAACGGTGGCATGTTCCTCGTGTGGTGGACTGCGGTGTAAGCGTTGGTGGTCGGTGGCCATTCTCACAGATCTGGATTTGCGTGGTAAACGGCGTGGTGGACACTGGACATCGTGAGGTGAGAGGGGAGAGAGAAATCTGTGTGAGAGAGAAAAGGGGGTGCATCTGCCGTGAGAAATAGGGGTGTGGGAGTGAATGTTTTGTTCGGTTGAGTTTCCAAACTCAGTATTCAAAACCTTATTTGAAAACCTATGGAATCAACCCTGAGCTTGTAGGTCCCACCATAATTAATACTACTCTCTCTCTCTCTCTCTCTCTCTCTTCCAAGTCATTTTCTCTCCACATAATTACTGGAACTCTCTCTCACGACTCACCACTTTCCCAGCGTAGACCAAACAACCTTTTAAACTTTCTTTTACTTTTTTTCTCTGTCATGTACTTTTTCCTGACTTTTAACAGAAATTTTGGGAAACCATTTGGAAACCGAATAGGTTTTCACAGAATCGGTCCTCAAAAACCGGTTTGGAAAACCAAACCAAACAAGGCCGAAGTCTTACTAATTTTCTGAAGTAAAAAAAGTATAGAACTAATAGGTATTATCTAGGAAGCACGGGTGCCGGTATGCAGTATGGGTATGCGATACGGCAAAAACTTAAAAAGGTAAAGCACAGGTATGGTTGGGTATGTAAGTGTAAGTGTAAATTCCCGGGTTTTACTATGTTCCATTGCACATCTTGAATAATAAACCCATTATACCTACAAAAAGCAACATAAATTTCTGTAGTTTTTCAAAATTCAATTTGTGAAGAACAGTTCCACGAGAATTACAATAACCATGGCAAACTACAAATATCAACGTAAATAGTTCTACTCTTATCAAAAGCTGAAAGATAAGCTTCAATAAACCAAAGTCCAAATGAAGTTGAGATGTCTAGATCATGTTCTCTACATCAACATCCTTCATCCAATGTACTTTTATCCTTTAGGCTCTGTTTAGAACCTGTGGAAAGGAGAAAAGAAAATTTAAAAAATTTCCTTTCTCTCGTTTGCCTGGGAGTGGAAAAAGAGAAAAAGAATGAAAAACGTAGATAGTAGAGAGAGAGAGAGAGAGAGAGAGAGAGAGAGAGAGAGAGAGAGAATACATCATGATAGAACGAGTGAGAGAGAGAGTAACCAGGAGATGAGAGCTTCAGCTATTGCTTGAGGGCTTCTGCTTCTCAAATGAGAAGCCCTAACTAATGAAAGTTAGAAACACGTCTGTTGTGTTAAAAGGGCTGTCAAATTGCACATGAACCCCTGAAGTTTCTATAATTTTCATTCAAACCCCTTAAAGTTTTAAATTTTTTACAAATAAGCCCAAACGTACCCAACAAAGTACCCATCGGAGTACCCAGGAGTACCAAAGCCGTACCCGAATAGTGCAAAAGTACCCGGTACGTTTTTGCCGTATCCGGTACGTATTTTGCTGTACCCTGCTGTATCTGGTACGTATTTTGCTGTACCCAGCCGTACCCGTACCAATAACTGGTACTCGTACAGTGACATTTTCGGAGTACCCGTGCTTCATAGGGTATTATATGTATATATCGGGTCAGCTCGGGTTACCCGATTCTCAGAATTTCTAACCCGACACCCAGCCCAAAACCCGAAATTTTACGCCTTTGAAAATCGAACCCGACCTAAAAGTACTTTGAACCTGCCCGAAACCCATCAGGTCGGGCTGGGTCACAAATCTGGGCTCTCATAACAAATAATGCAGCCCTGGGCCCTTAACTCCTTTCAAATTCAGCACACATGGGCCCATGGCATCTCTAAATAGATAACAGTCATCAGAGTCGTCTAATGAGTAAGATATCATGATAATAACCAATCAACAGAACTTAATGAAAACATGGAGCGATAACAAAAGGGTAGTTCAATTCACATTCGTAAAACTAAGCCTGCCAATGGGACACCAAGCTCTAAGGGATGGACTGAACGCAGCGGTAGCAGAATGAGCGCAACAGAGTTGGAAAACAGATCAGAAAAGGATGGGAAAAGGCGGAGGCCAGCAACAGAGAAGAGAAGGGGAATAACAGCTTAGAAGAATGAGAGCCAAAACAAGAAGGAAAGAGAGGAGACTGGGGATAATATAGGAGCAAACGAGATACCCTATCTCCCATAGGTGTCACAATCCCATTGGCCTCCTCTAAATACTAAAACTCATGCTCGTGGAATGTGCCCATTAATCAAAATGTGGACAACCCCCACACATGTCCAACCATAATGCATGAACATATTTTAAACCTATTAAAATAAAAAATAAAAAACCAACTGTTTAATACCATATCCATACTACATCACATCTTTGCCTGAAATATTGTGTGGAACTAAGTATTATGTAGATCTATGAAGGGATATAACTAGTATCTTGTGTGTATGCATGTATTTTAACCTTATTTGTTTTATGGATTTACAGGAAAGTATTTTTCTTGGACATAACGTTAGAAGAGGCTAATCTCCCATAGAAAAGAGTCATTCTATTGCATTCAGCTGTGATGAATATGCAACCTAGAATTTTAAATAGGTATTATACATGGTGGGGCAACCTCTTCTTAAATCTTTCTCCAAATCCAATAATATAGATCCTTGACTGCCTTGTTATGGCATCTTGTTGGGACCTTTGGATGGAGACTGAAGCCATGCATGATTGAAAGATGATGTTTATTGTGTAGTAGATTAGAAAATTTGTCAGTTAATGGATTTTTGGATGGTTTGAATAGGGATTACCCTTGGTTCTTGGTCTACTCCATACGTCTCATGGCGTCAACACAATGAATAGATGGTAGTTGAGAATCAAGGTCATTGACAACAACTGCTATTTAAGCCAAAAAAAAAAAAAGAAAAAGAAAACTTTTAAGAGCAAAAAAAAGGTTCAAATTTTAGATGCAATCATATGGTAGACTAGGAAACAAAATGCTGGACATTTGATCAAAAAATGAGCTTAGAATTCTAATATACTAAGGACATTCAAAAAAGACTGTTGATATCATAGTTTTTGAAAGAAATTGCTCATGTCGTGATCCAAACAAGGTCTATATTATGTGTAGTAGGGGCACACATTTTTTTAGACTATTCTTAAAATAACACCGTGATTGTAGCATAAAAACTAGTTGGAAGATAGCTGGCTCTACTTGAATCTGCTGCGGTGGTTGGATTCGCGTGAGGTATCCATGAGAGTGTGGGTTCAATTCTTGCTTCCATCAGTTTGCCGAGCAAAAAAGAGAGATAGCTGGCTCTACAAGAACTCTTTTTAAACTGCATTGCAATGTAGGGTGTCATCTGACAAATTAAAGCATCCTCTTTCTCTTGAGAAAAAATTCTGCAACATTTTTTGCGACTCTCACAAGTTATGAGGACTGCTTTCTTGTGCTAGGACTTCCTTTCAATTGCCAGATTTGACCAATGTAACTGAAATATGGATTGCCTTGTCACATTCCAGTTGGTTGATAAAGCTAGAGAATATTTTGCACTGTCCGATCTTGAGAAGCATACTCCCACTGGTGGCATTCTTCATGTCTGCATCGGTGATGCACTTTCTCCATCAGTTAATGTTTCCGGAGGGTATGCTGGTAAGGTTGCTATTCAGTTATATATATTGATCGGCCAATATTTGGGAAATGATTTTCACTGAAGGACAAGAAATGGAGTGTATATATATAAAAAAAGAGTGTTGAAATCCTTACCCAATTATTTTAGTTGTAATGGTTTATCCGTAATTATGTATAGCACAGACCCTACCTCCCATGTCAACCACTCAATGAACCGTTTTTGGCAAGAGCACACCAATTGTAAATCTCTGGCATTATTGATCGATTGCTCTTTACACTATTTGCTTTCATTTGCCCGCACTGTATTTACGTCATTGCTAGCTTTTGAATTTCAATATTGTTCATGATTTGTTAGGATGCTAAAATATGCTCACTCCACAACGGTCAAACTGCATATGTCCGACTCATGTCTAATGCCCTCACACAAGTGTCAAGTATCAGAAGCGTGTACTTTATGCATTTCAAAGAGTTCATGTAACATAGACATCATGCACAAAAGTCCTCTAATATTATTGCTTTTTTGGGTCTTGCTGAAGTTATCCTCAGCTGGGGTTCTATTGTCCAGGCATCATTGTTGATTTGTTTTCGGATGGAAAGGTTCTACCGCAGTTGCAAGAGGTATCTACCATGCTGTATTAACTTTGATTGGACGTGCTTACATCGGGTAGTCATCTAATTCTTCTTTGATATGCCCTGTGCTCATAAAGTCTTCATTGTTTGGTTATAGCCGACCCTCTAACATTTGCTTTGTTGATATTCAGTTTGAATTACGTTTATCCACTCTCTCTTACTACTGTTGTACCTGTTGATGCACCATATTTGGATCATGGTTCTAATGACTATATCCTTGTGGACCCTGGATTTATGAAATTGCCATCCTCCAAGAGCGAACTAACAATCTGGTGTTTGGTACCAATTTGCTCTGTCCTTTATTTAAAAGTTCACGACTTGAGTAATGCGAATCTTGTTTGGAACCAATTACCAAGTGATAGATTGATGTGGGAATGGTTGACTGTAATTCTGATCAGTCCAAGGTTGCCCTAACAAGGTTCACCAGTTCACTCTTGCTTTTGGATTCAATTTTTTCGGACTAGAATTGCATTGTAAATCAGTTCGATGGCTTGCTCTAGCGAGCTTGGGGTGAGGGGCTTGCCCTAGTAAATGGTTTTGTTTCGCCCAAAGGAATTCTGATGTATCTTAGGCTTTAGTATTTTATCAGTGTGTTTGGTTTGTGTTACTTGGTTTGAATTATATTTACTGTTTTTATGTTTTTTTGACCTATTTGTGGGGATTGTCCACATTTTAATTGGCATATGCTAGGCACATGACCTTTTATTATTTAGAGCCGGCCAATACGGATGTGACACCTAGCAAGGACTAGGGTTTAGCTTGAGTTCCTATATAACCCAGCCTCTCTTTTCAAGGGACATTTGATGAAAAAAAAAACCCTAGCTGCTGTTGGTTTTGTGAAGTATAATTTAGGGTTTTAGTTAATTGTTACGGTTAGGGTTAAATTGTTCGGGTTTCAATTAATTATTATTTGTCTTTTATGCTCGGGATAGTTTAGTCTTTTTTATGTTATCAGGGTTTTGCTAGGGTTATCAGGGTTAGCCTATATAACCCCTTCACTAGCCTTGTAATCTTTTAACCTTTTCAATGCAATAAGATGGTACATTTGTTTGGTAGTATACGTTTGTTTCTCTCTCCCCATTTGAAAGTTCACATGGTATCAGAGCCATAAGATCTAGGCCTGTGGGATATTCGCTCCCCGGTGGGCGGCTATGCCTCGCCACCGTCCGCCGGGCATTGATCGCATCTGTTAATGGAGCACTGTTGTAGACACCCCAATCCGGACCCTCAGGATTCCGGAACTCACCCGATGATGAAAATGCTTAGTGAAGACACATAAGGTTTGATCAAAAACTTGAAAAACCTCATCAACAACCTCCCACCAAATCACCAAAACATCCCTTGGAGCTCCGGAATGTCCCAAAACCTTGAAATACATGCAGCTGGATTGGTCTTTCAGGCACCTGGATTGATCAAGTGCAGGCGCCTAGAAGAGGTTCAGGCGCCTGAATTCAATCCAGGCGCCTGGAAATGCATAATCCAGGCGCCTGGATATCAGTCCAGGTTGAGTGTGTTTTAAGTTTGTTAGTGGGCGGGAACGAGATCTTGGGGGATTTTGCTGCAGAGATCAGTTAGAGAGAACATGGGGGAGATCATTACACCTATTCCTTGCCCCCCTAGGTGAACCCTTACCCTTTTGAAAGGTTCAAGTGGCCCTCTTTGGACCTTTATTTGCCTATAAATGAAGCTCTTCACTCTCATTTCCAGGGGCTGAAAAACCACTCTCATATATACTGTTACTTTGCCAAAACTTCTCTAGAAACTCCATTCCTCTCTTCACCTCTTCTCAAAACCCACTTCCAATCTCAAAAATCATCTCTTTGCCTCAACAATCCACCATCTACTTACCCCAATTAACTGAACTCCATCAAAGCTTCTACAAACTCACTCCTTAGTTCAGTAAGCTTAAACATCAGAAGCCATATCCTCACAAAACCCATTCCAAAAATCCATTTCAAGTCTTTGATCAAACTAAAGAAGGTAGTTATTCTACCAATTTGTCCAAGTAGGCCCTGACGGAGGACTCACTTTCGGAGCTCTTTTACGGTCGTCCATACCAGTAGAGAGCTTGAGAGTGGTCTGAAAATCATCAAAACAAGAAAACATTTTGGATATCGAACCGTCCAGCGCTGGATCCGCGACCTTCTAGCGCTGGATTCCCTCCATGCAGGCGCCTGAACCTCATTTTCCTTTGTCATGTTTTCTGCTTTCTCTTACATTCTGATCATTTTTGCTATATCACTTGCACGCATGGATTCGTAGTTCTTTGCATCCTATGTTTGGATCACCATCTATATGTTCATTTTAAGCATTTTAAGCTTGCAATCATACTTTAAATGAGGGATTTCATAAGAAAGAGTCATTTAAGTGAGTTTGAGTACTACTCATGAGTTCTGTTCATTTAGCTTTAAAGTTACAACCTGAAATCTCATGTGATATTCAAGCATATCCTTTCATAAGTGTTCAAAATAGGTATTGTCATATGATCATTGTTGCATTTTAGCCTTACTTCTTTGTATGATGAGTCACATTCGGGTTTTAATCCTGCTGTTATGTTACTACAACTTTTTCAGAATGTCCAAGATTTGATTAGAACATTGCATTTGTTGGTTTCTGCAAGAAATTTGGTTTCAAAGTTTCTGTCTGGATAGCGATCCAGGCGCCTGGATTAACCCCTTCCAGGCAATCCAGGCGCCTGGATTCACCATCTCCAGGCGCCTAGACCCTATTCTGATGCTCATTTTCTGATCAATTTCTGGGTCATTTTAAGATATATTGGTGGCATTTTAATGTAAATTTAGCATTTTCAGTATAAAAATCACTCATTCATGACATTTTGTATAAGCATGTATCTACATTCCATCATTCTTCTTGATATATTCATTATGTGTCCGCATGAATTTGAGTTAAAAGTCCATCTAAACAACATTTTCAAGATTTTCTGAACATTTAGTAGAGACCGGTAAAAATGCCGGGCGTGTGGGGTGCTTTGAATTCCTTCCTCTCGCGTAACCTAGCTTCCGGACCCGAAAAATCTCATTTTAAAAGACCGGTAAAGTATTTCCCATTTCAAGGGCAAAAGAGTCATTTTGCAAATGGTTTCTCGGGTAAGGTCCTCAAATCCGGGTGGCAACTCTATTCAATCAATTAAACTGTTTAATCAAAACCATTTTTTTTTAAATCAAACTTCAATTTTCGTGGACATTTCGCGCCTCCGCGGGGTGTTCACAACTGTTCATCGAAGTTACTGTTCATTATTGTTCATTGGCAAAGTTTTTCTCTCCTTCCTCCTACATAGCATCAATTTCTATGTTATTCCCTCACAGAACCAGATAGCATCTCTCTCCCTCTCCCAGCTGCATCTCTCTCCCTCTCGTATGTTATTCTCTAAAATCTATAGTTGAAATCTATTCGGCATGGTTCTTCCTCCTATTTGCATTTATTCGGCATCGGTTCTTCTTCCTATTCGAGTTTTGCACCCCTCAACACCTTCACAATAGTTGATTTGCAGTAGTATCAATTGTAGCAGTTGTTTTGCAACAATTTTTTTTGTAGTAGTTGATTTGTAGTTGTTATCTCCATGACCAACTCACGATGCTCTTCGGTTTGGGTTGTGAAGGATAAGTTGGGGTTTTAGTTAATTGTTAGTGTTTCAGTTAAATTGTTCGGGTTTCAATTACTAATTGTTATTTATCTTTATGCTTGGGGTAGTTTAGTCCTTTTTATGTTATTAGGGTTTTGCTAGGGTTAGCCTATTAGGGTTTTAGTTAATTGTTCAAGTTTCAATTAATTGTTATTAATCTTTTATGCTTGGGGTAGTTTAGTCCTTTTAATGTTATTGGGGTTTTGCTAGGGTTATTAGGGTTATCCTATATAACCCCTTCATTAGCCTCGTAATCTTTTAAGCTTTTCAATGCAATAAGATAGTACGTTTTTTTGATAGTATGTGTTTGTTTCTCTCTCTCCCTTTGAAAGTTCAGAAGTTTCTCTCTCACCTTCCCATTTTCTCTTCGAGAATTTTGCCTAATTGAAACCCTAATTGATTTCCCCTGGAAAGGAAGCGGAATCAATAATTAATGAAAAATTACCAAAAACAGAATATTCGTAAATTATAGCAAAATAGAAACTAGAGAAAATTCTAAGACTTGTCCCAAAAGCATAGCTTAATTCCAATTTTCCTTGCCCAAGTAATTGGCAATTCAAATCTTTCCTTACATGGAAAATTTGGTCATTCGGGATCCTAAACAGCAACAAAAACCCGAAAAACAATGTACGCCATGGGTCGTTCCAGGTTGGACGCAAGTGGGCCCAATGCAAAATTCCATAGTTGCATGATTACGATTTTGCCACCCTAGGCTTAAAATGCCTAAGATAGTCTTCTTCCATAGCTATTGTATCAATTCTTCCTCTATTTGCATCAGTTCAGCTTTTGGTTGGTGTTTAGCATTTTCAGCATTAATGGACGCACTTGATTGGAGTTGGCTTATCTCCTAGGCAAACTCACAATGCTCTTTGGGCTTATGTCATGAGTTTGAGCGGCTGTGTGAAAGTATCCTATTGCAATCCTTTATTTTAGGCAGTTTATCAAGATCATATTGGGATCAAATCGGAATCGTGTCGTGATCAAATCAGGATAGTATCGCGGTCAAATCGGGTTCATATCATGATCAAACCTTGTAATCTTTTCCTTTTTTAGGCATGGCTTTTCTCTATTTAAACATGTAATAGTTTCATAATTTTGTATTCCGATTATCTGTAATATATCAGTTCTTCTCACCTTTAGTTTGTCACAGAAACAGGTCCAAAGTAACAGAGTTTATAGGGGCAAGGATAAGATTAGGTCTTTGGATCGAGGAAAGTTTCTCCATTCTGATTACCATCAGACACTTTTTAAGAAGTTTCACAATTTGAGGGAAGGCACTAGGTCCGTGGACTAATACACACAAGATTTTTACTAGCTCCAAGTGAGGAATAATTTAAATGAAGACGAGGAGCAAGGTGTAGCCCATTATGTGGCAGGATTGTATCGTGATATCCAAGATGACGTTGTCCTGCATAACTTAAGACAGGTTGATGAGGTCTAGCGTTTGGCACTTTCAGTTGAGAGTATACTTAAACAGTCCCCAACCAGCAAGGTTGATCTGTTTCAGCACGGTTCGAGTTGGAAGAACTCAGTATTGCGCAGAATAAGGGTATTCATGGTCCAAAGCCACCTACATTTAATTGTTTCAAGTGTGGGCAACCAGGGCACAAATCATCAGATTGTCCTAAGAGGAAATTTACCCCACAATCAAACTTGATAGAGGAATATGTAGGTGATCCCAGCCAGTAAAATGAGACCCTGAAGAATCCTTAGTGGAAGAAGAGACAAACTTTGAAATTACTAATGTTGATGGAGATGAGGAGGGTCAATTTCTTTTGATTCATCCGATGACAGATGGCTAAGACGAAGGCTGTTTTGCACTACTTGCACAACTGGGGAAAGGTTGTGTTCGGTTCTCATTGATAGTGGAAGCTCCGATAACTTTGTCTCAAATGAAATGGTGAGCAAGCTTGGCTTGGAAATTGAGAGATTAGTTTAACCATACAAGGTGGCTTGGTTTAAAGGAGGAGAAGTCGCAGTCACTCATCGGTGTCTACTGAAATTTTCTATGGGAAGAATTGTACGGATGATGTCTGGTGTGATGTAGCGCCTTTAGAGGTGTGTCATATCTTGTTGGGACGTCCGTAGCTGTATAATAGGAAGACCCAACATGATGGAGTAAAGAAAACTTACACCTTCAAGAAGCATAAATTTGAGATAACTTTGCATCAACAAAAGCATGTAAAGATCCCAAACAGTAAGGTGGAACAAGTTCCAACTGAAAGTAAAGTCAAGCCTAAGTCTGTCATGGTCATTAATGAACATCAGTTAGAGAGAGAGTTGCAGTGGACTCTAATTGCTTGTCTTTTGGTTGGCAAAGAGGTGAAGCCAAAGTTAACAATACCTAGAGAAGTCCTGCCATTGCTTGATGAGTTAGGGATCTTGCTCCTGAAGAGCTTCTGGATGGACCATCTCCTATGAGGGATATCCAACATTGCATAGATATGATCCCGGGGCTAGTTTACCTAATTTCCACATTATCGCAATGGCTGAGGGGAGGGACTTGCTCTAGATTTGTTGATGGTGTACTTCAGGCGAAAGAGATTTCCAGCAGGTTCATATGGTAAATTGAGTCGAAGGAAGTTTGGACCGTTTCACATTCTAGAGAAGCTTGGTACCAATGCCTATCCTTTGGATCTTCCCAATATTGTCCCAACTTCACCAATCTTCAATGTTGCTGATCTATTCCCGTTTCATGGAGAAGCAACACCAGATACTGTAGACATTGTTGCACTTCCTTTTGCTGATTCCAAACCAGCCAAGGACTATATTGAGGATTTTGTTGACATCAAGGTTGCGAAGACGCGTGGTGGTTTACACAATAGGTACTTGGTTTGTTGGAGAGGTCGGCCATTTACTGATTGTTCTTAGATCAACGATACTAAATTGAGACAATGCTGATAGGATTTGTTCCAACAACTATCAGAAGCCTTCTTGACGGAGTCGACTTTTTCCCACTCGGGGGGAATTGATGTAACTTAGGCTTTAGTATTTTATCAGTGTGTTTGGTTTGTGTTACTTAGTTTGAATTATACTCTCTCCGTCCTATAATGTTGGTCGCTTTTCAGAATTCCAACTTCTTACGGGGACATGCAATAAATGCATGCCTCCTTTCAATATAACCATTGATTTCCATTTCTATCCCTTGAAACCTTCTTATAAAGTTATTTTAAATTATTTATGAGGGTTAATTTTGGAAATCCACTCACATTTTGTACTCGATTTTCCAAATAGGACTAATATTTTGGGACATCCCAAAATGGAATAGAGGACCAACTTTATGGGAAAGGGGGAGTATTTACTGTTTTTTTTGGACCTATTTGTGGGGGTTGTCCACATTTTAATTGGCATATGCTAGGCACATGACCTTTTATTATTTAGAGCCAGCCAATACGGATGTGACACCTAGCATGTCTAGGGTTTGGCTTGAGTTCCTATATAAGTGTAGCCTCTCTCTCTTCAGGAGACATTTGATGACAAGTGTTTGATTTGTAGAGAGAGAAGACAAAGTGAAAAGTTTTTGGGGTGTTAGGACTCCCCCTTTCTCATTTCACTTTATATATGAACAAAGGAACATGTACAAGACTACCCCTAGGAAGAAATAAAGCTAACAAATAAACCCCTAACTTAACAACAAGAAAACCCTAGCTGCTGCTGGTTTATCCCTCTCACCTTCTGGTTTATCTCAGCCCTTTTCTCTTCTGGAATTTTGCCTCACCTACTGCTGCTTATATGATGCTGCTGCTCCATCTCTTTGCCGCAATCTCCAGGTATATCTCAGCCCTCTCCCCTGCTGCTGCTGAAGCTTCTTCTTCTTCTTCGTCTGCATCTGCTGCAGCTTTTCATCTTGTTCTTCTTTGTCTGCTCCTGCTGCAGCTTCTTCTTCCTCCTCTTCTGTACCCTTTGTTCTATCATCTCCTGTCTACATCTCCCATTCCTCTTTTCTCAAATTGCTAACCCCTAGTTCTTAGCTACTTGTCACCTTTTCTTTTGGAATTGAACACCTTTCTTTTCATTAGACTTACTAACGCCTTTCTTTTCATAAGACTTACTAGTTGTTTTTCAGTAGTGGAATTTCAGTTTCATTAGTGGTTTATGCGGTTAACGTCCTTCCTATTACGTGTTTGGTTGATTTACTAGCTTGTTATTCATTTGGTGATTATATACCTAATAGATTGTTTGGAAGTTTGCTTAATTTGTGAAGTTCTCCAATAAAATCATCCTAATTCTATTTGTTAGACCTAGGGCTGCATTAAATTCTTGCCAGAGTTTCATAATCAGTTGGAACTCAGCCTTGAGAGACAATAATTCAGCATCTGGATGACCATGATCCCATATGGTTTTAGCAGTTTAACTAATATTTCTTGTAAGTTTACTCCAGTTTAGGCAGGTCTATTCTAACTCTGTCTCTTATCTACGAGTGATTGTGTCTATCGTGAGAGTTTGATCTGTGTAAGTTATAATGTTTGATCTACATCATATTCAGCTCATCAGCTGTAACTAAAAGAAATTGAATCATCCAATGTCTTTTAATGGCGATTGCGCAACACGAGCCATTTATCGCTCATCAGGGATGGCTTAGGCTTCTGGGTGTTGCGGCATAAGCATTTAGAGTTCTAATCGCAAGTTTTGTAAAAACATCTAACTCAAAACTAATTGGCTATGAATGGAGAGGTCCCTCAAGTTATTAAGTGATCATCCATTCCATCCCAAGCAATGTGGAATTGTATTTTTCCTCATCATCCAACACCCCCCCATGTGCAGCCCAAAAGATTTTGGGGTTTGTCATATGTGCCTGTAGCCTCTTTTTGGGTCTATCATCATGTAACTTTTATGCTGGTCTGTAATTGTGGGGGGTGGATTGTAAATTGTAAATTTTTATAATGTGGTGTGAAATGGGCCTTGCTCTAATATCATATGGAAACTTTATATCCATCATGTGTCAAAGCTTGTCCCATTTTGATTATTTATAACCTCCTCCAAAGCTAGTATATGAACCTAGCGGCCTCCCCACGCATTGCTAATTGGTTTTAAGTTAGATGCTACAACATGGTATTAGAGCTATGCTTTCGGATGATTTTAGACAAGACTCTTGGTTATTGCCCCGTTGTTTGTATCATAAGTGCACCATGTTTCATTATGATCTCATGTTGTGGATCCGTTGTTTACCTCTCCACGTGCGCGTCAGGGGTCGCATGTGCAGGGGAGTGTTAGAATTTGTCCCACATTAGTTAATTATAACCTCCAAAGCTAGTATGTGAGCTTGGGCGGCCTCTCCAGTCATTGCCAATTGGTTTTGAGTTGGACGCTTTAACATGGTATCATAACTAGGTTTTCGAAGGCTTTTCTCCTTTGTTTGTGCCATAGTTGCACTTTGTTTCGTTGTGATCTTGTATGCTCTGGATCCTTTGTTAACCTCTCCACATCCAAGTGAGGGATCGCACGTGCGGGGGAGTATTGGAATTTGTCCCACATAGGTTAATTATCACCTTGAAAAATAGTATACGAGCTTGGGCGGCCTCTCCACTCATTGCCAATTGGTTTTGAGTTGGATGATATAACAAGTTATATCTGAAGTCATAAAAACCAAGGTAATTATAACAATTTATGAAAGAATTTATAAAGCTCCTCAACCTAGACATGTAAGTATTTATCTGCATGCTAATTTGGGGAGGAAAGGAAAGGGTCATTTACTCTAACAAGCTAAAGCTATGACTATATGTCAATTTTTTAGTACAGCAATCTTTACCAAAAAATAAGAATACCCATACTACATGTCAGTGCTTTTTCTTGCCATTGTGCACAGATGACTTTGATCAATTGTCTCTAGCTTAAATTATATCTATAAGCTATCAAATACGTCCTCTTAAATTGGGTGAACGTTAGCTGGTTAAGAAAGAGGCAGAGAGTATGAGGATCTACAATCTACATTGTTCCAACTAAGCCTAGCCTCACATGAACTGTAAAAATGCACAAACTTGCCCCTTGTCCGAATGCCTTGTGAACAGGCGTAGACCCTTTAAGGGTAAATCATGAATTTGATAGCCTTAGAGGCAGTTTTGGGAAGTCTAGCCTTGATGTGAGCATCAACTTAGCCTCTATAAACATTGGCATTACCCATGACGTAACTAGCCATGAGAACATCTGAAAGGCATGGTTACTGCTACTTTCACATAAAGACCACTAGAAGTATGAATATATTCGGGTATGGATACAGACACCAGACAGAATCAGAGTGTAGATACGACAAGGAAATATCAACAGAAAAATCTCCTTGGTATTTTTTATTTTATGCATGTGAATATTGAACCTATAAATGGCCAAAGGCCATAGAAATTTAAATGTATATTATTATTAGATGGCCTATAAGAAACACAGAGAAAAAATGGATGCTTGCAGAGAGGGGGAGAGAGACAACATGACAATGAGTATTTTCTCCGTTGCCAACAAGATCTGCCTAGACTGCCGGCATGGAGATTGGTTTTAGAAGGTGCATAAGTCATAGAAGGGGAGAGGAGGGACAGGTGAAAAATCTTTTACAAGGAAGAAAGGTGTGAATGTCGTGATTATGGCTTTTGTCCATTTAATGATTCATTACTTACAAATTGGACCTAAACGTGTCTAACCGGAAAAGTTAAGTAAACAGATATGCCAAGTGGCATGTTCAGTCAGTAATTCGTTGTGATACTAACATGTTTGTGTCACACATGTATGACACCCATAAGACTACTAGTTATTAGGCTTGTAGGCGCTTCATGAGATCTGCTTCCATTTAATCCCACAATTTGCTAAACTTTTTCCTCCCGCTTGACAAATTAATTGCATTGTTTGTACTAATTTTGCTTGTTAACACCTGATGCTGTGTTTAGAAGTATAGATTCTATACCTAGTATCTGGAATCTAAGGTCTTCTTGAAAACAATTTGATTGCCAACACCCCCCAATTATATTAACTTATGTGTTGATTTTATGCTTCCAGACAACCTCTAATGCCTACACCTAGTGTTGGTCTGTTTTGTCAGAAAGTGCCTAGAGCCGGTCGACTTTATGCGTCATGCCGTGCTCTGTCTAGATGTTTAGCAGTTTTGGTTCTTTTCTGTTCTTTGCAATGAAATCTTGTTCTTTGCAATGAAATCTTGTAAGTGCTGGATGACTCTCTCATGAATGAGATGTTGATCTGATTATCAAAAAAAAAAAAGACAACCTCATAAAGACTCCTCATTGCCCTTGGCTTAATATCATGTATACGGCCGCTATTCTTTTTAAAACTATAGCAATGTATCTTTGACAGGTGTCAACTTGGTTGGAGTTGCATGATAAATTAATGCCGAATGGTCGTTTTATGGTGAATTGTGGTGCTGCTAATGATGGAGCGTCCAATTCCGCTTCCCCTGAATTGTTGGCGATTGATCGCAGCTGGGTGCAAAATTCTACTATCAGGGCATTATGCCAAGCATTTCCAACTAAAGTAGGTGTACTTACTGTTCATCTTTTACGAATAACTCTAAGTATTTGATTATCAGCTTGTCACCTTAAGTTTCTGACAGTTATAACATTAGAAGTTAATGTAGTTTTCGAAATCATTGTATGCTAAAATATGTTATTCTAGTAGGCCATGATTATTCTAGGAAATTTCTTAAAGCCACTGAATAACTAATTACTCATAAACAAGCCTCAATTCACTGAATTTTTGCCTCGAAATTATAACGTGCTACGGAACCCTAGACCTCCCCCTTGGAAGGATACAACCGAATAGGCTTAGGGGCACATCTGTCCATAAAATGTAAGTCAAGCGAGACTCATTTCAATTGAAAATCAGACATGTTAGATTCTTTAAGAAGAGGTTTTTTTCACAATATAAGTATTGGTGTTTATGAATTGTGCCCTCACTGGCCCAATTTGCTGGCTATGCCACTAATATCAGGAGTATTGGTCATTGTGTAACGGCCAATGGGAACCAAACACCGCACTCGTGAATCTTTTCGAGGACTAGCATATGTTAAAAATTTCATTGATACACATGTTCTGACCTTGTTCACAACAAATTTCACGTTTTAAGTCAATTAATATTTGATATTTACAAAGGGGAAAGGTGAAGATCATGGTGAAATTTTCTTAGGCGTACAAGGGTGCCGTATGCTCAAGTGAGTTGCATTGGTAGACTTAATGTCCTTTTGAGCTTCATCTCTTTTCTCGTGTAGTGCCTCTAGCTCAATAGGTGTATGGTTCAGGAGTACGATAGGGCCAAAGTATAATTGGTAGTCCGCCGGTCCTTTCTCTATTGATGAAATATTCAAGCATACAAGGACCGATGGTGGTTTTGTGATGACTGATGTCATATGAAGCTAAGAGTCTCGCAACACGACCGTGTATGAAGGGGTAAGCATTATCAGAGACAAGAATCTTAGGTATGCCTGGAATTTTTTCTTTTTAATATATTTGTTTAGTTAGTTTACATGTGCATATATTGCCAAAGGTTGGGCTTCTCTCTAGTCCTCCCCCAGCCATACACGTCCATTGGGGATTACACGGGTACTGTTATTGTTAATCTATTTAGTTTGGATGGACAAAAAAATTATTGAGTGGGGTTGTAATACATGGATGAAAAAGTGAATAGGCAAAATGGAGTAAGGTCGGAGATGCTCTAACTGCTTCTGAAACATAAACTATTAGGTTACTATGCAGAAAGTGAGGGAACATTAAGGACCCCTTAAACATAAAATTCACTTGAAAATGCATTATTCTGTGTATATGTACATATTCCAACTTGTTCTAGGTAGGTAAATCTCTTTCTTCATGTTGGTATTGTTTAATGGCACTGAGCTGGATAAAAGCTTGCAATTTTGTATTTGACATAGTTAAACTGGAAGAAAATGCCAAAAGAGGAAGGTGAAAACTACATCGTCCTGACAGGACCCTTGCCAGATTTGGCTACATGGTCTGCTGTTCTCCCAGATCGTTTGAGCTCGACTGTCAATCAATGGAGGCCTTGCCTGCCTCTATGACTTTCCAGACATTACCTCTTCACTGTTGCAATACCCATACCTGCTGGTCTCGCAGTTTGAGAACCATATGCTCAACCACCACAGAGCAGGTGACTGTGGAGGTAAGCCTTCCTGTTCTGAGGTTTAATTCACAATTTTATCTTCTTCTTTTTCTTCTCCTATGTGTTGAATTCTCTTCAGTGAAAGAGGTTTTTTCCTGCATAGTGACAGATATAGAATGTATTTAATAGATCATAACATTGTTGTCGTTGCTTTCCGTTTGTATGCTACTCCTTGTACCTATGAGCCTTATCCATAACTGCAATTGCCCAAGGATTTCTGTAGTGCGATTATAAAATCACATGCTCCATATTGTTTTAATTGATTGAGATGTTTTTCATCCTCAGGAACCATTTTGGAGTTCCCATTTTGAATGGTGAATTAATTGTTGTGATGGCTATCAATGCAATTCTTATGAGCAGTCTACATTCTTGGGTTTATGACCTCAGTCTTCGCAAATCGTAGCAGAAAAATGCCAGGTTTCAGTCTCCAGTCTCGACGTTTTGATAAGTTGTATTGATATTGTTCTCTTTGTTTTACATGGAACTGTCAGTTCTTGATATGTGGTTGTATTTTGTTAATGTCTCTCTCTCTCTCTCTCTCTCTCTCTCTCTCTCTCTCTCTCTCTCATTGTTTGCAGCCAATGAGTTAATAAAGCATCGGAGTAGGAAGAATTTTCTTAACCTATGGAGGTCTAGGAGAGGTATTTATGGACTACCACCGGTTTCTGTGTTCCTTTTCCATATAAAAACGTGTGACATGACATTCCAATTCTCTTTCTTCAATAATTTAGCTTTTGCTTGGTGTTTTTGATACAGCTTTTTGACATTCAAATGAGCATAAAAATTTCAATAGTTCTTATTTGTCTTGTTCGTTTTGGGTTTCAAGATCTGGTTTTCTCAATTATTATCCAATCATTACCTCTATTTTCAAAAACTATTCTCAATTTTCTCTCCATCTCTCTCTAATCATTAACTCTTGCTTTTAATTATAATCCTATTTCTCCCTCCAATCATTACCAAAACCCAAACCAAACACAACCATTTAGACCTTGTTTGTCTTCGACTCTTCGTTATTTCATTCATTGCTATAATGATTATTGTCCGACCTCTGACGAATCTCTCATTTGGAAGCTGCCAAGCCGATAAAAGGATTAATTCCAGTGGTACTCATTTGGAAAGAAAGAGTGTACTATGGTACAGGGAATCATTTTGGAGGGGAGATGCATGATGGTAGTGGTTCAATCTGGGAGAGAGAAACAGAGATGTCATCGCATAGAATAATTGAGAATGTGAGAGTTGGAGTTTCTCGTGGAATAATTGACACAGATTATAACCCATCACTCATTATTGAGTATAAAGCAAATAGGGGATGAACACAAAAAGGGGGAGATAATATTCATTACCAGCCAAACTAATCACGACAAACGTTTCATACGACGCCACAAACTCATCCATTCCCAGTGGGATGACATTGTTGGAAGTGATAAAGATAGCACACCTTACAAATTGTCTATATACCAAACATGGGGTGTGGACTTTTGGTCACATCATAGTCCTCCACCTTTATTTTTGTAGTAATTATTAGTTTAAAATCACACGGGCCATAATTATACGGGAAAAGTCTTGATGGTAAATACTGATAAGAAAGTTTCAGCATATGTAATAGTACTTGCAGTAATAGTAGTAGTGATGGTAAAGTAAGGCCCTTGTTGCAGAGAGAGCGCAAGAGAAATGGCCGTCGCTTAGCGGCGGAAGCTCCTGACTGGGCGTGGGGTTTCCCCCTCGACAGCTCCCAGCTTGACTAGAGTGTAGACACCTGCGCCTGCAAGGGCCCCAAGTGTGGGTGCCACCATGTATATCCATATTGATTTGTAATTCCCTGCTGCAACCGCTGGCCCCAATGTCCTCACCGGATTCATCGAACCACCACTGGAAGGCCTGTAAAAATTTTGAGCTTGGAGTATTAACTGTATGTAAATGTGTAGGTTAATTGAGATAGCATTAACAAACAGTTAATGAATGAAGAATTTTTATGTTCAAAAGTTTGATGAATCCTAGGTTTCACAGTTTTGTTGTCTAATGTGATGAGAAACGAATGGATCTCAATTGTTGTCATAGTTTACCATGTTATCCGCCAAGAGAGAGGACAAACTTTAAAAAGAAGAGATTACTCTGTTTTCTAAAAAGCAACAAAATATAACTTGAGAAAGAGAGACAGAGATTAAGAAATAAAGTATCACCAACCCGGCAACTAGAATGTTAAGCATCACTGTAGCTCCGACTGCTATTCCTGCTAACTCACCAACCTGTTAATTAGGAAGACCCCAAAATGAAAAGGAGAGAGAAGAGATTGTAAGTATGTTGTCCGACCTCAGTATAATCTACACCTTGATGCATTGTACTTGCCTCCTAGCTATGTCCTTTTTTACATGTATGTGACGTCCCAAATAGAGCAGTATTGTTGGTGTACATGATAATTTCGATAATCTAGAACAAGTGAAGAGTAGTAAATGTAAATGCTCATAAATGATTACCGCACGGGTGTCGGTGGCAACAGCAGTAACAACAAAGAGGAGATTGAAGGTTATGAGGAATTCAAGCACGAAAGCCTGGCCATTGCTCACGTGAGGAACAGTTACACCACCAGACATGAAAGGGTGGAAAGCACCTTTGAGAGCAAAAGAAGCACATATAGATGCCGAGACCTGCGCTGCTATGTAGGCTGGGACTTGGATCCATGGAAAGTGACGGAGCGCTGCGAACGCAATGGTGAGTGAGGGGTTCAAGTGAGCACCGGAAATGTGACCCGTAGACAGAATCACAATCATCACTGCCAGCCCAGCGCATGCTGCGTTACCAATCAGCGACTCCACTCCGTTATACTTTTGGTTCACGATTGGACCGGCTGTCGCTGCGAATATCAGTATGAAAGTCCCCACGAACTCTGCTCCCAGCTGCAACCAAACCGCACCAATCCAAAATATTATTGAATTAACAAAATAATACATGCTAGCTGACGACGAATAAGGGACAATTACTCCAAAATAGTACTCTACTTGATAACTACTACTACTAGCTAACCACTACTACGTTAACTTTTGTAACAAAATTTAATGTACAAAATTGATTAAACAAAATTATCTTTCTGAGAATATACAACAAGGAGAACAATCCTTGCTTCCGTAAGCAACTTCTCTATTTTACTACATTCCATCCTCCTAATGTGTGTTATTAAATTACAAGAATCCTAACTAACTTTCACCTCTTGGAAGTGGAACTCAACGAATCTGGTCCGGTTAAACAACTCAATTTTTACTTTTTATTAGAATTGGATAGAATAAGGCACGCTTGTATATTTGCTGTCTTACATTGAACATGCCTAAATCACCTTAGCCTATTTTTCCTCAACTTCTCCTCTATAGGTGTTACACTTACCATCTCACGAACCATTTCATTTTTAATCTGTATCGTTTAGTTTTACCACACATCCACCTCAACATTCTTTTTTCCGCTACACTCATCTTCCTCACCTGTTGTTTCTTTACAGGTCAACATTGTGTCTCGTAAAACATTGTTAGTCTATGGCAATTCTATAGAATTTTCCTTTGAATTTTGTGGGTACCTCTTATCACATAGTACACTAGTAGCGCTTCTCCACTTGAGTCATCCTATTTGGATCCTATGAGTCACATCATCTACAATTTTTTCATAATTACTCATAATTGAGCCTAAATACCTAAAGTGGTCACTCCTTGGAATCTCCTGGTCTTGGATCACCACTTTTTCTTCACGCACACTATTTGTACTACTAAACTTGCACACCATATACTCAATTTTACTCCTACTTAACAAAATTTCTAATTTAGTATTAGCACCTCTAGCAGATTCATCTATATGGACAATATCATCTGCAAATAGCATACACTATGAGATATCCTGTTGAAGCTGTCTGGTCAACTCATCCATAACAAAGGCAAAAGAGGAATGGGCTCAAGGCTCACCATTGGTGCAATCGTACTATGATTGGAAATTCACTCGTTTCCTCTACTGGTGATCTAATGGTTGTGATGGCACCTTCGTTTGGGCCCCGGCCACTATTCATTTTATAGGGTTTGCAGAGTAGTGTACTTATGCAAAAAATCAATTTGATTAGACATCAATAGATATATTGAAAATTAACTTTTAATTTATAAAATGAGCGGTTTGAGTTCTATCAACTGTTTTTAAGTTAAAATGCCTACTACTACTCTAATTTGTACTAGCATTTTCCCCATAAAATACAAAACAAACATAAGTAGCTGAGAACTAATTGATCAAGCAATTAAAATAAATCTAGTATATATTTGTGTTGGTCGATAACTTTACCTAAAATATAAACTACAAGTGAAGGAAAATCAACCAATATAGCACAACATTTGTACGATCCTAATGCTATGGAACTGTGGTATTGTTAAACACTAGTACCAAGCATAAAGTTTGAACTTTAAACGGTTGAAAAAGATAAGCCAAGCAGTGAGATATACCTTGCGGGTGAGGGAGACATCGGGTGAAGGGAAACCTGCCAGGCAAGTGTGAGGTGCACCCCACGTTGGGGCGTCAACAGGCAGGCATTTGCATCGGGGCATTGACTTTCTATCATAGGAAAGTGAGTCGACTCGGAGCGACGTAAATAAAGGCGCACCTGGCGTCCCTGGTGTTGCCGGCGCCGACACCGTCGGAGTTCCAGCTTCTGATTCCGGCATCTCTTTTTGGAGTATCTAGGTACTTCTGAGGGCTACTCTTTTTTTCTTTTCTTTTTTTTTTTCTTTTTTATTTTTTTTTGGGGGGGTAAGGGGAGACTAGATGCAAAGTATGTAGAGAATTACATAATTTGGAATTTTTTTTTATAAAAGTATCGCTACGTTTTAATCTTTTCCAGAATGATGATGCTAAGAATAAAAAGATAAAGATTTACAATGGCATGGAGAAAATATGATAGAAGCTCCCCTTTTTTTTTTTTTTTAGTTACAGGAGAAAGAAGTGGACCAAAATTACATGCTTACCAGAGTTTTTATGAATGTAGGGCTACGGAGCAGGAAAAAGGAAGATAGCCAGCTGCAATGAGAGAAAGATAGTCCTGGTTCTTTTCAGAAAATTTTTTGTTTTTGTTTTTTGGTTGGGGGAGGAGGGATTAAGAATCAGGAGACAACAAATTTACATGTTCAAAGTGTTTTTTATAAAGTTTTGTTCAAGGAAGAGAGAGGATGGATGGATCCAGTGTGAGAATATTGACTGATTACTGAAAGGACTGATAAGATTTCATCAAGTAGAGGAAGAAAACAACGAACACAGAAAAGAAATACCCAGTAGTTGATCGGAAGCAAAGCAAAGAGCCTGGAACGTTTCTAGCTATAGCAATAATGTTTTCGAGAAGAAGAGAAGAAGAAGAGAGAAGAAATTAAACAAGGATTAAATGGAGGTGGTCGTAAGAAGTGGGTTCAGACTTCAGAGTACCAGAGATATTGCCTACATTAAAGCATGCATCCGTTGATTTATGTGTGTGTATATATATGTATACACTACATATACCTACACTTCCTATCCAAACTCTCGGATTTTAAAAAAAGGGACATTTACCATTAGGTTATCCTTGGATCCCATAATTACCATTGCATGCCCCCAACTCAAAAAAAAAAAAAAAAAATCTGATCAACTCCCCTAACCTCAGAGAAACGCCTTAAATCATAAGTAAGACTCTACTTAAAACAAGATAAAATTCTGATACCCCATGAAAGTTTCTTAAACTACTAACCTTTATAATAAAAAATGCGACCCCTAAACATAAACTCTAGTATATTCTATTTATTGGGTACTTTTGATGACAGTGTACCCTACCTAATTCGCGCAGATCTTTTAAAGAAGCCAAAAATTCCAGTACACATCTTACGAAAGTGCTTCTAAATTTTGCAGACTTGATTTATTAGTGCACCCTACCACTGTGCTACCTCTACGAAAGTTGCTTAAAATCTTGCAGATCCTACCTAATTGGGTACCCCATGAAAAGTTTTTAAAATCCTGGTAGGGACACGTATGAAAAGTTCTACTAAACTACTAAAAAAAAAAACCCTATAATAGAAAAAAGACCTTAAACCAAAACTCAGGGTGCACTTTTATGACAATGATCTCCTATGAAAAGTTTTTAAAATTCTAAGATTTTAAATCCTAGCAAGCGTTTTTTATGAAAAGCCGACTAAACTACTAAAACCCTATAATAGGAAAGTCAAGACTCTAAACCTAAACTTAAAAAAAGAGTGATTTACCTTAGTGGTAATTAAAAAAAATGACTTACCTTATTAGTAATTAGACATCTCTTTTTTAGACCTAGAGGTAATAATCCCTTAAAAAAATCAGGAAGTTTGGACTGAAAAAAAAAATTTAAACACATTGGACGATTTGGATCATCGAAATTCGATTGGGATCAATGAGATCCGAATTTTAAAAAAATCCAAAAATTTGGACTGGAAGTGAATTAATATATATATATATATAGAGAGAGAGAGAGAGAGATGGACCCATAGACAATTATTTTTCACTTTCTTTTTAACTCTCCATCTCAGCCTTTAAAACCAAAGGCTGACATTAAAACTTAAAAAATCCCTCCCCCTCCCTCCCTCCCTCTCTCTCTCTCTCTCTCACACACACACACACACACAGCAAAACAAGCAAAAGTAACAGAAATCGGTGATTTTGACGCATAAATCTCCATTCCCACCTCCCAAATTCCACCCTCTTTTACAAACCCACTTCACTCGAACCCTAATTGAACCAATTCCCATCTATTTCCTCGCTATCAGAATGGTAATTCACTCACACATGACCAGAATTCGTCTGTATATGTTTATCTGGGTTCATGGGATTGGATTTAGACATTTTTATTTGGGTTTGAATCAATTCCCATCTATGCGGTTTGGATTTAAAAACTTATCTGGGTTCATGGGTTTTGAATTTTGAACTTCTTGAATGGGTTTTCACGTTTTGATTGTGGAGGATATGTGAATTTTGTTTCCCATTAGAAAACAGAACAGAAAAGAGAGATTAAGAGATACCGTCCAAGGAGCATTCGCCGGCTACTGCCGGAGTGGGATAAAAAAAAACAGGGGTGTTTTGCTCTGTGTGTGTGAGAGAGAGAGAGAGGACGATAAAACTATGGGTATCCCATTTGATATACACCAAATACACCTCGTGTTGTGTGAGACCATATCTCAAAATTTCACATAAATAAATCAGAGTTGTTTAATTTGTTTCAAATATTTTTAGAGGACTTATGTGAAAAATCATCTCAATCAAATATTGGTAGGGACTTGACTAGGGGTGATTTGGATAAATTGAAAAAATTAGTTTTTTGATTTTTTTGGTTTTGTTCTTATTCAATTTTTTTTTTGTATTCGTTAGTTTTCGGTCAATTTTTTTTATGGGTTTTTGGCTTGTCTCAACGAGAGGAATCTAAAAAGCATAAAATTATTAGCCAAACTTAAAATTTTGTGAATAAAGAAGAAGGTGACATCCAAAAAATCGATTTTTTGGATTATTTTTCGTTTTTGTTCACAAAACTTTAAGTTTGACTAATAATTTTATACTTTTTAGATTCTTGTCGTCGAGACAAGCCAAGAAACCACAAAAAATAACCAAAAATCAACAAATGCAAAAAAAAAATTGAATAAAAACAAAATCAAAAATTAGTTTTTTCAATTTACCCAAACCAAGCCAATTCTTCGCTCAATTTGTTGTGTCAATTATTTGCTCAGTTTTCTAATAGCAAATTGAATAAAAAATTAATCAAGCCTCTACTGCTATTCAAATTAGGTGAATTCTATGATCATCCTTCAAAAAATATTTTAAATAAGTCAAACAACTTCAATCATTTACGTGCAAGCCTAAGATAAATCCCATTGCAACATACTACCTCCGTCTCAATTTTATAGTCTTTCGTTCTATCTTAATCGGATAAAAAATTGATTACTATCTTTCAATCGGTAATACATTTTATATGTAATATAGATTTTATTTGATAGATCTTGGTTTAATTTAATAAAAAAAATGTTCAAAATCACCTGAAATATTATAAATTATAAAATATAACATTTTAAAAAGTGACACAAACTCTCATAAGATACTATAAAATTGAGATGAAAAGAATATGTCAGACTCGGAAAAGGTGGAGAGAGAAGCCTGGCCGACATGGCCGACAGAGTAACCCTAGAGAGAGAAAGTCAATGACCATTCCCATCATCACATCTTCACAGCTAATCAAGCTTACTTTATAATGCTTTGCTAGAGTAACAGCACACTTGTAATGGAGAATTATAACAGTCAATGATCATTGCCAACACATTGATAACAAGGAGTACTTAAAAACTAGGGTTGCTAAAAAAATTGGTGAATCGTAAATCTGATCTGGACCGACTCGATTCATGCGTTTTGGATTTTAACCATGGATTAATAGTCTGGACACGGATTCTAAAAATAAAAAACCGTGACTCGCTGTTCGGATGTGATTTTTGATTTTGAAACTGTGGATTGACCGATCCGAACAACAAGATTTTTATTGTATATAAATTTTTTTAAAAATAAATATATATGTATTTTTGTAGCCTACTTTGTTTAGAATTCCAAAATGATGTCTGTATTTTGTGCTTGTGACTGTCTATTTATATGTGTTTGTTGGCATGTTTAACTAGTTTGATATTTATAATTTACAATGTTCAAACTCATATTTATAGCCTACTGTATTTGAAATTCCAAAATGAATTTTGGGTTTTTTTTTTGTCTATCTATTTTGATTCCATAATGTTCAAGTTTAGATTTGTTCAATTCATTTGTTGGAATGTTTAACAAGCTTTCATTATTTCTTTCCGGTAATTGCTCTTTCTTTATTCTTATTGATGTTTTATATTCTCATATACTAAGGGCTTGTTCTCCTACACATTTTTTCCAATAAAATTTCACATTTTATCACACTCTAATCTTAACACAAAATGTAAAAGTGATTTTATGAGATTTTTATAAAATCCTCCTAAAATTCGTAGGAAAACGACTATACTTTATCATTTGGAAAAACAACTCTATTTTATCACCCCTCCATAAAATATTCATTTAAGAGATTTTCATAAAATACACCTAAAATATATAGGATAACAAGCCCTAACTATACTACTCAAGTGTTTGTTTCGATGTTGAGTTTAAATTTTAAAATGAGTTGATAATTTTCTTTTAGAATAAGTTGAAAATCCGTGGATAAATCTGGAATCGATCAGTGACTCACAGATCGGATTGGAACGGAACTGTGAGACTTTTGAATCAGATACAAATTTTATTTTTTTTAAAATCGTGACTCGCAGATTATAATTGAATTCATATCAATCCAGACTGTGAACACTCCTATTAAAAACGCGTCAGGAATCAAGATTCCTGTACCCAACTGCTCCATCCCAATTCAATATTGCACCCAGCGTCTTTTAACGTCATTATCCACCTCTCCTCCCGTCCAATAATGCATCAAACAATTTGCGCTGACTCTATATATAGAAACTTAAAATAACACGCTTCAAATTACTCATTTTCTGAATACTACTTCAAAGAAAGGACATGAATGCCTGTGGGTTTTTTTTTTTTTTTTTGGTTCAACGGAAGCTGAATGCCCGTGTTTAGAAAGCACTTCTTGTTCGGTTTGAGTTTTGAAAGAGGATTTTGAAGATAATGAGTAAAGTGAGATAAAATGAAAATTTTATTGAAAATTGTGCATAGAGAATCGCAAGACCCAAACCGAAGAAGGTATTCTACTTTACCATTCGCGATTGATATACTAGACTAAGAAGCCATCCCAAATCACAAGAATAGTGAAGACTTTTCAATAATTACTCCTCTCCTTTTTGGCTATACTAGCTCCACTTCATTTTACTCCATTTGTTCATATTTGTTTGTTTCACATTTTTTTTTACTTTTTTTAAATAAAAAAATTAAATACTTTCGTGTATCGTTTTTTAAATTTTTTCTCACCAAATTAAAGTAACCGAATTAAAGTACACGATGAGTACTTTAATTTGGTGTAAAAATTTTGAAAAATAATACACGAAAACACTTTATTTTTCATTTGAAAAGTGACATGAATTTTCGTAGAGGACAAACAAATATAAACGAATGAGGGAGTATAATTTTTACCTTTCTCACATGTGACAGTACAATTACAGTAAACAACTGACTTAGTTCAGGCGCTAATTTTTTTGACATTAGCCTCACCTTAACATTATTGCTGGAGCTAAATTAAAACAAATATATATATATATATATATATATATTATAACTTAGTGTAAGCATGTAAAATTTCTAACCTATCACAAATCGCCACGTGTTGCTAGGGCACGCAAATTGGCCAATTAAATGTTACCAAGTGTCACAAGTCAAAGTCAAAGTTTCATAGACGAGCCAATTAAATGCTGCCAAGTGTCCGTAGGTCAAAAGTCCAAGCACAATAAGTGGCCAATCAAATGTCGCCACCTATGTACAAGTCAAAGGTCAAAGATATGCGGAGGGTCCAATCAAATGGAGCCACGTGTCAAAATGATGCAATTATTAATTTATCAAGTCCAGCCAATCAAATTGTGCCACTTGGTGAAATAAATTATTTATCTCATTATACATAATTATCTTTCCCAAAATAAATAAAAGAAAGATATTTATTATATTTTAATTATTTTCCTTTAAATCAAATAAGGAAATAATTAGAGAGAATGGTATGGAAAGAATCGCAGTCTTGCCATAACTCTCCATCTTACATCCCTATAAATAGAGGTGCTCTCTCTCATATTTTGGGGGGATCAAGACACATTGAAGCTTCTATCGACAAGCAGAGCTCTGAAGATTCAAGCATCCAAAAGCTCTTCAGAACTCCTTGGAGACATCAAGGCATTGAAGCTTCAACAGCACTGAAGATCAAGCATTCAAAAGCCCTTCAGAACGCTTCAAGTCTTCATCAAGCAAGACGGTTCTTCAAATCAAAGCCTAAAAGCTCGGAAGAACATTCAAGTCTCTATCCAACACACAAGCTCCAGAACTCTGAAGATCAAGCCTCTAAAGCCCTTCAGAATTCTTCAAATCCACGTCATGCAAGGCGGCTCTTCAAATCAAAGCTTCAAAACTCAGAAGATCGCTTAAGCTAAATCCACAAGTCAACAATCTCCTTCTACCAAATCGAAGAAGATTTCAAATACCGATTTGAGAAGAAGCTCTACAGCCCTCAAGTCAATGATCACAAGTTTGTCATCTTATTCAATGAAATTGAAGAAGATCAAGTAAATCAACTTGAGAAGAAGCTTCAAAGCCCTCAAGTCAAAATCCATCAAATTCGCCATCAACTGCACAAAGATCAAAGAAGATCTCGCCGTTCAAATCGAGAAAAAGCATCAAGCCCTCGAATCAAACTCTTGAAGAGAAGAATCAGAGGATTATTTTCTTTCATTAGAAATTGTTACAGAGATTGTAAACCCTAATTTCTCAAATCAATAAAATCATCGATTTTGGTCAACATCTTTCCGTCTTTTTCGCAGACTCGAAATTTGTGTGATACACTTAGCTAATACTTACCGTAGCTTGATCACCTTAACCTCGTTTATTGTTTACTGATCCATTATGACTTGCTCATTCTTCAACGGCCATGCAATTTTAATCTTCATCTTATCTCTATATAAATGTCACAATAGTCCTAGCTGGGAGCTACGTTGAATCATTAGTCTTCATTTTTGCATGTGGTTGGCTAAATTTCCTCTCTCACTATTGGCACGTAAAATCCTGCATACTTAACACTAGCGAACTAGCATTTTCATGTCACATAAAATAAAATAAAAAATCAAGCATTTTTCTCTGTTTTCTTCTTTTCCCATTACTCGTGCATATTTAATATTTTTTTTCCATGTCAAGTCAACAATTTGGTGCTACACTTTTTTTTCTCCAGGGAAAGACGCTTTTTTTTCTTCTTCAGGGAAAGTCAGCATTATTAGTTTTAACTGGTGAGCTTTGAACCTTAATCAAATGTATGGAAGTACATGATGCTTACCACCGCTAAATATTTTATTCATTTGTGTATACTTTGTGAGTTTGTGTTTGTCTGTTTGATAATACTTATGTAAAATTTAAAATGCCTCACTTTTGAAAAAATAAAAAGAGTAACTTTTTATTTTCTTAAAAAATTAAGCATACAGATCAATCACCGGCAGGTGAAAATTAATTAATATATTCCCCTTGAGGCCTTGATGGGGGAGGTGTCTCAACGGGAGAAATATAATTTTAAGTTGTTTCTAAAATGGCAATTGGCAAGGGAGGAGAGAGGTGAATATCTCATTTGTAGGCATATTCATATCGGTCAACTCAGGCCAATGACGAAGCCAAAAATCTTTTCCAGAAGATGCCATTTAAATGTGAACGGAAGAAAAGAATTATGGTTTCTTTCTTTTGTGTTTTCCAAAACATGATAACCATTGTATAATAATAATACTAATATAATGGTTAATTTTTTATGATTTGATGTCCATAGAAATTCATCCATGGTTTTACATTGTACCATGATAATGAGAATCGAGATTGTGTTAATCATATAGTATTGTTAACCGTATTATAATTTGATTTGTAATTTTTTTTTTATGTAATTCAAACTTGAAGTATATCATGTAACCTTTTTTTTTTTTGGGGGGGCACTTTTATGACATATTTTTACTTAATAGTAAGTGGACAACTAAGTTAAGATCAGGCTTGAGCAACTCAAATGTCAAGGACAGCACTAAACATAAGTTATGCCATTATAAGCTTGAAAACCAAAATCTAAATCGTAATGGAGATTCCTAACCCCTAACCGTCAGCGCACGCACGCTCATATATTGACAAGATAATCTTTTGCTTAGTCATGAACTTTACTAAATGAATACTATAATTAAGTAGCACCGCCTCTCCATCAGATTACTAATCTTTTTTTTTTTTTTTTGGGGGCAACGGAAATGAGATTACTACTGCTGCTAATGTTATGCTGTTGCTAACTATGGCAAAGTCAAGCCACCGGAAGAAGCGCGCATATTGAGTGCGTGGCCCATGTGCAGGCCTGCTGACTACAAATTAGTAATTAGTAGAAAATTATACTCCCTCGTATTAATTTTTATCTCAAATTTACACTTTTTACACCAATTTTTACCTCAATTTTCCAAAATTATCTCTCACTTAACCCATTAGCTATTTACTCATTGACTTTGCAAAAGAGCAAAATGATAATTGTACAAATTTTTACCCGTCAATTTTTCAAAATACACTTATTAAGGGATAACCCAAAATAAAAATGTCAACATTAAAAAGAGACAGAGGAAGTGCAACTCCAACAAAGACATAATTAAGAAACGTTAGAGTGTGTTTTGTGAAAAATTACTCCACCTAATTTTGCATAACTCTCTAAACACCACACATTTAAATTAGACTAAGGGTCAATTTTCACTAACATCACTAACCACTGACACTTCTGCCATGTACTTTATATTAATAAAAAAAATCCTACGACTAAATGTATTATCACCTGTTAATGTGAAGTGTTAAGATTGTGTTTGGTTTGGTTTTGGATTTTAGTTTTTGTAATGATTAGAGGGAGAAATAGAGGTAATAATTAAAAAAATAGGTATTAATGATTAAAGAGAAAAATAAGAATAATATTTAAAAATAAGAGTAATAATTAAATAATAATTTAGAGAACCGATTCTTAATAACCCATACCAAACAAGACCGGCTTTGAAAACTTCTCGTCTTTCATAAGCGCAACAATTAAAAAAGACTCAGTGGAGGTCCTTTTTCGAGAGGATTCAAGTCTCAATGATGAAAGCTCTTATTAATGATTACAGCCAGTGAATTACTACACAGAAGTCGCCGACTCTCGATTTATTGAAATTATATTCTTCTTTACCTCTTTTTTCTTTTACTCGTATTTTGACACTCTGTTGTGACTTGTGAATGGTACTAACTTCCATTCGATCGACCCTTTTTTTTTTTTTTTTCTCTAGAGATTCTACTATGATCCTTGCTAGTAGTATTAATTTACATAGCGAACAATTGTATTCGCAACATTCGGTCCCATATCATCTCCCACCCAACAAAATGTTAAATCCCAACGCACCATATAGGACTTTATCTTGACTTTAATTGAACTCCGAGATAGTAAACAGAGGAATTGGATCCTTAGTGATTAGCCGATATGCGTGTAAGAGAACATGAACACCTTGAGTCATAAAAAAAAAATCCTGAACCCATGGAAGCCCAGTAGCCATATTCTTCTCCTCAGTATAATCATTAGAAACCATGCATTTTCTTTTGTTAAAAAGAACTACTTCAATAGAAGGGAGAGAAGAAAAGACAGTTCTTTTCCAAAATGAAAAAGAAAAAAGAAAAAGAAAAAAGAAATAGACATGATGAAGCACATATCAGAATCCTAATTGGAAAACTTGGGGTGCAAATATTGCCATCAAATTAAAAGGGCTATAATTACATACGAGAATGCCGGAGGTGGTTTGACCATGATATGTCTATTCCCACTGTATGAGATCCACTTTTTATGTTTTCATTTCCTTTTCTTAATGGTGGGGCCCTCTTCTACTAGGATGAATTTCTTAAGAGTACCGGAGGCCCAGAGATACTGCTGCGCCTGATTCTCGACAATCTCTTTCTTTCATTCTCCTCCATTCTTTTTAAACTTGTTTCCTTTTTATTCAATCAAACTATTAGTGGACATGGCCCAGTCAACTTTATAGGTAATGCGAGCCCACAAAATCAAATTGAATCAACAACACCAACAACAGTAGTATAGTCGTAGTAGGTGCCACGGGAAGCTTCTACCCCTTAGAAGACACATGGCCAACACGGCTCTTTAAAGTTTAAACAGGAGATCAAGAGCTGATCTCTTCTCAAAAAACAAACAAGAGGGTATAACTGCTCCCGCCAATGTGCCCCGCGAGAGAATCTTTCTACTGGTGGGTATACCTGCAACGGCATCCATCTGGTAAATCCTCATCCCATCCCGGCTTACTTTTAAACCTATAAGAGCATCTCATTAAAGAAGGCAAAATTCCCTTTTCGCTACCTTAAAAAGGCATGCCCCACATCAACCTCTATTGAAATTGGCTTGATTTTAGCAAACTAGAATTTTTGCCCGGGCGGAATAAATGGCCACCCGAACGGTTTTGTCCGAGACAAAATTTTCTGTTTTAAAGTTCTGCTTTTCTGGATTTTCCGCCCAGGCGGTTTTTGTACCTTCAATTAAGATGTCATTATGTCACTTTTACTCAGTACGCCGATTGCTATGTTTCATGTCCAACTGTTGTGTTCAATTTTCATTCTCTTGGGGGACTTTGCCTGCGAGGCCTCTCAGTATTATTATTATTATAGTAGACATATGGCTTTTGCATAGCCTATTTTAATTTTATAGTTTTAGATTTTTATTCTTGTAAAAGGACTTCTCTAGGGTTATTCAAATAGCATCTATGGTAATTCCATTATATTTTAAAAGGTTATTCAAAAAATTATTTTAAAATAAAGCAATAGTCAAATCATTTCTATGGGAATATAGCCATTAAAAATATGATTGTTGAAATATAGCCGTTAAAAACATGACCTTACTAATACAGCTGTTAAAATATGACCAATGAAATATAGCCATTTTTAATGATAGCGTCGAAGAACAGTGCAGCGTTGCTTAGATCTCAACTGTGGTCTTGAAGAACTCTCAGCTTCCAATCGTTCTGCTATGGAACTATTGCAATAAATTCCAAGCCATCATAGGAATCAGAGGAATAGAGAATCATATTGTCTAGAGACTCGAGATCTATATTTGAAAATGAAAAGTAGAAGGAAAGAAAATTAATGTAGGTGTCGATGAAAGTTACAAACGGTCTAATTTATACTCCCTTCGTCCCAATTTAATTGCTCCCTACGGTTATGCGTGTCTGCTTGTGCCCTTGGATTGTGTTCCAATATGATTTCGCCAAACGTAGGGTTTAGGCTGACGGTAGCATAATAACCGGAAGTCTAGGTCGATTCCATAGAGACCGAATGCGCTGAGCGTGATGATTGTTTCGCAAATGAGGATTTTAGCCTTAAAGCAGCAAACTTGGCTTTGTAGTTTGGGGTGGAATTCACTTAATTTCGTGAATGATGCGAGATTAAAAAGACTAATTAAAACAAGACTAAGTCAAGGGGTTCACAACACCCATGCCTTAGGCCGATTCGTTCTCATCTAAGATAACCGGCTCGGGGACATCGTTAAACGACCCCGAACGAAAGATTTTGTTCTTAAACTCGTTTGATTAGAAATCGTATTTCTCAAAGAGTAGAATTCTTGCGCCATTTATACAAATATTTTGAATGATGCGAGATTAAAAAGACTAACTAAAACAAGACTAAGTCAAGGGGTTCACAACACCCATGCCTTAGGCCAATTCGTTCTCATCTAAGATAATCGGCTCGGGGACGTCGTTAAACAACCCCGAACGGAAGATTTGGTTCTTAAACTCATTTGATTAGAAATTGTATTTCTCAAAGAGTAGAATTCTTGTGCCATTTATACAAATAATTTGATTGACATCGCCCTAAGCATCACACGTGCCAAGTGGTCAAGCCCTCGGCTACGTGTGATCAACGGGATTAACAAATCTAAATTTTGATACACAAAATTAATCATCACTCTTTGATTAACAAGCAATGTTTGCATTATGACGAGGAGAACGAATGAACCTAAGTCACGGGATGCTAATCACCCCAAGACCGAGCCTATAACGACTACTCAATCATTACTAAGTAAAACATGACTATTTTTATAAAGGAAATAAAGAACATGACAATAGACTTTAAAAAACTGGTTTTTATGGAAGATTATAAGATAGCCTACAACTTTAAACTTTGAGAAATTAACAAACAACTAATAGAACCAAGTGTTTTCAAAGGATTAAGCTAGCAATACAAGGAAACGAATCAACCAATAAAAACGGAAATAAAGTAGATTTATATAAAGGTCTCAACCTGTACTACAACATTAAAGAAGAACAATTACCTTGAAACTAAATGGAAGAACTTGAAAATCTAGAGAGAAGGTAGAGCAAACTAAGAACAAACTATGGATGAAGAGTGAGAAGGTGAAAATCCAAGCTAATCCTAAAAATCTGAGGTTGGGGACCCTTTATAGGCCCCAAAAGTTGTGCTAAGTTATTACAAATATGCCACTAGATATTTCTTAATCGGGCTCAAAAGTTGTAGAAAAGTGCAGCTTCAACCGTTAGAGCAAAAATGCTCAACCGGTTGAAGAACTCACTGGTTCACTTCTACCGATAGAGCAAAAAATGTCTACCGGTTGAAAGTGTAAAAACAGAGATTTTTCTTTGTATTGATCATTTGACCTTTCGGCTTGTCATCATGACCTCTAGGCTTCCTGAGTCTTGTTCAAAACTTCATTCCTTGATTCCCAGGACTCGGTGGCAGGGTGTCATGTGAACTCCGGTGCTCGGGCATCCATTGGTTTAACAATGGCATCAAAACACGCCTTAGTTCTCCATTTTTTTCCTGAAACTATAAAAAAAACAACCTTGCGCGAAATCAATAGTTTAAAACAACATAATGCGCATGTGTGTGATCAAAGTGAGCAAGATAAGCCCCATTAATAACACTTTTGGGGGCTTATCAGTGTCTTTTAATAACTTTTGTAATTTTCATTCTATAATGTATTTTATATACAATATGGATCTTTTTTCTTTCTTTTTTTTGAACTGGAAAAAGGGTGGAAGGGGGGCGACCGGCGTTGCAACCCCCCTTAGGTGTGACCATAGGAGCTCCTGATCCACTGTGGAATGTCCGGTTCAAGCTATAGCTACTATCCATGAGGACAGACCGTCAACCACAACACCACCTAAGTGCATAGGTGGCATAGGCCCAACACGCAGCCCTTTAGCACAGACATGTATTGTGACTGGAGGGACTCGAACTTGAGTGCATGCATGGGAAAGGCATTCAAGTCCCATCACCCAGCTATGGATCTCATTTGATAGATCTCAATTTGTTCTATTAGAAGTTTTTTTATAAAAAAAATTTGAAAACATTACCAATAAAAAGATATGGATGTTTGAAAATGGCATGGATATTTGTATGGAGCATTTAAAATGGGACAGGGGGAGGGGGAGTAGTTAAGAGAATATGACCGCTAGGAATATAGCCATTGCAAACATTATCTTTAAAATATAGCTTGTTTGTTAAGTATTAAAAAAAATTGTTTGTTTGAAAGTAGTAAACTATTAGAATAAAAAAATTAATAAGATATTTAAATAGAAAAGTTGAAGTATAAATAAAGAATAATTTAATATAGTAAAGTTAGAATAGAAAGCATGATTGTATAAGAGCATCCACAATAGGCTCTTAAAATGGCTTTTAGGTGAGACCACTAATATTTAACAACTCATTTGCTCAATTTTGGTCTTCAATGGGCTCCTAAGGATGGCTTTTCAGCATGGCTCCTACCATACTAGCTAAGTTTAGGGAAGGAGTCGGGAGTGAGGATAAGAGAGAGAAAGAAGGAGGAGAGGGAGGGGTGTGGACGGCCCACTGAATTTAGTTTAAGTTTGTGTTTGAAAAGATTGTGATTGTTAGAGTCGCCACCCAGATTTGAGGTCCGAATCCGAGAAACCGATAAAAATATGACTCATTTGCCCATTGAGAAGATTTTACTGATCATTGCGAAACCAGAAATTTCTCGGATTCGGGGGTTTGGTTACGAGAGGGGAAGGGTTTTACGGCACCCCTCTCGCCCGGTCCGTGAACCGGTCTCTACTTAATATTTCGTGGGATTCCGAAAATGTTTGAAATTTAATTTAATCACGAAAATGGGGAATTAGGGATGGGAACCATGTAAACAATAAAAACATAATGAATAATGCAAAATTTAACGTGGATGCTTGTGCACATGATTTACATGAAAAAGGGAGATAATAATAAAGAAAAAAATTACAAAAAATATTTACAGAAATTAACCACAACAGAAATTGTACCATAACTCCAGAAATCATGAACATGAGACTTAATTTGACTTATAATCCGGATTTCAAAATAGGAGTTAAGCGCTCAAGGTTGAGGACTTGAGCGCTCAAACCTTATGGATTAAGCGCTCAAACCAGTTTCTGGCTTCTGTGATTTTTGACACTTTCATCCTTCCTTTGCTCTTTATTTACAAGATCAACCATCAGTAAAATGTTTTTAATGAAGAATCAAATGAAAACAGGCAGATTGATCTCATAAATAACGATAAAAAGAAGAAAATCATCAAGTTTTAACAAAAGAAATGCTTGGGAATAGGAGAAAGAAGTGAATCCAGATCATATGCAGAACAATAAAATCCCACACACGCTTGAGTTCCAATAAACCATGATCCATCATCAAAATATCCAAAAATCAACAATCTGCTCAAGAACAGCTTGAGCGCTCAAATGGGTAGCATTGAGCGCTCAAGCCATTACATGACTTTCTGATTCTTGACTTGAAAACAGAATCTGGATGATTCTCAGGATCAAAATAAAAGTATATGGAACCATTCAGCTACTGTCTTATACTTGAATATAACATTTTCAAGGATTTTGAGATTTGATTATCACAAAATAGTTAATTTGAGCTCATGCAAGAGGTTTTAAAATAAAAATAAACTGTTTAAAGATTATATGAGCATGAATCAACTGTTAAATGATGATCAAAATCCCAGATAAAGCTCAAAGTTCAGTGAAATAGAAACTGCCCAGAATTGGACTTGAACGCTCAAGGCCTTAGGCTTGAGCGCTCAACCCCTGCTACAACTGCAAATTTTGACAGTGTTTTAAAACAACTTTTAGACCTTTGTGAGTTCAATTCAAGTATGAAGAACTTGATTGAACTCATTGGTCACCCTCAGATGAACCAAAACAGCAACAATTACTTGTTTAACTACCTTTTTACACTTGATTGGAAGCTTGAACTGGATTGTGGGTTTGGAAGTGAAAGATTGTTGAGATTTTGGTTAGTTTATGGACTGGATTGTATAGATTATGAGGTTGATTGTTGAACACTGGCTGAATTTGGTGTTTACGGGTGATTTTTTAGGTGGTTTTCTATGAGAGGAAAATGGGTTTGTAGAGAGAGAGAGATAGGACAAATTGGGAGGGTTGTGGAACTGAATTGGTGAACCCTTAATAAGAAGATAGTGAAGGGTTTATATAGAGTGAGTGGAGGGAAGGCAGGAGAGAGAGAGGAAGTGGGTTTGTAGTTTAGGTGTAGTTTAGGTGTAGTTTAGGTGTAGCGGAGGGTATTATACGTGTATAGAGGTGGTTAGATGCTCCACTCTGCATGAAATCTCATGATAAGATACTCTGCAGATTCCTGACTGGTTCAGAGTTGAGCGCTCAAAGCCGTGGGCTTGAGCGCTCAAGGTGCTCCTCACAGATTGAGCGCTCAAGGTCTAAGGCTTGAGCGCTCAAGGTGCTCGGTGGCAGACTGCTTGGCTTAACTTGGTTCAACAATGCTTGGGCTGGTTCAGGTTATTTGGTTGATTTTGATCAAATTCAAGTCATTTTCACAAGTTCCGGGTAGCCATGATTGGTCCGTTTCATCATTGGGTGTGCTCGAGCACATCTCGGGTTCAAAATCGGGGTGTCTACAAGGGGAAATGGGGGACCCTCCTACAATTTTTTGTGCATAAATAATTTTTAGGACATAATCCAGGAGCCAATTATAAAGAGTCTATTGGAGTATTCTCACACTCCTAAATTAGCAAATCCTTAACACACAAAATTAGACCCCACTTTTGCTTATGTGTCCACTTTAGAAATCATTTTAGAAGTCAAATTTAGGGAGCCCATTGCGAATTCTTTTAAAAAAGTGATTAGCTAAAGTGTGAAACGTATTTTTGAGATTAGATTTGGTCCAAAATTTAGTTAGCTTGATAAGAATGCTCTAACATGGTTTCTTTTTACTAATCATTTATTTTACTTGGAGGATCTTCCGTCTTTAATTATGATTTTACTCAGATTTAAACATTAACTTAGTACAGAACATTGATGGACAAACTCCAATTTTAAGAGTAAACTTGAGTATAAACCTCCCCAATGCTACAATGTAGATGTAAGTATCATAGTGCAATTTTGTTCACCCACTTAAAAAGTGGGCGAACATTACCTGCCTTCTTATTGGTTCTTATAAATAGATGGACCCCATTTTATAACTCACCTTTTGCTGTTAACCATTGTCTAGTTAAACTATAGTTAACTTCCTATAGATTGCCCATATTTCGGTTGCCAAACAATTTTTAGCATTGATGGTCTGGTGGAAAGCCACCACCCAGTGCCCTTCTCCAACTCGGATACTCCCTCCTACACGAATTTTCCCGGTTTCCGTATTGGCTGTTCCATCCATATTAAGTTTCATGAAACCCACATTAGGAGTTCCCCATCCAGTTAGGATCTGTCTCTTGGCGTTTGTCTTTGTTGTGGATATATACAACCCATTCCAAAGACATTGCCAGAGAGTGCAGTTGGTCCCTTGTCATAATGGAGTTGGTATCAAATAAGGATTTGTTACGAATGCCCCAGATGTGATGACAGGTGATTGGAATGATGATCCGCTATGCAACTCCCGAGGAGTGAACAAAAGGAGAGGATAAATTACCACGAAGCCGTGGCAGGAGACCATTGTTCGTGTGGAAAAGAGGAGGGGGCAGTGGAGTGTATCCCAAAAGGACTTGGCTCGAGTACAATGATGAAGCACATGAAGCTTCTTCCTTATTTGAAGAACACCATTCGCAAGAGTCCGAAGCAGAAATATGATCTTTAAAAAAGTTGTCCCCGTTTGGGAGTCTACTTTGCAGAGCAAGCCAAAGGAAATGTTGGATGCGGTAGTTACACTCTGTTTTCCAAATCCATTTCCAGTCCTCGAGGGCACGCATGTTATTGCAGAGGGAGTAAGCGGTGCAACTTAAAGCATTCCAATTTGAAAATAAGACAATGTGGGAAAAAGGAAGTAGTTAACAAGTGCATGAGAGGAGATCTTACAAGCTAGCCTCAAGTGCGTATTTGTTCCAAATTTACAAACATTTAGAGTTCAAGCCCCCCCTCCCTTGCTCCTTAGATAATACTATAATGCATTGATGTCCTTGCATGAGCAAACAAAAAAAAACATGTGACGACATTTGCAACAATAAAATCAAGGGAAGTACGGAAAGACAACAGCTACTAGTTCCAGCTGGGATAAGAAAAGGAGAAAAAAAAAACAATACATCAAACTTAATCGCTAGTATACAATGTCCAGGGGACATATTTACCGTCAGAGACTCTCTGGCAAATAACTTGAGATAAAGACAACCAATGCACAGATGGAAAGCCCTAACAAAGGGCCTGCTGGAGTTATTTTACGAGTAGCTGCCAATCTGATACCTTTTACCGAAATATAAAAGATAACATAAAATTAGAATAGGGAAACAACAGAACAGATTATGAGAAAGGAAATTCATTTTCAAATTTTAATCTTTTTTTATATTTATTCGTACTCTTTTTCAGTCTTTATCTAAGCAAATCTACAATATTACCCTTTAATGTATGAAAATGTAGTTATTCTATTTGAATCCGAACAATTTTACCTCTTAATAAGATCACCATCAAGGACAACAAACTTGTCAAACCCTAACAAGCAAAATCAACATTCCTATCCACAATCACCCAAAAAGGGCTTCTGACCACAACAAGAGTCATCATCGGCACTCTCCAGCCACCCCACCACCACACACACACACTCATATTTATATATGCGCGTATAGACTTCTATACATACATTAAGTGTATCCAATTGTTTGTTTAATTTACTACATTTCAAATCATATTTAATATTTTTTTTAATGGGTGAAAGAGGAGACGGGGTTGGAGATTAATTATGGGTTCATATAGAAGCTCCGAAAAGTAAACAAAGAAAATGGTCATAATATAAATTAGCAGAGACAAAGACAACAAGAAAAGAGTGCTAATATAAAAGAGGAAAGTGTGAAATCACTACCTTTTTGAGAAAAATAAAGAGACCAAAGAAAAAATACCGAATACCGAGGCGAAGAGGAAGGTAGATCCAAATGCAAGTGCCTCCCCTATTTCTTCCATATCAGCCGCTTGCGTAAGAAAGTAAGCCTACACAAAAAGCATCACAAATTTTGCAATAAAATAAGGGGTAATGAAGCATCCTTAATGTATTCTTATCAGAAGAAATGTTGGAAATATAATTATTTTTCAAATAAATTTACCAATGATCAATTTATACTTTTCAGTTGTTTCAGAATATATAGTTCCCAAACAAAGAGTCTAGGAACACAACTACTGGACCACACGCATCAAACGGTGCCATATGCTTTCCCAAAAGGTATTGAAATGCATTCTTGTTGAGAAAAATAAGAGACAGAAAAAGCGAGAGAAAAAAAAAAGAAAAGAAACGAGTATGTCATCTACTTACTATAATGACTTGTTAACAAAGATAAACCCACCAACTAGATATGACCGCCAAGGGTTGAACATGGTTAAGCTTTTTGGTACTCCATGTCTATGGGTAGTTCATACAAGTAGATGTTGCGAGCTGAAATGGTTCTCTGATTAGTTAACCCCATATAAGCTAAAACTGAATATTGCAATTTCTACTACGCAAATAGCAAGTTCGTAATTCGCATAAAAATGGACTAAGTTCTAACAGCTTCTTTGCACGAGGTTCAAAGCATTCATCCATTGACACAGGAAAGGAATACTTACCTCGATAAATTCCATCTAGGGGGCTATGAGATGTCATAGATTCGTCTTAGCAAGCCATTAGGCCCTTTCAACACAGGGAATTAATCCAGATGCATCAACCATGTTCCAGATTGAACTTACTAAAATCGTTGAAAAGCATAAATGATCATGTTTATTTTAGGGCCAGGGACCAAATGAAAAAGGAAAAGGGGAGAAGAAAAGACAAATGAAAAAGCAGCAGCAGTCTTCAGAATTGTGGAGGTAGCAGGATCCCTGATGCTATAAACAACGATGTACTTGTTGGCTGCTCATGGACGTCATCAAGGATCAATTCTTTCCTCTAAGGCTTTCACAGAAAATTGTTAAGCCAATTGTGATAGAGGTAGCAGGATCCCTGATGCTATAAACTACGGTGTACTTGTTGGCTGCTCATGGACGTCATCAAGGATCAATTTTGTCCTCTAAGGCTTTCACAGAAAATTGTTAAGCTAATTGTGATTGTTATAAGTGCCAAGATCAAGTTCAATTCAAGTGTTAAAAAGAGCAAGTGTGTCAGAATCTAAATTCTAACCGTGAGGCTGCTAAGAAGCTTGTGTAGCTCGGGAGGCAAGCTTCAGGATCTTAAAGTATCACTTAGTTCCATAGGTGCATTAGTATTGTTATTAGAGAGAGAGAGAGTGAGAGAGAGAGAGGTGTAGGGCATTCATTAACCCAACACGAGAGAGCTTTATTTATATTGTCACTAAATACATTACATAACATAACTAAGTAATGTGGGACAAATACAAATAAACTATTCTAAAACTCCCCCTCAAGCTGGAGAGTAAATATCAATAAGTCTCAACTTGTCGCAAAGCAACTTCAATTAGGGATGGCAATTTCCACCGATCCGGTACTCGATCCGAATGGATCGGTGTTTTGAAGATCTGTTTGGAGACTGGGTCGGATTTGGGGATTTTTTTAAAAAAAATTCGGGGATTGGATTGAGGACGGGTAGCAGTGCATCCCCGCCCTGAATCCGATCCAATCCGATCCTTCCCCAAATCCCTGCTTTATATATATATATATATATATATATATATATATATATATATATATATATATATATATATATATATATATATATAGAATCCACTTCCAGTCCAAACCACTAAATCCGGACCTACTGTCCGGACCTCACTTTTTGGACCAAATTTCAACGATCCGAACCGTTAGATGTGTCTAAAATGTGTTTTTAAGGTCCAACGCGAAGATTTGGCAAAAAAAAAAATACCCGGAAGAGCTTGATCGGGGCAATTTTTCTTAAAAACGCTCTATTAGCATTTTGTGAAAGACTGCCCCTGTCAAGCCCTTCCGGGTATTTTTTTTTGTCAAATCTTCGCGTTGGACCTTAAAAACACATTTTAAACACATCTAGCGGTTCGGATTTTCAAAAAAAAAACATGGGAAGGTGGAGGTCCGGATTTTAAAAAAATCTGGGAGCTTGGATTGGAAGCTTTTTGTGTGTGTGTGTGTGTGTGTGTATATATATATATATATATATATATATATATATATATATATATATATATATAGTTTGAGTTACTGTACACTACACAAACAAAACACAATACCCTACCCATTTCAGATCACATAGCCGTCTCTGAGTTTTGTCTACTCCTCAGTCCTCGGTCCCGGATCTCCCACGGCCTCGTGATCCCTGACCACCATTCATCCTCAGGCCAAAGCCCACAACTCACCATTCATCCTTCTCTCTCTCTCTCTCTCTCTCTCTCTCTCTCTCTCTCTCTCTCTCTCTCTCTCTCTCTCTCTCTCTCTCTCTCTCTCAATAGGACCGACCAAATATCTAAGTCACCACTCACCACATCATTTGCTGACAAAAGCTTTGGTTCACTTGGGTTGGATTCAGGAGGATGGTGTGTATCAAATTGTCTGCTTCTGATTAAGGGTTATCATACAATTTTGATATGCATTTTTGCATTTTTTGGCCTTTTTTGTGTAGATATGTTGTTTTGATATGTATTTGAAGTTGGCTACTCCAGTATTGTAATTTTGCCACCGACATATGTTCACCTTTTGTTATTTCACTCAGAATTAATGGAATTTTTTCGAGGTATTGTGTTATTCTGTTCTTGTTTTCTCTTTGTTTCCTCTAATGGTCTAGGGGTTTTCCTGTTGCATTCATGGTTCGTTTGCTTTTGGTAAAAGAAAAGCTTCACACACAAACACAATAAACAATAACTAAAATAAGAAGAATATGTTAAGTCAGTTTGTATTAACATCGTGTTGGTGTTGTATATTGGGTCAAAGACTCAAGGTTTGCTCGGTAGGAGGAACCCAAATTGATGAATTTGCTTGTATAATCTCTGTTTCATATTTGTCTGATCTCTTCTTCTCGATCTCTATTTCAGTGAACCCTAATTATGGAGATGAGATCACCACCCGACATACCTCCCCACTCGTCAAGGTAAGGGCTCTGCTTGGTTTGGTTTGGTTTTTGTCTTATAAAAATTGTGTGATACTGTGATTTTTTAGAACTATGATTTAGAGTAAAGGTTTTTGTCTTATAATGATTTTGGTTTTATGTTATGAACATGCAGTTTGCCGAATCAGGAAGATCACTCTTCCTAAACTCAAGTTGAATCCAACTAAGGCAATGCGTATGTGGTTTAGCAAACTGCAGTGTTATGGTTTAGCAAGCTATATGGACTGGTTTCATATGTGCTCTTTTCTTCATTTCCCACTTGCCAGGAAGATGATGTTATGGAAGGTCCTCTTATGATGTTCTTACTTATAGATCCTGCTCATGGTTTGAATCGTTTGATGGGATTTTGATGATCTGGTTTTTTTATTTGACAAATAGTTTGAGTAATTGGTGAGGATAATTTTATCGTCATTTGTCAGAGCAAGATTATTGCTATGATCTGGTGTTGTCAAAGTTCAATGCTGGCTTGCTACTGTTTGGTGCTCATGAACTTCTGCTACTGTTTGGATTATCATGAAAATTTGCTACTTAAATTATGTTTATTGTCTTGATCACTTGGTTGTTGGTTGTTGACTGCTGTAATGTTGTAGGATTGAACATTTGCTCTGAATCTGCTTGTTAGATTATCATGATATGCATGTTAAAGTTCCTTGGAATAGGCAAATTTGGTTGTTACCTGTTGACTGTTGTAGCACATTTGGTTGTTGAATTTAGATGCTTAAGCAGGTTTTGCAGTTATTCTAGCAATTGATACCAAAGGTTGCTTATATAAATACAAAATGAGTTGGTTATCCTGCTTACTTGTACTTATAAATGTCATAGCAGAAGCATAATTTGTAAATGTACTCGTTAACTGGTTGTTATTTGTTAATGATTGTAAACTTCTGGAAATAAGCAAGGATTCCCAGAATATATTTTGACATGGATATGCATCTCCAATAAATCACATGGCATTAGTATCATATAGCTCAAAAAGCTCCCAGTACACTAAGGCACCGTTTGATTTGGCATAAAGTTTTTTTTCTCGTCAATTGGGAATTTCCCCGAATTCCCGTTTTGGATCTCCGTTCCCTGTTTGGGGTGGGGATGGAGGGAAGAAAATGACCTCCATTGGGGATCGGATTGAGGACGGGGACGGGGAGGGATTTGGAGATCGAGGGCGGGAATAGTAGTCTCCGACCTCTCCCCGTCCCCATTGCCAACCCTAACTCCAATCGTGGCTTGAACAATGACTTAGTAAACATATCAGCTAACTAGGCATCGATGGACACAAATGGATTAGCAATCACTCCACCAGTCAACTTTTCTCGTACAAGATGACAATCTACTTCAATGTGTTTAGTCCTCTCTTGAAACACCGGGTTAGATGCTATATAGATTGCAACTTGATTATCACATTATAGATTCCTAGGCACCTACATAAGAAACCCTATCTCTTTAAGAAACAAACGTATCCACACAACCTCACATGTCGTGTGAGCCGCCTCTGCACTAGATCGCGCAACTACCATCTGCTTCTTACTTTTCCAATTAACAAGGTTTCCATCAAGAAAGATATAATATTTTGTAGTGGATCTCCTATCAAATGGTCCTCCTGCCCAATCAACGTCAAAGAAGGCCTCAACACGCAAGTGTCTACTAGCTCTATAAAACAGACCACGCCCTGGATGGGCTTTGAGATACCTCACAATCCTTAAAATCGCTTCCCAGTGCGGAAGACAAGGAGCCGACATAAATTGACTAACCAAACTAACTACGAATGAGATATCTGGACGAGTAACGGTGAGATAATTCAGCTTTCCAACCAAGCGACAATATTGATCAGGACTAGAAAGCAACTCCCCCTGATCAACACACAGTTTGACGTTAGGGTCCATAGGAGTCACAACAGGTTTTGACCCCAGTAAATCAGTCTCATCTAAAATATCCAACATATATTTCCGCTATGATAGATTAACACCATCCTTAGACTGCGTTACCTCAATACCTAAGAAATATCTCAATTTCCCCAAATCTTTGGTATGGAACTAACGCTGTAGGAAAAGCTTCAACTCATCAATACCTTTTAGATTATCACTGGTAATGATAATAACGTCTACATAGACAATCAATAATATTTTCCCTTGGTCAGATGTGAGAAAAACTAGAATGATCAGAATGGCAGTACTTCATACCAAATCGCAATACAACATCACTAAACTTCCCAAACCAAGCTCTTGAAGACTATTTAAGCCCATACAGAGCTTTCTGAAGGTGACATCCGTGAGAAGACTCCCCCTGAGCAACAAACCCGAGTGGTTGCTCCATATAAACTTCCTCAATGAGATCCCCATGCAAGAAAAGCATTCTTAACATCCAACTAAAATAAGGGCCAACCAAGATTGGTGGCAAGAGAAACAAGGAGCCAAATGAAGCCAAGCTTGGCAACCAGTGAAAACATCTCTGCATATTTGACACCATAAGTCTGGGTGTAGCCCTTGGCGACAAGACGAGCTTTGTAACGCTCAACAATCCCATCAGGATGATATTTCACAGTATACACCCAACGACACCCAACAGTAGTTTTTCCAGGAGGAAGTGGAACTATCGTCCAAGTATTACTGCTATGAAGAGCAGACATCTCCTCCATAGTTGTCCGCCACTCAAAAATAGACAAAGCTTCCTGACAGTGTGAAGGGTGAAAATAGAAGACACAAAAGTAACAAAAGCACGATGAAATGGAGAAAGATGATCATAAGAAACAAACTAAGCAATAGGATGATAAGTTGCACAAGTACGTTTACCTTTACGGAGGGCAATGGGTAGAGAATCTGGGGATGAAACCAAATCATCAGTCAAAGAAGTTGCGAAGGGATCTGGATCTCGCAACGGAGGATAAAATGGAGCGGTGAGCAAAAGTAGAGCCAGTATAGCTCGAGGATAGCGAACATATACCTGCAATGGTGGCGGAGGGGGTGGGAGGAGTAAAGATCGGCATGTAGGCTGAGAGGTCCTCAAAGGGAGAAGTAGAGGGGGTGGGGGGCTATGAATCACGGATACTCTATTTTGGCCTTCGCGTCACGTATTGTACGCGAATCGGATACAGATATGCTCTGGATACGTATCCAATACATTTTTTTAAATTATCCAAAATTTAAATTTATTTTTTGGTATTCGGATACATTTTGGATACACTAGGGTACGTTTCGGATATGCACGGGGGTAAATATGTTATTGCTCGAAATATATGGGGTAAAATTGCAATTAGATCTGGTGTTGTGTTGTTTTGTACCTATAATAAGCTAAATTACATTGGAAGCTGCCCAATTTAAGTTCCTATCATTCTATATGCTCTAGTATTTGTTATTATATCAATTTAAGAATTTTATTTTCTACATCTAATGAAGCATGGTCAAACTATAATATCTATATATCGATAATTTATTTTTATTTTTTTATATAACATATATTTCATCTTTTAGGAATTAAAAAATTATACATATAAAAAATATATAATTTATTTACTTTTATATTCAACGTATCTCTTAACGTATCGTATCCTACTTTTTGAAAAAATCATGTATCCGCATATCTATATCGTATCGTATCTGTATCCGTATCGCGTATCTGTATCCATGCTTCATAGGTGGGGAGAGATGGTGTAGTCTGACTCGCAAAATACAATACGGACTCATGAAAAGTAACATCAGCAGACACAAACTGACGACGAAGGGGTGGAGAATAACACTTATATCCCTTTTGAGTACGGGAATAACCTAAAAACACACACTTGATGGACCACGGATCAAGTTTATCCCGATCAAGGTTCAGTTCATGAACATAATATGTGCACCCAAAACCTGAAGAGGAATGGAATAAAGCGGGTGGTCGGGACATAATAAAGTATATGATATTTGACCTCCTTAAAATAGTAGATTGCATCCTATTAATAAGGTAACCAACAGCAAGAACCGCATCACTCCAATAAGATTTTGGAACATTCATTTGAAATAAGAGAGCACGGGTAACAACTAGTCAGGAAGGCTAGTTAAGTTCAACTACTTTGTTCAATGTTCTAAACTACTTCGCATTTCCATAACACCACAAGCTAAAAATAATCATTGTTGAAGAATCACTAACCACTACACTTAATTGATCAATGACGGGCTTGAACTAAATAGAACACTCGGCCGAACTATCGGCCCAGTAGAATTCAAGACAATGCTATACTATAATAGCACAAGAAAACTTAGCAATAGGCAAATAGGAAACAAAATTTGAAGAAACAATGTTTTATAACACTTATTGCAGCCATCAGAGACCCCCCTGTAAGTCCTCCTATAAGTGAGCCTTTGCTTCCTGATCTTTTATTTACTGGCAGAATGCAAACTTTGCAGTTATACAAAAACTATAGCAAAATAATTCCAGTAGAAACAATTCCTAAAAATTTGTAGAAGTACATATTGAAAAGAAAGGATCACAGAGGATCAGTGGTGGAGCAACTCAAGCCCATGAGGTTGTTGAACTTGGGAGTTTCAACCCGAATGAAGCCAGGGATTACTGTGATTCTTATCCATTTGTTTGTTTGTTTAGGCCAACTATTATTTGCAGTGTAACGATATCATAAGTAGTCTTTTGTTTGATTGTCAGGATGAACAATTGAATTATGCAACCAAATTAACATTATAGACCATCATAATCTATAGAGAAGGGCCCATAAAAAGGACAAGGCCGGACATACCATTCATCCAAGTATTTGAATAGCCATTCCTCTAATTGCAAGATCAATTATGGGGCAACAAATTGGTCAGCTGGGATTGAGTGTGGACTTCCCAACAGCAACCAAAAAAAGGGATTATGCAGAACTAAGTGGCCATAGTTCAGTCCAGTCTAGTGGGTATCAACCTGGATATTAACCTTGCCCAAGTCTAATGGCATATAGGACACGCTCTTTTCAAATGGTATATATATATATATATATATATATATATATGTGTGTGTGTGTGTGTGTGTGTGTGCGCGCGCGCGCGTGTGTGTAATTGTGATATTTTCTTTAGCTGAGTGTTATGCTGTCGACATGTATTTCTCCAGGGACAGGATTAATAATTGAGCCAACACCGAGTGGTATGAGAGAGTGCGAGGGCATGCCAAGAGACGTGGAATCCCCAAATCTAAAGATGGAAATGCGCCTGAATCTAAAACCTCATTCAAGCAAAGTGATACTTTTATAGAGAAACTAAAGTAATAAGGTTCTAATTGCCTTGAACAAGGACTTCAACAGCAAAAGAAAAACTAAAATTACATAGAATAAAGGAGATAAAAAGAGATTGACATGGTTGAGAAAGAAGAAGAAACCTGTTAACTAGATAGCTAGGGAATGATATTAAGAAAAGATAATTGTTGCTTTGAGCGTTGGTGCGTGGACCTTTGAAATGATAGCTTAAGGCTTATATTTATAGCCTTAAGAAATCTTGTAACCGCTAAACATGTAACCGTTCATGACTTGAACCATGATGCTTCAAAATAGCTTCCATATGCTTTTTAACATTCCCACCAAATCTCTTCTTAAATATGGATGAATGTATGTTCACAAGTGTCCCATTAAGCCAAAATAACAATCCATGATCTCCCTATTTTCCACATGTTATTTGGCCCATAAACCCATTAACAAACTAATTAAAAATATATATATTTATATTAATCCTATAATTTAGGTAACCACCTTAGCCTTTTTCTCCTGAAAATATTAACCTCCTAAATTATAGGGAATTCGGCTCTATCGTAACCAAATTCAATTTTAAAAATTCCCCCTCAAATCTCATGACACATTTACAGTCGAGATATGGTACAAACACGTGATCCCTCCCAGTACCATGAATAGTCCATAGTGACACTGAAAATTTTGGAGGCTGATATGTAGCTGCCACTGGTATCAGATGGACAATGCCATCACCAATCACAATTCTAGGTCCCCCCCGTGCCCGACCTCTATATTGCCAAAGCCCTCAACTTGGATTCAGTAGAAGCCAAGAGAAGCCCATCGTCCTTAAGCATGTTTGGTACTCAGTTTTGGCTTTTCATTTTTAATTTTTTTTTGGCTTTTTGAATTATAGTCAAAATGTATTTTTAATTTGGTTGAGTGTTTGAGAGAAATGTGTATAATGAATTTTGCAATAGGAGTAGTGTTTGGGAGATATGTGCATAATACATTCTGTAGGTCTTTTTGTTAAGCAAAATGGGAAAAGTAAAAAATGAGAAGTCAAAAAGTTCCTCTCTCCCTACTTCTCACTTCTCTTCTCTAAATCCAAAAAACAAAAACTCATTTTTGAGAAAGTGTTATACAGGTTGTATGCCAAACACTCAAAAGTGAAAAATGGAAAAATGAAAATACAATAAGTAACTCTCAAACACCGTGGACATTTAACAGAGATTTCAGAAACAAAAAAATGGGCTTATTTCACTTTTAGCCCCCCCTGGTTATATAAATTTATTTATGTGATCCCTAAACTATCAATTGCAATTTTTTTATCCCTGGACTATCTAATCTAATGAAAAATGATTAGGACATCTTGTGTCCTGTGGTCGAAACAAATGAAAGATTATTACCAAAAAAAAAAACAACAAATGAAAAATGTCATGACCTACACGGAGACCCCATAACGTTTAAGAACATTCATATACACCCTCTCATCTTTCAACTTTGGCCATTCTGATCTCTCCTGTTATATTACCATTAAGTTTTACGGATAAATGCTACCAATTGGATGAAAATACCCTAGCTGAGGGAAAAAGATAGAATTAGGGAATCCGGGGGCGGGGAGGGAGGGGTTAAGGGCTTCTCTCTCTACATGCTCAAGAGAGAATGGACTCCCCATCCAAAAAATCTCGATAAGTACTAGATTATGAGGTAATTTATGCTCTATTTGGTACTTTTGATGTTAATGTTGTGTTTTTCCAACATAGTGCTTTCTATCTCGCTTGAATTTCTGATTTCTTCATCATCTACCATTCCTATTTGGAGAGCCTAAATATCAAACCCACCACTATTTATAGCTTTGGCCAGATCTTCCGAAATGGGTCATTAATGAGCTAGTTTCACACGCAGATTCAAGTCACTACATCAAAATCCAGTGGGTAATGATTTGTTTTAGTCCATGGAGAGAGTTGTTCTTTTCCAACTGTGTACGTCTTAGATTTCTCATTCGGGGATGAGAGTGGTGCCCATAGTTCTGGCTTGGTAAGGTCTGATATTCTTTTGGGGGAGATGCAAGTAGTAAAGCTATAAGCAGAACTCACTAAAACTCACTATGTTCCTGACTTTGAAGGGAAAACGAGTTCAACATTAGTTAGTTTCACTCTCTATTTTAGCTAGTATAGTGTTGTTTAGCCAAAGAGCAGTTAGGGTTGTTAATCGCAATTACAATGTAATTAAGTGGTAGTGGTTCCTATAAAAGGGGAAAGTTTCCTCCGATTGTGATCATTGAGAGTTTATTCTGAAATGAGAAATGATTTCATTTTTTGTCTTGGTATTCTCTTCTTCTTCTTGAATATATCTGGTTAGGGTTTTATACTTTCATTATGGTATCAGAGCATTCTAATGACCTACGTCTGAAAATCCTGAGGAATTACAGTTTGATTTAACAAAGCACAGTTCTTGCAATCAAGATTCAGATTCAATGACAAAAACAAGAAATTCATGGCGGCGTCTTCAGAAACCACCACAACAACCACGAGTTCAACAATTCTTCCATCGACATTGGCTTTCCTGGTGTCTAATTTCCATTCCTTGGTCAATATCAAACTCGATGCATCCAATTACATGTTATGGCGAATTCAAGTGGAGAGTGTAATGGAAGCCAACGGGTTTTATGGATATCTCGACGGTACTATTCATTCTCCTCCTTCAGAAATTCGAAGTGCACAAGGTGAAATCATTGTAAATCCTGCTTATTCTTTGTGGACGTTGGTGGATTCTCATCTTAAATCATGTCTAAATGCATCTCTATCTCAATCAACTCTACCATATGTATTAGGGCTTAGACATGCATATCAAGTTTGGGATTCTTTGGCAAAATGATACAATGATCTCTCTGAAAATCATATTGAAGAACTTAAAGATGAGTTGTATAGTGTGTCAAAAACCTCCACTTAGAGGCCTATATCGATAAGGTACAAGAAATAGCATAGAAATTAACTGCAGCAAGGTGTGTTATTGAAGATGATGAAATAGTTTTTTGTGCTTTATAAGGACTGCTGAAAGCATTTAATGGTTTAAGAACTGCGGTTAGGGCAGTAAGAACATGAGGATGTAAGGTTACGTTTGATGAACTTGTGATAATGATGAAAAGTGAAGATGCTCAGTTGAGCAAAGACACATCTGACTTAGATACTCATAATACTGTTTTGGTAGCATCACATGGGAGTAATAATCAGAGACAACATAGTGGCAATGTGGTGTCAACTGTGTCTCAATCTCAAGGGTATGGACCACAACATCAAGGATATGGCACTGAATATGATGAAAATGCATCACAGCAGCAGTGTGTTTCTGGGAATTCTCAACAGTATTTTCCAAGCACTAATCCCAGGAACAACAATAATAGAGGAAAAAGGGGGCAGATCGAGATTCTATTGTGATAAATGTGGAAGGACAAATCATTCCACTAATTACTGCTACTATAGATCCAATAATTTCGGACCATAGTGGAGAGGCAATGCTAATGCTCCACCATCTCAGTATAATAATACACCATCTCAATTTGTGGTGTCACAGCCACAATTCAGTGTGCCTCCGACTCAGTTTTATCCTCAAATGTCTGGCTCCCAAGGGTTTCCTATGTATCAACCTGTTCCTTAGTTTAATGCATCATTAGAAACAAATGGAGGGGGTTCCAAACCTATGGTACATTCCAACATGATCCATTCTTCTGTTCCCACAGCATTAGAACCACCAGATATGGCTCAACAGAAGTTTTCTACTGCTCCTTCTACTGCTTTTTTTGGTTTCACTAGCCAGTGCAACAGTCCTTATATGCTATCAAATTTTTGTACACCTAGAGTTGAAATGGTTACAACTACTCCCCCATATACTGCCTACACTGCATCTATTGGAGCTGGAAATGGTACTCAACCTTGGTATTTTGATTCTGGGGCTACCAGCCATGTTAGCAATAACTTGCACAACATCTCTCAACCTCAGTAGAGTGTCATGGTAGAAGGAGTCATGGTGGGAAATGGACAGAATCTGCCAATCACTCACAGTGGTAATGGTGTTATTCCTACATCTCACTCAAACTTTCATTTGTCTAAAATCCTATATACACCACAAATCACTCACAATCTTATATCTGTTCATCAATTTGCCAAAGATAATCATTGTATGCTTGTGTTTGATTCTGATGGTCTTGTCATTCTGGACAAAACAACTCATCAAGTTCTCTACCAGGGTCCATGCCACAAGGGGCTGTACCCTATTCTAACTCACTCTAAAGCTGCTTCTTCTATGTATCAGATCACTACTCCTACTGCTTTGGTAACAGATTCCACCTCTGCTGAAACTTGGCATAGAAAACTTGGACACCCAAGTACCCCTTTGTTTCTTTCTTCAATAAAACAGTTTAACCTTCCTGTGGTTAAACCTCATTTTCTTGATTGTACCTATTGTCATATGGCAAAGAGTCACAAACTTCAATTTCCTATATCTGCAACTCTTACTTCTGCACCATTTCAGCTTATTCATGTAGATGTATGGGGCCCATCACCAGTTCCTTCTAATAAAGGGTACAAGTATTACTTGTTAATTGTTGATGATTTCTCTATATATTCATGGTTGTTTCCAATGCATTATAAGTCAGAAGTCAAAGACAAAATTTTCAATTTCAAAGCTTATGTTCAAACTCAATTTCACACTTCTAATCAGAAAGCTAGGAGTGATAATGGAGGTGAATTCATTAATCACTTCTTACTTTATTTGTTTCTATCTACTGGGGTTATTCATCAAACCACTTGTCCTCACACACCTGAACAAAATGGTGTTGTTGAGAGGAAACATAGACACCTCATTGAAACTACTATAACTTTGTTGTTACAAGCCAATCTCCCTGTCTCATTCTGGCTTGAAGCCCTTAATACTGTTGTATATTTGCTAAATAGGTTACCCCAAACATCTCTGAAATTTCAAGTACCATATATGGTTCTGTTCAAATCTACCCCAGATTATTCCAATCTCAACCCTTTTGGGTGTTGTTGCTATCCTTGGCTTAGACCATATGTTTCTCATAAGCTTGTTCCTAGGTCAACACCTTGTATATTTCTAGGGTATTATGACTACACAAAAGGATACAGATCATGTCAGATTTGTTGAAAACTCTTTTCCTTTTCCTAATCTAATATCAAATTCTACTTCATTTACTCTAGTTTCTACATCTTTTACTGTTCCTTTAACTTCATTTAGTGATATTGATGTTCTTGTGCCTAGTTCTAATCTTCTAACTTCTTCTAATCAATCTGTTGTTCCTAGTGGTCATTCCAGTTTAAATTTGAATTCTATTACTGTCAATGTCCCTGTTTCTTTGTCTAAGGATCATTTTGTATCATATAACCCTACTTCTATATCTGATTTGTAGCATACTAATCCAACTCCTATATCTGATTTGTCTTCTCTTGTTCCTCTTCAATCTATACTTGTCTCTTCTTCTACTCACGATAATACACATCCTATGCTCACAAGATCTAAACATGGGATTTCTAAACCAAAACCCATTGTGAGTTTGAATACTGTTTCTACTGGTTCAGTTCCCACCCTATACTTTAACATGCCTGACACAGAACCTAGTCATTTTTCTGAGGCTATCAAACACTATGTATGGCAAGCTGCCATGGCAGAAGAGTACAAAGCTCTTGTGCAACAGAATACATGGATTTTAGTACCACCTCCCACAGGGGCTAACATTATTGGCTGTCAATGGATCTATAAAATCAAACAGCATTCAGATGGCAGTGTTGCAAGGTACAAAGCTAGGTTGGTAGCTAATGGGAACCAACATTCTGAGGGTCTGGATTTCACTAAGACATTCAATCCTATCATCAAGCAACCAATAGTGAGAATAGTGCTTAGTTTGGCAGTGCATCATGATTGGAATATAAGACAACTTGATTTGTCTAATGCTTTCTTGCATGGTATGGTTGAAGAAGAAGTGTACATGAAACAACCTCTAGGGTACAAGGACTCTCTTCATCCCAATTATGTTTGTAAGTTAAATAAGGCTCTTTATGGATTGAGACAAGCACCTAGAGCATGGTTTTCTCTATTTTTCGGCTTTCTTCTTCAACAGGGGTTTATAAATAGCAAGGCAGATGCATCATTGTTTACACTAAACAATGATCAAGGTATTACTCTCATTCTTGTCTATGTGGATGACATTCTGATTACGGGTAGTAATGAGCCTTTTATATCTGATTTAATAAAATTGATGAGCACTAGATTTGCTATGAAGGATTTGGGTAGCTTAAGTTATTTTCTGGGCATTGAATTCTTAAGCATGGCAGGAATCTGATTCTTTCTCAGGAAATGTATGCCACAGACCTTCTCCATAAAGCTGGGATGCTAGATTGTAAGCCCAGCCCCTCTCCTTCTTTAGTTAAACCTGCCATACTCAATCCTAACTTTGCATTTGATGACCCACATTCGTACAAGAGGGTTGTTGGGTCACTACAGTACCTTACGTTAACCAAATCTGATCTTTCATTTGCTGTTAATGTAGCATGTCAACACATGCATGCACCTAGGCAGAGTGCCTACATTGCAGTGAAGAGGATTCTGAGATATGTGAAGGGTATGCTATCTGATGGACTGCATTTTGTTCCTAGTTCTTTAGTTCTCACCGGGTTCTTTGATGCTGACTGGGCAAGAGACAGTGATGACAAACGATCCACATCTGGTTATTGTCTCTTCCTAGGCTCTAATCTGATATCTTGGAGTGCAAAGAAGCAACATACAGTTGCTAGGTCCTCAACTGAGGCAGAATATAGAGCCTTGGCTCAAGCTGCTGCTGATGTATCTTGGGTACAACAATTATTATTAGATGTTCATATCACTCCTACTCTACCTCATATGTTGTAGTGTGACAATAATTCTGCCATAGCCCTAGCCTCTAACCCTGTTTTTTCATGCAAGGACGAAACACGTGGAAGTTGATTATCATTTTATCCGAGAAAAAGTACTTCGTAAGCAAATCTTGGTTCAGCATGTTGGAACACTTGCTCAGCTTGCAGACATTTTTACTAAGCCCTTATCTGTTGACAAGTTTTGTTCTCTTAAAGCCAAACTCAGGGTGTCTCCTAGACCCATGAGTTTGCAGGGGCATGTAAGCAGAACTCACTAAAACTCACTATGTTCTTGAGTTTGAAGGGAAAACAGGTTCAACATTAGTTAGTTTCACTCTCTATTTTAGCCAGTATAGTGTTGTTTAGCCAAAGAACAATTAGGGCTGTTAATCGTAGTTACAATGTAATCAAGTGGTACAATGGTAGTTAGTGGTTCCTATAAAAGGGGAAAGTTTCCTCCGATTGTGATCATCAAGAGTTTATTCTGAAATGAGAAATGATTTCATTTTCTATCTTGCTATTCTCTTCTTCTTCTTGAATATATCTGTTAGGGTTTTATTTCTTTCGTTAAAAGTTGTGTTTCAAATTGGAGCATGGAGTATTGTGTGGTCTTATAGCTGGACGTTCATGGCGGATGAAATGGTTAAAGAAAAGTGGTTTTGTGGTTTATGGTAAGTATTGCAAAATGGTGGGTTGTTTTGCTTGCGTTACACTTTATCCACACGAGTAAGGCTTAGTTCGGTGGCCTTACCATTTATTTCGTCAATTGAAAACAACTTGCATGCAGTATTCTGACTGTGTTTAGGGATGATGTGTTACTCGATTTGGTTAGCAATTTTACTAGTGATTACTCGGAGGGGGAGAGAGAGAGAGAGAGAGAGTGTGTGTATTTTTCAAAATATTAATTTGTATTTGTTTTAAATGGGTTTATCTGTTTCATTTTCAAAAAAAAAATTATATTTATTTGTTTCATTTTTATTAGGTGTATTTGTTTTGGTTTTTTTTTTATATAAATAAAATCAATATGGAGTACTATTTAGAGAAAACAATTTTAAATTTGAAAACAAAACAAGCACACTTTGATTTTAAAAGCAAAAACAAATTCACCTTTTTTATTTTGAAAACATTTTTTTTTTTTTTTTTTTTGTAAATGAACACACTTAACAATATAAAAAGAGAGAGGGGGTGACTGTGAGTGATTTTTACAGATGAGGGGGTGGTTGTGGGTGATTTTTAAGGGGTATTATAATCACTTTCGTCATTCTATTAATGGAGTAAGGGTCTTTTGCATTTCACATAGATGATAGAGTCTTTTTGGACGCTTTTAAAGGTTAAGAGGCCTCCATATAAAATGAGAATTAATGAAGGGTCTCCATGGAATTTAACCCCCCAAAAAATAGTCTCTATTAACCCTTGGGTTGCAAAATTGGTGATTCTAATGGCTACAAAGACGACGAGAAATGCATGGCATTCAAATATCAATGAAGTAAATATAATTTGAAATTTGTAAGAAAATAAAGAAAAAATAAAAATTTCTCTCTTCTTGTAACAACCCAACCCAGCTGACCTGCTAACTTTTAACCTAACCACATGGCTCAAAAAGTTAATCTCAAGTTATACAGTAGTTGTTCGAAAATCGTTTATATTTACATTTCACATTCCCATCCCACCGATGTGGTACAATCACATGGGTTCTCACACTCTCTCCCACTTAGGATCGTAATGCCCTCGTCGCGTCCCATGGTCTATCACTTCCACCCACCAAGCGATGTGAAACAAATACCCGCTTAAACACACTAAGCTCCTCAAGCTCCTCCCCTCAGGTGGGACCCACTCAAGCACGACAAGCACCTCAAGCTCCTCTCTTACCGGGCCCACCCGAGCACGTCTCCTTGCGGGACTTGCCTCACACTTCCGATTAGTGCAAGCTCTGATACCACTTGTAACGACCCAACCCAACTAACCTGCTAACTTTTACCCTAACCACGTGACTCAAAGATTAACCTCAAGTTATACAGTAACTGCTCAAAATCATTTATATTTACATTTCACATTCCCATCCCACCAATGTGTGACAATCACATGGGTTCTCACACTTCCAGTGTTGGGTTTGTAGAGAAAATAACATATTTAAGTACTGTGAATAGTGGAATTTTCCTTCATTTTTTTTCTTCCAATTTTCTTTTCTTTTCTCTCATTTTTTTCTCAAAGTTCCAAACATAGCATAAAATCAACCTAGAGTAATATGTGTGGCAAAAAACTTGTGCCATCCCAAAGACTACAGAAGGCTGACAAATACTACAACATATTGTAGATGACTAGATGAGGATCAATCTAATTAACCCAGATAAGGAGCTTTATTTGATAAAATTCAGCTTCATCTTAGGAAAGACGTACAAAAGGCTACTTCAACTCTTCCACGTCACGAGTAATTCCTTCATATAAGCTAAACATTGATCCTAACCAATACAAATTGCAATGACTAGAACCCGAGAGCATGCTCTTGGAAGTAGTGACAATCAACATTCTCCCTTTACGAACTACCCAGTGTAGAGAGAACGAACAAAACACAACCAACAGTCAAATATATAAAAACAAAAAAAGGAAAGCCACCCTAACACTACAAAACATAACGGGCAAAACTAATTTTCTTCGCAAAGGAAAGCAATTTCTATCTTTGAGCGAAGGAAACTGCAAAGCCCAGACAAGATTCAGGATGAGGAACTACAAGCAAAGGATGCCGACTGCAATTTTGTACTAGTTTTGCTCCTGTTTAGCTTCGCCAGTCCAATAACTTTTGACAGCAAGAAGAATTTTTTCTGGGTTAAATGGTCCACTTTCATGGTCCATAATCTGGCTCTTCCATCTCATTCCATCTGTAATACTTTTAATCTTCACAAGAACCTCCACCACATCTCTGAAAATGACAGTTCCTTCCGGTCGCAGAATTCTATCCATCTCCAGAAGAATATAGGTTATGTCGCACCTATAAAAAAATTAAATAAACAAATAGAAACATATCAGCCAGAAGAACAAAGATCACCAATCCCAAATACATCCGAGGATTGAGAATCTTAACTACCTATCCTGATATAAGCTGAAGACACCACCTGCATGGATAAGATCATATGTTCTAGGATATGTTGAAAATGCCTCGCACCAATCATGGTAGGTCCCTATGAAACCCCGTTCATAGATAAGGCCAAGAGTGTTGCGATCTGAACTGGCAGGAACCACATTCATTACCCAAACAGGATATTTCAAAAGGGCTGCTGCAAATCCGCCTAGGTAAGCATTCATGTCCATAACATTCCGGTAATGCCCTTGTTGTAATGCGCTAATAATACGTTTATAGTGTGTCACACGATCCTTCCACATTTCATTATCCTCCCTGAATTTCTCTACCGTGATGCCAGGTATTGAACCACTATTTATCCTAGGGGGGATGGCGAATGCACGGTCAGGCCATTTCTCTAATGCACCACCAGCAACTTCATCTGAACTCCCTACCTCTGGCAGTGGCATGATGCAGCTCTTCATGTCATTATACCTTGTTTTAGCACAAATAGCAAGAGTTAAGAATGAGTATCAAACTTTTAGAATTTCGTCACTGAAGTAACATTGAGGAAGTACCAAGCAGCATCAGCATCGTCTGATTTGCACATTTTTGGTGTCTGACTGCTCTGAACACACTCAATGTGATTGATGGGCTTCTGCCATATGGCAAGATCACCCTTTTCGATCACTTTCTTCCAGCAGAGGTGCTTGGCAACATCCTCGATAGCATCCTGCTCCTGTTTCAGATCTTCTTGGGTTCTTTCCCAACCTCTCCAGTATTTCTTCCAGCGGATAGGAGGCCCAGAGAGTATCCAGTAACCACCAGGCCTTAGAACTCTGTCCACTTCAGTTAGATACATTCCATCTGCAACATTTAGATGAATTTTCTAGTTGAAACCTCCAAAATTTTGCATAATGCACCTATGGATAAGGATGCCTAAAAATGAATTTTGGTTTTTCAGAGTGTATTAGCTTTTCCCAGGTGTTTCCACTTTATGAATTGGTAAGCAAGAGATGTATGATCCCCTTACCATATTGATTCCAAGGGATTAAGCAACGGGAACAATGAGCCATGTCAAAAGCCCTAGAAGGATAAGGGAGTCTCTTTGAAGCCATGATGCCAATCATAGCAGGAACTCCACGCTCCAATGCAAACCAAACCTGTGCTTCATGTGTGTCCCTTGGTGCAAAAGACATGGCTATGATGTCCCTCTTCAGCAGGTAAGCACCCCAACTAGCAACCTGATACAACACCAGCAGCAGCAGCAGCAGCATACCCAGGAACAAAAAGGTAAAGTAGGAGAAACATGATTAGTATGCACCAATTCACAAGCAAGACAGTATACAGAAACTAGAAAAATATCGACTGGAGTATTCATCAGACGAAAATATTGCAATTTACATACTCCGCAGCCTGTATCAATGGCAGTTCGGATGGTTCCACTAGTAAGAGGGATGAGATCAGCAATATCATCAATGTAAGCATCAGCACCACGAGGGAACATGGTACCTCCACCAGGGAATCGAAACCGATCTCCCTCAACTTGGATCCAGTTCTGAACAGCCTTCTCAATGCTGAGTTCTTTGTGGGGAATATTACCATACCAGGCATAGTCTCTACTCTGAGGCCATTTGAAAGGGGTCTTGTAATTTAGTGGAGCTGGTATCAGGCACCGGAGCAGCTCTTCCTTAGCTGGGCAATGTCTCTCTCTGTACTTCAACATTTTGCGATCAAATTTCCTCCCCCTATTTGGATCTTGGCACGGAGTGTATTCGCTGTAGGCAAAGTCGCATGGGGGGAACTGTTGGGACTCCTCAGAGCTGTTGACTACCAATTGATGATGGCTTTCAAAGTCCAGGGCTGATGATGAAGTCAATTCTACTGATGAACCATCACCAGCGCGGCCCCCAGATGTTGCAAGAGGGGATCCGTCATCTTCACAACCGACTCGGTTGTAGACTTCAGATTGGGTAGAAGGAGTAGGAGTTGTAGTATGCCAAGCACCAAGAAGATAGGACAATATGCAGAGACCGCTAACAGCCAGGATCCAACTGAGACGCTTCCTCTTCGATTCAAGCTGGTGAAGCTTTGGTGATCCATTATACTCTTTTCCCATTTATAAACCTGTAAACAATTCAGGTTTCCCTTCCAATTACCGCTTGGAAAAATAAGATCAATTGTCGTTGCCCTGGCAAGTAAGCGTTTTATTACCTATTACCTATAAAGGAGAAAACCAAAGACACTCAAAAAACAATAAATAAATAAATAAATAAATCTCTCTCTGTGTCTCTCAAACACAATAGACATCTTGCGACTTCGATGAGATGATCTGCTAGACCCTAAAAGACTATAAGAAACTTTCAGAGAAGTAGCAGAAATCCTCCAAACTAAGATTGAAAAATACTACGCCAAAAATCATCAAACTCTAGGTCAGATTGTAGCACGTAAAAGGGATTCCAAGGGAAAAGAAAAGTAAAGCTATTTCAGAATTGCATTATGCAACTGAGGCAAATAAACAATAAGATGGAATGGCAGAAAGCAAAAAGAAAAGAAGTGCAATGTCAAGTTAATCAGTAGCTGTAAATAACTTGAAGAAGAGAACATAATGCCAATGGATGAGAAACTACAGTGAATTGTATTAGCTGATTACAACTCTACAGATGTATGTAACTTAAGGCACCCTCCTGAACTGGGGATAAACAGTTGAAAAGCCACTGCAAAACTGAAGGAACTTACCCTCTTGAAACACCGAATAATAGCCTAGTTTACAAGAAGACCCCAACTTATGACTCTCACTTGCTAAATCCTTCAGAAAACCAGCTTTCCTTCTTCAATCATCAGCTTGTTTCCCCAAAAATTCTCCTTCTATTCCTAGGTAAATACAATATTGAGAGAGAGAGAGAGAGAGAGAGAGAGAGAGGAATGCAGAAAAGCTCCAAGAGAAAACAAGAAATTTGAATCCTGAATGTAACAAGTAAACAACATAAAGAAGCAAGCGATTGAATAATAGCAATTAAAAGTAGAAAAACGCTTGTACCTGAAGGTGATTGGCAAAACATAAGACCACGCACAAAGTAAATTATTAAAGGAGGAAGCGATGCTTTACTCTCTCAAATCTCAATTGAGGTGCAGCTTTTTTGTCTTTTCACTTTTCTACTTTATACTGACAAAAAGAAGGAGGTTTTGGAAGAGTATATTAGTAATTAATTTAAAAGGCAACAGAAACTAGTGAGCTCAAGAGGATTATATATACCACATTGTACCGTAGTTTGGATGGAAATGGATATGATGATGTCTGCATTCTTCTTTTATTTTTCGGAAAGACAAATTGGGAATTTCCTCGATCACTCCTTTTTTTTCTCTTATATTACATCTTCTGAGTTATTTATTTACTACTCTTTTGGCTTTTGTTTGTTTTCCAGCCCTCTGTCTGGAGGGGACATTGGTGGCGGAAAAATAAGCAGAAAAGCAAGCAAAACAAGAGGGACGGGACAAGTGGGTAGGTAGTGGTGTGGGATTCGGTTCAAAGTGCAGAAAAATAGAAAAATGTAAAGAAAGAAAAGCGGTAAAGAGACAAAGTAGGCATAGTATAGGCTTAATTATCGGGGAGAGAGAGGGAGTTAGTGGTAGCGGTGACTTATTGCCATTTATAAACTGGCAACAGACTGCAGAGAGAGTGAAAAAAAAAAATAATAATAAGCGAATGATATTAATTTCATCCACAGACAGGCCCCAACTGACCACCCTCAAAAACCTCCCACCCCCTCACTCTCAACAAAAAATGCTAACCTTCCTTGGAAAAATATTCTCACAAATTATCCATCAATGAAAAAAGCCACCTAATCACAGGATGTAATAAGTTGTTCAGTCCTCAATTCTTCTAGCATAAATAAAAAATAAAAAAATATTTTGTATAGATTGTGCTGGATTGAAAACAATGTCCTCTCTTGGAATTTAAAGAAGAGTGAGTCTATTTACAATCCTTTTTGGCTTAATACAATCCTTGTAAAATAAATACCAAAATGTTCATCGCGAAAAGATCATTTAGCCCCTCAAATTACTTCATACCACCCAACTAGACACAAACATTTTTACTACATACCAACCCACTCCACTTTTCCCAATCTTCTTCTTCCTTTCTCCTCCATCATATTCCTCCTCCCCTAATCGAAAAAAATCTCTCCTCCTCCAGTCAAAAACAACCCAGCCATTAACCCCCATTGTCCTCCTCTGCCCCTCATCTTCTCCCTCACTAGACTTGGAAGAAGAGCTCTGAAGAGTAATGGAGCAACTTACAACTCCAAGTCCACTAGTGGATGCACAAATACAAACCAAGAGTAACCTGGACATGAAGATTTTCAAACAAAAAATGACCCAAGAGTAACCCATTGCTTTTTCGATTTCTCAGTCATTGTTCGTTCAAAATGGTACCACAGTCCTGAAAATTGCAATACACAAAAATCGCAATACATTTCGGTAGTTAATACCCGAAATTTACTTATAAAACTGGGAGTTTATATCCGAACCTTTCCAATCTAGATCCAGAGAGCAGAAATTGGTGATGGTAGTTAATATCTGCAATATTGGCCATAATTCAGTAGTTTGTATCCGAATTATGTACTTAGTTTCGGGAGTTAATATCCAAAATGTGTCAAAACCAAATAGCAGACTTTGTTAACGGTAGTTAATATCCGATATGTTGGCCATAATTCCGCAGTTTGTATCCGCGTTATGTATTTAGTTTTGGGAGTAAATATCCGAAATATGCCAAAACCAGACGATTAAAACAACGGCGATTTCTTTGACTGGTTTGACAGAGAAGCGATGGTTGAGGTCAGAGAGGCTGGAGAGAGAGACAGAGTAGATCAGTCGGAGGGGTGGTCGTTGTGGTTGTCACAGGTAAGTGGGTCGATCGGTGAGGAGAAGAGTCGGTTGTGGTGATGGAGGTCTGTATTGAGTTATGTGAGGAAGGAAGAGAATGAGCAAAGCATTTTAAGAGGGAGTGGGTTTTGAGTGTTGAAAATTGGAAAAAATTAAGAAGGGGCAATTTTGGAAATGTGCCCAGTTATATGAAGCAAAAATATAAATTTGCCACCTCACCAGGGTTGTATTTACCAAACGAGTTGTATTGAGCCAAAAAAGGGTTGTAAATAGACTCACCCTTTAAAGAAATATTATAATTTTACATGTACATATATGTACAAGCTATAAGAAGCCAAATGAACTTGTAATTGCATTGTGGTCTGTTGGAATTAATTTAGAATTGGTAAATATATCGATTCACGTGTGACACATGAAAAGTCTATGTGTGTTCGTTGTATGTTCAAAGTACATGTATTTCGTGTCTTGGTGTGTTAGTGTGTGGAGTCTAATGGTTAAGAGACTTTAGTGATTGTTCAATGTATGTGGAGGTTCATGTATCTTGGTGTGTGTGTGTCAAGATACACTTATGGTTTTAGTATGTGGAGTCAAGATGAATCTAATGCCCAATATAAAGGGATGTTGATCAATGGTAATTAAGTTGTACTAGCAAGTATTCAATAAATAATAGTAGAAGATTATCTTGTTGAGTGTTTAAGCTACTTGTGTTCCTTGGGAGCTCTGTACGGCCTTAGGGTTGTACATCTCCACAATGTTGTTAGTTTTAGTTATCCTCCACACATATGATTGTTTATGCCTAGTTATATAATTACTATTTCACGCATTCCGTTGCGCTCCCCAAAATATAGCAAATCATCATTTGCTCTCTTTTCTTGTTTTTTCTACTTGGTATCAAAGCTCTAGTATGATCATGGGATGGGTATGTTAATCTAGAGAAGTTATTTCCTTGTAGTTGGGTTCCTTCAACAATATCGAGTGCTTGGTCTGTTAGTCCAATTGCAGTGGCATATTATGGTTCCATGCTAGTTGATCGAGTCACTGAAAGGGCTGCTTAGGAGAGGGCCACTTAGATGAGTGAGTAGTTGCAAGGTGGAGCCATCCAAGAGAGAAAAGGACTTCCAGTTGTCGAGTGAAGCTACCTAGAGTGGAGCTGCCAAGAACATCAATTGTGGAAGTGTAGTTGTTTAGTTTAATTTCACGGAAAGGGCTACTTAGGAGAGGGCTACTCGGAGCAAGAACAAGTGTGAGTCATCCAAGAGGGATATGGGCTACTTGTTGTGGGGTGAAGCTACCTAGAGTGGAGCTGCCAAGAACGTCAATTGTTGATTAGTTCTTTTTCTGGTGGGATTACCTCAGTCAGTTAAGGCCGTTCTAGGACTGACACGATGAATGGTCAAGATTGTTACCTGAGATAGTTCTAACTAGAATCGATACATGGGTCGAACCATTGTGGGTTGAGAGCTGATCGATTAAAGGAGGTCTAAACGAGTTACAATGAGGTAATCAGAAGGTTGTTCCAAGACATTGGTGAAATCACAGCGGGAGTTTGTTAAGAGTGAAACAGCTGGGGTTTGTGCTTGAAACTTCATTGTACGAAGATTGTTTTCATGATTATGAAGTTAGATGGTTAAAGGACTGTTAAGGACTGTTTGTGAGGACACGACCATAGGATGCACAATAAGGTCCAACTGAAAAATATCAAGAGATTGCAGTCCAATATGAAGCCTTGAAAGAGCTCAAGGTTTTCTCGATACAAGAGTCATGTGCCAAGAATATGAAGGAGTGAAATTCTAAATTAAGAGGGAGTGTTGGAATTAATTTAGAATTGGTAAATTTATCGATTCACATGTGACACATGAAAAGTCTATGTGTGTTCGTTGTATGTTCAAAGTACATGTATTTCATTTCTTGGTGTGTTAGTGTGTAGAGTCTAATGGTTAAAAGACTTTAGTGATTGTTCAATGTATATGGAGGTTCATGTATCTTGGTGTGTGTGTCAAGATATATGTATGGTTTTAGTATGTGGAGTCTAGATGAATCTAATATCCTATATAAAGGGATGTTGATCAATGGTAATTAAGTTGTACTAGCAAGTATTCAATAAATAATAGTAGAAGATTATCTTGTTGAGTGTTTAAGCTACTTGTGTTCCTTGGGAGCTCTGTACGGCCTTAAGGTCGTACATCTCCACAATGTTGTTAGTTTTAGTTATCCTCCACACATATGATTGTTTATGCCTAGTTATATAATTACTATTTCACGCATTCCGTTGCGCTCCCCAAAACATAGGAAATCATCATTTGCTCTCTTTTCTTGTTTTTTTCTACTTGGTCCCTTGAGTTTTTTTTTCAAAACAAAAGAAAAATATAGCTACCTGAGGCCCATTTGTTTGCCGAGATTTGAATGTTAGACTAGATTATATACCAAAAGTTTACAAATCTTTACTTTATGTTCCAACGTTTGCGCTCAAGACCAAATATCCATCGAGTATTATTGTATATTAGTAAAAATTATAGAATGTCATAAGAGTAAAATACTATTAAGTATTAATCCTTCTAACATTTCTTTTCCCCTTTTTGATCCTCAATCCTTCTGCCATTAGACTTGCAACAATGCTTATCCTAGGACAATAGAACAAACGTGCCTTTAAGCTCAAGTTATTATAGTTATCTAATGATCACATATCAAAAATCGATAATATAAACATGTGGACATATTAATAGTGTAACATCTCGATTTTCTTTCTGTTAAAAAAAAATGTAATATTTCTGATACGGATAATATACTCTTCAATTTTATGTTCTAAAACTTCTCTTAGATAAAATATATATATTATTAATTGTATACTACATTTATTTTGGAAAATTTTCTAAACTGGAATAACTTATTTTTATCCATATTATGTTTAGCTATTTTGAATGTGTAGGTGTTCATGTGGGAATATGTTGTACTTATTGGGCCGGTTAGTTTTAATATGGAACGGGCTAATTTATTAAATTTCACAACAGGCCGATTAGTAAGAATAGTATTTAATTAGAGAGTCCCTAATTAGAGCTAGGGTTCTTTTAACTTTAACCACACACAGAGAAAGAGAAAGAGAGAGAAAGAGAGAAAGGGAGTGTTATGCGCGGGGGCGGGGGGGGGGAAAGAGGGACAGCCGAGGTGTTCAAGATCAGTTGAGTTTTGATTTATATTGGTAATCGATCTTCTTGTTTCTTGGTGCTATTTTCTAAAACTAGTTTATTTCTGTCGTGGTCCATGGGTACCCTTAGTGGTTGATTGTCTGAATGAAGTTTTGCATGTGTTAATACGTGTGAGTATATATATTACTAATATAATAGTAATCAATGTGTGCATGTGTTCATATAATATCCCTTTTCATATATAGTAGACGTAGTGTGCATGTGTAGAGGAAATGGGATATTAGATTATTCTAATCATTTTCCTGGCGTAATATGAGGATGTCCATGGGTTCTAGTTTAGGGGAGTTTATACCAAGATCATTAATGTTGTTATTAGATATGGTGCTAAGTAAGTTCGTAGTTTGACATTATATTGATTTAGTATATGCATTCTTTTATTCAGACTAGCAGAGTACACGAGTATTGCATTTTGCGATTTGTCATTCTGATCTAGGTGAGTAGTTAATCATGTGATCCCTTCTTTTGGAATCCTCTTGAGCCTACCAATTCTTGACAGTCCTTTATTTTGTTCTGATTCTATGAATATTAGGGGTGGTTTTCCAAAAGCTAAAATGGACATTTGCTAAAATTAAAGGGGTGATTTTAGTAAATGTCCATTTTAGGTGATAAAATCTCCAAATGTCCATTTTAGCAAATGTCCATTTTAGCTTTTGGAAAACCAAGCCTTAATCTTGCTCGTTGAACTCAACTTCTTTGATGATTGACGTACCCTTGGGCATACAAGGTTTATTGGCTATATTTCTGATTGATTGATTTCTCTTATTTAGCTTGTTGTCTAATCATTGAATTCGTTATATTATTGAGATTCTACAACGACACAGGTAATATCTTTGCTGGTCACTCCCATTTGTCGTTGTTCTTATGTGATTGGGACAATGTATTGTACTTGTGAAAGTCCAAGGAAAAGACCCGGGCGCCATCCTGCGGTGACTTTGGCCACTAGGGAAAAGACTTGTGAAATGCCTTGTGACTCTAGTGCTCAACGGATAGGGAAAAGACTTGTGAAATATCCTATGACCCTATTCCGGATCGGCTTAGGGAAAAGACTCAGGTGCCATCCTGAGGTGACTCTGAGTACGGTGTTGGATCCAATAGGCAAAGCCCTGAGAAAATATTTGGCTCTTGGCAATGGTTATTATTATTATTATTATTATGGTTCCCACATAATTTGGTTGAAACTCCTATTATTGTTGTCTATTATTCTGGTATTTTTGGACAGGCTGATTGGTGTAAATGCATATATTTTTCTTTAATCGATTATGGTTCTTGTTATTCGTTAAATCAGAATTCATCTCATTGACACTACTTGTTGAGCCACCGACCTTTATTATTTGAAACCACTTCTTTGGATCTCTCGCTTATTGTTTGTTTAACGTATGCCACTTGGTACTCTTTACCCTTAGCATGCTTAACTACTCATTAAGCTATGAGCTGACGGATTTATTCCACATTCTTTTCAAGCTAGTTCGAGGAGCATCTCATAGTGGATTCTGAGACAGTGTCGAGACCCACCGCTTGGACCTCTAGGGCATTTGCATTTTTATTTTCTTTTAGTCATGTCAATCAGCTTCCACACTTTTGTTTCTTTAAAATTTTGTTAATAAATTTCGAGTATGGAGAATTTGAGATATTGTTCACTGGCTACAAAAATGTTAGTTTTGGTTTCCAATTTAATTTTATAATTCAGGATTCAGTATGATTTATTTGTGTTGGGAAAAATTCTTATTATTATTATTATTTTTTTATTATTATTTCTGGATAGGCTTCGTGTTCCAAGAATTATCTCTTGGTTCACGGCCGGTCATGCTCCCGGATTTGGGGTGTGACAAATAGTGACCTTCATTTATCTTTCATTAGAAGACAGTTTGAACGGGCCAACTCATTCATATCTTTAATAAGAAAGAATCAAAAGACTAATGACAGTGAAGTCGTCCAACTTTTTGACCATATCAACTGCTTGTGCCCTTGGATTGTATTTCCAATATCATTTCCCCAAGCGTAGGGTTTAGGTCGGCGGTAGCATGCTGACCAGTAAGTCTAGGTCAATTTCACAGAGACCGAATGCATTGAGCGTGTTGATTGATTCACGAATGAGGGTTTTAGCCTTAAAGCGGCAAACTTGGCTTGTGATTTGGGGGTGGAATTCACTTAGCTCCGTGAATGACACGAAATTAAAAGGACTAATTAAAACATGGCAAAGTCAAGGGGTTCACAACACCCATGCCTTAGGCCGATTTGTTCTCCTCTAAGATAACCGGCTCGGGGACATCGTTAAACGACCCCGAATAGAAGATTTGGTTTTTAAACTCTTTTGATTAGAAATGGTGTTTCTCAAATAGTAGAATTCTTGTATCATTTAGACAAACATTTTGATTGACATAACCCTAAGCATCACACATACCAAGTGGTCAAGCCCTTGGCTGTGTGTGATTAAAGAGATTAGCAAATCCAAATTTTGTTACATAAAATTAATTCTAACTCTTTGATTAACAAGCTATGTTTGTAATTTGGAAATGAGAGCGAATTAACCTGAGTCACGGGGTGCTACTCACCCTAAGACTGAGCCTAAAACGACTTCTCGATCATTACACTAGTTAACAAGTCTAGAAATTTGAAGAAAACTAAAAACATGTTGAATAACTCTAAAAACTGATTTTTAGTGTTTATCCTAAGTTTGGCTAACATTTTAAACTTTGAGAAATTAACAAACAACACTTAGAACTAAGGTTTTCAAAGGATTACGCTAGAAAAAAAAAGGAAACGAAGAACTTGACGAAAATGAAAATAAACTAGATTTATATAAAGATCTCAACACATACTACAACATTAAAGAAGATGAATTACCTTGAAACTAAATGGAAGAGCTTCAAATCCTAGAGAGGATAAAGAGCTAAAACTAAGGGAAAATGAAAAAAGGTAGAGAGAGAAGGTGAAGTTTAAGTCTAACCCTAAAAGACTGAGTTTTGAGCTTATAAAGCCCCAAAAAGTTGTCCCAAATAATTACAAAAGTGCCACTAGATATTTTAGATCGAGCCAAAAAAAGTCTGAAAATTTTCCAAGGATATTGGTATCTCATTTTTCAAGCTACCGGTATCTGTCTTCAAAGTACTTTCTGATTCAGGGATACCAGTATCCCATTTTCAACTATCGGTATCTACCTTCAAAATGTGAAATTTTCTTTAGGGATACCAGTATCTCATTTTTGCAGCTACCGGTATCTCTCCTCGGCTTTTTCTTCTTTCTTCCTTTGTTCATCTCCCGGCCTTTTGGTCTCCCCAAGCCTTGTCCAGTGCTTCGTTCTTGGCTCTTAGGGCTCAGTGGCGGAGTGCTAAGGGTGAGCAAAAACCCGCCCGACCCGCCAACCCGATCTGACCCAACAGGTTTTGGTCGGGTTAAAAGTGTGGTTAGGTCAGGTTCAGGTTAAAAAATAAGCAACCCGATATGGTCGGGTCGGGTTTCGGGTTTGATGTTTTAAATTTCGGGTGACTCGACCATACACTCTATATAATATACTCATTCTAGAAACTTCATTCCATTCATCCACTTCACAGTTCACACGGTCACATCCCTCTCTCTCTTCTGTCTCAAATCGCCCCCCTCTCTCTCAGATCTCTCTGTCTCTCTCACTAGCGCCAATGACAGCGACTAAGCCGACGACGTCAACACAGCGACGAAGCCAACGGGCGACGAAGCCGACAACGGCAAAAAACCCAAATTTTCAGGGTTATGTTCTCTCTCTCTCTCTCTCTCTCTCTCTCTCTCTCTCTCTCTCTCTCTCTCTCTCTCTCTCTCTCTCTCTCTCTTTTCCTCTCTTGCGAGTAATCGTGTGTGTGTGTGTTATTGTGTGTGAGACAGTGAGAGAGAGATTTGTGCCTTATGCGTGTGAAGTGTGAACTGAGAGTTAGGATTTGCATGTGAACTGTGAACTTATTCTGTGTATTTGTCTATGTTAGATCTGGGATTTGTATGTGTGTTTGTGAATGGAATGTGGTAGATCTCTGCCCTTCTCTCTCTCTCTCTCTCTCTCTCTCTCTCTCTCTCTCTCTATTTTGAGATCTAGAAGTTGGATTGTGACCGACCTGAACCGAAACCCTACGTAACCCAATTCGATCGGTTTGTAGGGTAGTTCAGTTCAATTCCGGGTGCAGATTTTCACAACCCAATGGAAACTAACCTAACCCATACTCACCCCTACGGAGTGCCACGTGGCCTTGGGTACTTGGGTACTTCTTTGGTTAAACCATGGCGTCAAAAATTGTCATTTTCACCCATTTTTCCTGAAACTACCATAATACACCCACACACAATAGCAATCGTATAAAAGCTATAAAATGCATGCGTGTGTGACATAAACGAGAGAGATAAGCCCCTTGTATTTACACTATTGGGGCTTATCACCAAACATTTATGAATATGCACTACATTGTCCTAATATGTGAGTGAACCTTATATATGTTGAGAATATATAAGCCATTCTCTTCATTCGTTCCTCCCTTGCAAATTTGGTTCCAAAGTTTTCAGAAATCGTTGGTACACAATGAGTACATTTTACTCTGAAGCTGTTTAACTCCTTTTGTTGAGCAAAAAATTTTCACTAATTTGAACAATAACATCACAACTTCAAGATGTCGTTTTCCTTTCCTAAATATCTACCTTTAAAATAGCGCAACTGTCCCCTCTTTCTGGCTTAACATCAAGATGCACAACAAGTTCCACCAGACACCTTGTACAAGTGTGGGGGACAAAAAACATAAAAGTGTACAACAACTTCACACCCAAACATGTCCTTAAACATGTGAGATGAGATCCTCCACCATGTCACTCCAATGCATGACAAGGCTCTCAACTTTTTTAATAAGTAGAACATGTATGCAAAGTAACAATAGTCGACCCCTAGAATGATACTTGTTGGTCACATAACAGTCCAACATGCCTAGGCAATAGGCATGACTGTTACTTTTAGTGGAATGATACTTGTTGGTCACATAATCGGCACTTTTCGCATTCATATCTCTTTTGGAACAACACCTATTAGGAACACTGCTAGTATAATTTTTGCAATTACATAGTAACTTTTCAAAATTGTGGGCATATGACACATTGAATAGATAAACAGTACGGCGGTTCGCAACAGTAGTAAATGGGATTAGTTGGTTAGTAATATTACTACAGAATGGTAGTGTTATTTTTAATTCATATCGGTTGGCTGTCTCTTTCCCTCTTTCTAGTGCTATTTCTTAATACTTCGCTCATGTTTTTATATTACATTCAATGGTTATGTTTATATAACGTTTCTTTTATAAGCATGGAAAAAGTTTTTTGTCTATGAAATTTATTTTTTCAATATTACCATGGATGTTTTCGGATACCATGGATGTTTTTGGATACATTTTTATAGCCAAGGTTTATGTGGCTTGTCATTATAACACACGACATGGAATTTGTGTCATGGTCATGGTTATATTTATATGACACAGTAATCTGTTATGTGGCTTTGAGTGAGCGGTGTTTGTCAGTTATGACTCTACCAATCAAATAATCGTGTTGGGAAGTTTATAGTGCTATAGGACACATGGCTATTTAAATTATATTGGATGTTTTGTGTTATGCAAATACTAGATATATAGGTTATAATATTTTGGAAGCCATTTTCAAATTGTTGGTCTCCTAGGCATGTTGGAGAGTTAACAAAGAGGTAGAATGGTTTGTTTTCTAAATGTGCAGAATGGTTTGATTCTACTATTTATGGTTTCTTAGTTGTCCTAGATAGCTACGTCCCACAAGTTAAGTTCTAAATTAAATAATTTAGAGGATTGGTTTATATGCTTATAATTGGCATCCATAAGTTTTAATGTATACAAAGGCGCCTGATACAATAAGCATTGAAGCCATGGATAAAGAGTAAGTTTACTCTTTGTGGGGGTTTCTCTCTTGAATTAAAGTGAGGTTTTTTTATATTGAGATGGGATGACGTGTTGTTTTGTCACGGTTATTTCTCATTAAATCACTTATTGAGAGAATATTGGTAGTTATAATTGTGATGTTAGTCCGGACGTAAAATTCACATCATTAATGTTGTGAAAATTTTAATTACTCGCAAGTGCACGAATCGTACCGAAATATAGCTTAGCAAGAGCGAGGTCGAACCCACAGGGACTACAATGACGTGGCTGAATAACTCAATTAATCTTATATATAAAATTCCTAATCTAGTTCAACAATTTTTGGGATTGTGATGAGGAAGACTTAAAAATAAAAGAGATGGATTTAAACACGAAAGTAAAACACTAGGGTATAGGAATCCATTACACGTGCAACATCTATATTATTTATGCTCCTTAACTCTCCAATTTCTCTGCACAATAGATTGGCGGCAAAGCTCTTTTATTGTGGAAAATAATCTTGACAACTCCTTTTCTATTAAATTTATAAAATAATCCTTCTTTTGCCAAACAAAAGTATAAAATTAAAACATCCACTGAATCCGTCAAAACACAGTCTATATCTGCTTTTAACAAATCATAGACTAAATCCAACAAAACACAATGGAAATCCAATTTTAATTTTTCTGGTGAAAAATAGGCAAATGAACAAGAAGAATTTTATCAATGATAACATGCTATTTTTTTGGAGAGGTTAAGTTACATAAATAAAAATAGATATTTAAACATGTAACTTCATCCTAACCCTAGCAACTAATTTAGCCTGACATATTTGTAAATAAAATGAAAGCAGTAAATAAGACAAACTTACTTGAATCCATTGAACGGGATAAAGTTATTGCTCTCAAATAATATGAAAGAAATTATATGGTAGAGAAAAGGGGAAAAAGACAGAAGACAGAAATGAAGAAACTGGGAGTATTTTTTATAAGCTCACTGTTCTACTGACTGAATGCCTTTTCTCTTTAGAGGACATCTCCTTTTATAGGCTTCAAGAATCACTTGGGACAAAATAACAGATATGTATTCAATTAAGGCAAGAATTGACTTTTCCCAATTTGCTGAAATCCAATCCGAATTGGATTTGGCCGGCAGCAACAACAAACCCACGTTTTCCTTCATGCAGGGGGGAAATTATCTCACGCTTCAGGCACATGTACAACTAAGGGTAATTATCCAGTGCATCTCGGCTATGTGCAACAAGGGAGAAACTATTCGGTGCTTCGCGGAACATGCAAATTTTATCAAAAAGGCAAAGCATTTGCTCCAACTTGGACTTGAACTTGGGATCATTGGCATAGAAGAATGCTCCTCCACCACTTGTGCTGCAACAATTTTATGTCTTTTCTACTCCAATTTTAACATATAAAGTAAGAAAACCCAGATTTCATATTTTCCCCTTTTTTTCTTCTCCTTTTTTTAAAAGCACTTTATTTACCTACAAAATACAAAACGACACATAATAAGCTCAAATAAACATAATATGAGGTTAACATCATCTAAGTTAGGTATAAATATATGCACTATAGCGTGCATAACAATTAACTATGATAGTTTGCAACTATGGAAAATATTGTCCTCTCGGCAATGGCAAATTCTTGCAAGGGTTATGATGTGGAAACATCAATAGGGATGTGACTTAGCCCATTTTATTTTGATCACTCCTGGTGGAAACTCGACTCACTACTTGTTATATACTTCAAGTCTTGGGTTCAATGAGCAAGTACACTATATGTCATGATTGCAAGCACTTAATGAATTTATTATACATCCCAAGATAAAGTGTTTAGTACATGTAATGTAGACAAATAGGAGGCTGAGCTACTTAACTCTTAATAGGATTTTAGTGTTCGTTATAAGGACACTGATAAAAATCCTACCTATGTGAGTGTGAAGGTGGTGCCCCTTCCTATAAGTCTCAGGGGCTTTGACTTTGGAGCACTCATGAAACCAAGATAAAGACTCAAGGCCAATCCACGGGTCGGCTCTTATGAATTACCTAAGGAGAAGAAAATTTGTGTGTGAGATGTGTCGGTTAGTCAACATGGATTTCTAGTTCAAAGACAAGCTACTATGCTCTTCCGACTAACTTCGATGCTTTTCACTATGTGAATGGTTAAAATCGTAAGATACCTTCATTTGTACGCAAGTTTCCCGAGTCTATCCAATGTTTATTTTTAATATTTTGAAAATGGTGGGGGATTGTTGGAACATTTCCAAAATATTTGATGAATATTAAATGTTGTAATTAGTGAACGGTTTTAATCTAATAGGTGTGTCTATTCAGGTTAAATGAATAAACATGATTATTAGATTTTAGTGCAAAGGGTGTGTCTATTCAGGTTAAATGAATAGACATGCTATACTAAAAGTTGTGACTAATTGGGATAAATGGTGTGACCGTTGGGTTTAGATGAACAGGTATAACTATTTGTGAACGGTCACAATGGTTTGAATGTAAAGATGTGACCATTGGTGAATGATCACAAGTCTATGCCTATACAAAGGCTAGGATTCCACCAATTTTCGATATGGAAAATCAATTATGATTCTAGTTGTTATTTCTGTCTAGAATTATCTCTTACATATATTTTCGAACTAAACATTCACACACACAAGGGGCATGCTCGACGATTTCAGCAACATCAATTTCATAAGTGGGCTCCTTATAATAGGTTGAATAAAATGAATTATTCCTATCGACATCTTCTTCTAACAAAGATTCATATCTAGAAGCTTTGTAAGTCAGATCAACCAAATCTCTGAACTCTGTAGAATCGAACTTCTTCCTAAGTTCTCTACTTAGCCCATCTTGTGCTATTCTCACAAATTCAACTTCTGGAAGTTGAAGTTTACACTTGTTTCTAGCCCTTTTAAATCTAGCAATAAATTGTGCAGCCTTTTCATCAGGCTTTTGCTTTAGTCTTGCTAAATCAGCCATGGTAACTTCAGGTTCAGTTTGATAAAATTGCGCATGGAATAATTCTTCCATTCTTTGCCAATTTGGAACTGATTCTGGCGTTAAGTTAGAGTACCATTCGAAGGTTGTTCCTGTCAAAGAACTAGAAAACAATTTCAACTTAATAAACCCATTATTGCCCAATTCTTTACATTGAGTCGTAAATCTGGCAATGTGCTCAGTTGTTGATTGTTTTCCATCCCCATGGAATAAAGTAAAATCACGGAATTTTAAACCCCTAGGGACTTCTTGGACTGCCGATCTATCCATTCCGGATAGGGTTTTCTATAAATTTGGGTTTGTATTCCTCTCTGTTTAGAGGTCCATATACTTCTTGCATGAGACCTAATATTTCATCTCGGCGGTCGGACGTTCTCTCCTAAAGGTACCCCTTGGATTAACCGTGTGGTTCCCAAGTAACATTTCTAGGCATTTGATCTTTCGAAAACCTCGAAAAGGATCCTCAAAGGACCTATCTTTGCTTGAAACCTCCTTCTTGCTGTGAAAAAGGTTCATACAAGTGGTTCGAATGCACTCTACCCATCTCTGGTATTCCTGCATACTTAGGAATTCCAATTTCTGGGTTGGGCCTTTTTGCACTAGTTCTATCCTTCTCATTAAAATGATTTCCAGGACTATAAACATACTCATCGAACCCATAATCCATGTTTCTGAAACCCTTCTCCTCATTTAAACCATCAAAATTTGGTTCGAACGGGACTTTAGTGTTTTGTTTGAACACTCTCTTAGGTTTAGGAATTTGGTAATCACAAGCTTTTTTTAGGGTTCATACCAAGATTCCGTATGTCATCTAAAATTATAGGCTCTTTTCCAAGCCTTGATTTAGGTCTACTTGTGCTAGCCTCTCCTTTATCCTTCTCAAATGAAGGCAAAGGCTCATGCTTAAGTCCTGATTGCTTTCTAATTTTTGTAATACAAGCTTCTGGGTTTGAGCCAGTTCTTTAAATGTAGCAATCATTTCAGCGAACTGATTAGATGACACCCCTCCTTCCACTTCTGGATTTTTTGGGTCATCAACATGTACAGTTCTATTATTCCTAGTATTCATTCGAGAAGTCTCGCCAACCCCCATATTTAAGTCTTGACCAAGACGAAGTCTCCGGGTCCTATTTGAAGGCCTTCGACTTGTTCATTTTCTCTAGAATTAACATTGTTCTCATCTTCTGGCGTTTGGCCAATCTGAGAATCATCTGCTTGCTTCCTAAGTTTTGGAGCCATTCAACACTTTCAGGGGTCCCACTGGGCGTGCCAAAAAATGTGTTTGGTTCTTTTACTTTTGCAAATGGAAAATAATTGTGTGCGAAAGGCGTGCGAGAGAGTTTAAATCTCCTCCCTCAGATTAACTTTAGAAAACCAAATCTAATCAAAGCGATTGTGTTTTATTGGTTCAATTACCTCAATTAAGAGGATTTTTTCAACAAGTTGAAGAAATGTAAACCAACAAACTTAGGAAATCAAGAACAACAAAGAAACAAGACACTTCATTAATAAATCAAAGATAAACTTACTTCAAATTGTCTCCAACTTCAAATACGTAACTTGAAGCAGGTGATTGTCATGAGAACAATCGGGATAGAGGTGATTGTTATAAGAACAATCGAAGTTTAATCCTAGTCTAAATCCTAATCTACTTCGAACCGAAGTTCAAATCCTAAACTACTTTTGCCAATGAACAAACCAAGCATCATTTTTTTGATAGTAAATTTTGTCAAGATTTGTCCAGGGGTTTTACTCTTTGAATTTTTTCTATTTATAGATGCCGCTTTGTGATTCAACTTCCCGCCAATGAATTTGAACATCGGCTTGCTTGAACTCTAACTTCCACTCGAGGTTGGCGGTTGCTCCTTCCTCCACGCCTCAATTTGAATTCTTCTCAAATCTTCCTCTAAAAGCTTTGATTTTGAATCTGTACGGTTGTTCAAACGAACTCAAATGATTAAGCGTTAAGATGAATAACTGCCTTTCTATAAGTATTCCACGTGTTATAACTGCCAATTTGCCTTGTTTCCCAAGTTCACACGTAGAACTTATATACTTAACAGTTGATCCCATAGCTTTGAGGTCAATTCTTTCCAATAATGATGGTTCGTAACTGCTAATAACCGTTTTTATATTTGAACACGATACGACATCGTATTTACTCAAATATGTTCTTTTAATCCAGTGTGTCTGTATCGACGAGTAATTGCCAACGTTTGGCACTCTTGATTACGTGTCAATTAATCATTGGATTGGTTGATTTTAGATGTAAACATGGGGTAAAGCTGGTATGATTGACATCTCTAGATTTTATTACCAAAAAGAATCTCTCTTTCTCTCTCTCTCCCTCCCTAAGTCTTTTTCCAAATTTAGGTAGTGACTTGGCGGGGTGAGGCCGGTATGATTGACATCTCTAGATTTTATTACCAAAAAGAATATCTAAAAGAAAGAAAGAGAGGACATTAGCGTATTTGTCATAAACTTAAGTGAGTCTAGTGTAATTTCTCCAAAAGAACTGAGGTTTCTCACAAGGGTTTCTGTTCGAATAGTTGTCGTCAGGTCCTGTTGGCGGAGGAAGGAGCGGTAACCACATACGCCAGCCAGCGAGCCCAAGAGACAGAAGAGAGAGAGAGATGTGGTTGGGTGGTGCAAATGGAGGAGCCAAAACTGCCTTCGTTAGGTACTTCTCGAGGAAATGTGCACCGAATCTGAGGAAGATCAATCCCAAAGTGCCCCCTCAAGAGGCCTCGTCCTTGGCTGAATCTCTCTACTATGTTATCAAGCAACACGGCCCTCTCACTGTCTCTAATACTTGGAACCACGCCAAGGTTCTCTCTCTCTCTCTCTCTCTCTCTCTCTCTCGTTCTCGTTTTTTATCCTCAAAAGTCTGCTAATAATGGTTTATTTGATGTATATTGTCTTGCCAACTTACTTCGAAAGAGGAAAAAAAGGTAATTTGTGAAACACATGGAGAAGAAGTTGCAATTTCAAGTTGCCATGTGGGAATTTGTGCTAATGGAACACGACAGTATGGAAAGATTCAGATGGAGTCCTCCTATGGGTCCAACAGAAGTGAGAAAAGAAAAATTAGAGTCTCGGTGACCAACATTGACACTTTTAGCTAGTTTGGAATGGAAGAACTGGATTCTTTCCTGAACCTGGCTATGTCAAATAATTCATTTGTTTCAGAACCAGACCAGCTGTCGTGGTTTTCCATACTTCTGTAAAATCCTTGTGTTGCATTTGGCATTATGAAATCAGACATAGATTATGTAGTTGGTGATATTTAGTCAAAATTTGGACTAAGATGACTTGTTAGAAAATGAACTAAAGAAAGAATGTAGTTCTATGTTGCATAACTACATTGGGCCTTTGTATTATTTTGAGTTGACTGGAGAAAAAGACAAGTTACCTTGGTAGAGAAGCATAATTCTATTCGTTAATAGTTGTAGTTTTCTCATCAAGGATGTGATTGAAAGAGAAATTAGGAAGTAATCATAAAATAAGGTTCATACAAAGCCAAATTATCTCGCAGGTGGGAAAGCTTTGGATTAATAGTAACTGGTGTAAACCTCAAATGTAACTACATCCATCTATACAATTGGTTAGAGATTTGTGCTCCTCCAGTAGACAAGCATGTATAAATAGCGATGAAGGTGACAAGAAAGGTGAATGGCTTCCTTTCTTCGATGCTCCAGAGCTAGTGGAGGTTGTCGCATTATTCTTATTGAACTGCATAGGCCTCACCAGGGAGGATGTGGCTTTGTCCTTGTTAACGAGACCCTTTCATAGAATTGTTTTTTTGAGCAATTAAGAGTAGAAAACCGCTGTACACATATCACTCTCCCTCTCCAGTGCCAAAGTGAACAAGTAACGTATAACCCCCGCAGTAGGGATCCCTATCTTCCTATGTCAAAGACATGTACAGTGATGTACTCCTATCCCGGTAAGCCGCTCTCTCTCTGCAACTATAGATACTTACTTTAGTTGAACCATTATCTCCTAGACTCCTATAGTTTCAATGTTTATACATGCCAAAATGTAATTGTATCATTGTATTATGGTGAAAAGAGTGTGTATGTGATAGGTGAGAGATATTAGAGAATGGGAAAAACCAATCTAGGCAGGAATTCATGTATGTAGTTGGAGGATGACAAAATCGAGAGCTTAGACTGATATTCTATTTTGGTTTCCTATTTGTTTTGGTTTAGGATTATGTTTTACTTTCTCAATGTGGTCTTTGACACCATAATTTATTGGACTACATTGTTGGGATTTCTTCCTCTCTTGGCTGATTTTCTGCGTAGTAATGAATGTGCAATGTACATTATCTAAGTTGTGGGATTAATTGTCTATAGATTTGTTTGATACGCAATAAAATACTTCCTTCATTAGTAGAAGTAAAGAAGAAAATAGGTAGAACCAAATAAGAGGAGGAGGGTTGACTACTCCCTCCATCCCTCTTTGTTGGCCCTTTTGGGAGTTCTAACTTTTTTAAGGTCATGATTAGAAGCCTATCTTCTTAGAAAGTTAGCTTTGATTTACAATATTGACTCTACATCCTCTATTTGAAGACTACTTTCAATCATTTACGAGGATTAGTCTTTGGAAATTAACACACTTCTTTTGCTTGAATTACGAAGAGGACTAATAAGTTGGGACATTCCAAAATGGAATTAGAGGACTTCCATTCAGGGACAGAGGGAGTATATGTAAACAGAAAAACTGGTCGTAGACTAATACTACTGTAATTGAAAAAACTTACAGGAAGCTGGTATTGGTGGATTAGCCAGCAAAACACACATGAAGATTATGCTGAAATGGATGAGGGGGAGAAACATGCTGAAGCTATTTTGCCACCATGTTGGTTCCAGCAAGAAATTCCTGCACTGTACTCTTCCTGAAGAACCTCAAACTGCTGAATCAAAGCACTCCATGGAACTGAGACTACAATCTGAGAAGTCTTTTACAAAAAGAAAGAAGCAAACTCTTTAATGCATGCATTACTTGGGCATAAACAGGTCTGGATATGTTTACAGACTAAGCACTATTGTGTTGATTGTGCATGGTGATCCGTGTTCAGTCAGTGACTGCTTTTGGCTGGATTCACAAATTGAGGTCCTTGTGTTGTAATAGTCTTGGAACTAGTTTGGAATGTATTTAGCTACAGTATAATGTCTGACAGCTTTCCCTTCTCAATAAGAGCTTTTAGGGGCCTCATTACTGTGAAACCTATTTTAATCTGGATTTCATACACTGGATGATTAACTTCATTTAAATGCTCTGTTTTTTTTTTATCTCTATTTAAATGCTCTGTTGACTTGTAGTTATTCTGTGCATGAGGCTTTATAACTGGCTGTGAGGTCTGCTCTTAATTCTCTAGGTTTCTGGCGAGGCAGTAACTGATTAAAACCAATTCTACTTCAATTTGCAAATTGCATAGAGGAGACATATTTTCTTATTTGTTGGTTATTTATGCATCCAGAACGAGAATCATATTTTCATCACGAAGATATTTCTGAAGATTCACCGTGGCAAATTGGACTATTGTGAGTCTGTGACACATTTGAGGGTTAGTGTGTTCTCTGCTTCCATTTGCATTCTATTATGGTGTCAAGATGCATATGAGGGCCTTGAGTGTATATTGTTTTACTCTCGTCATTGAGGACCTTGTTTCAGGTTTGATAACCGAAAAACAAGGGTGGACTTTCCGGTTGAGTGTTGTAGTTGCTTGTTCTTTTCGTGAAAAGAAGTCTCAAGTAAACATTACGTGAAACAGGTGGTTTGGAAAAGAAGTTAATCTTGTGTTGATGGTTGTGCTAATTACCTACGAACAAGATGCTTTGGTTGGCACATTTTGAAGCCGTAGAAAAATTGGGAGGAGGCTCAGAACGAAATGCTTACTGTTGTAGGATCAGTGACGTCTCATATACCTCAAAGCAAATGAGAGGGACCGTAAGAAATCTTGGAAATGATTCTAAACCTATTTGTGTGTAAGTTATCAACTGATATTTTTTTCATTATTGATGAATTGCGGATACGATTACCGTAATCGCCTTAATCATTATATCTATCTCTACATCTCTTCAGTTTCTCTACATCCCCTCTCTCTCTTTTCGCTTCAAGTTTCTTCTTGCAAACTAACCTGTTTGTGTGTACGTTAATCTTGGAGTGAGTTTTTTAAAAAACCGTGGAAGAAACATAGTAGTCGGTTGGAGTTGTTTGTGTGTATGTTATGAGCTGATTTTTTTTTTTTTTAAATCATTGATGAATTGCGGATATGTTTGCCGTAATCGCCTCCATCATTATCTCTATCTCTACATCTCTTCAGTTTTCTCTAGCTCCTCTCTCTCTCTTTTCGCTTCAAGTTTCTTCTTAACCACTAGCCTATTGGTGGAGTGAGTTTTTTTAAAACAAAGGAAGGAACAGAGTGTTGGGTTGGAGTTTTTAATCCTCCAAAATCACTTTCTCAAATGGAAGAATTGAGGAAGATGGATTGGAGATGTTATAACGCTTTACATGAAAGTAAGGACACTTGACGCGTTCTCTAGAAACGGTTTTATGATTGAGCCTAAAAGGCTAAAACATGCTTACTCGTTACTCTTTCACATAAGAATGTGTCAATAGTAATGCATTTTATGAAAGCATATTTTCTAATTAATAACGCTTTTCATCAAACTTTTTGAGATTAGAAGAATAAAAATATATATATAAAAAATGACCTGAAGTTGAAAAAAATTGGAAAAAAAGGATGGTAAAATTGCATTTGCAAACTTTAAAAAAAAAATTTGTTAGTGAATTTTTTATTTATTTGATATCACAATTTTTTACTTTTGGATTCTTCTGGCAAAGAGAAGTCATACATTCAAAAAATAAAATTGGAGTACAAAAAATCTAAAAGAAAATTCAAAAAAGATGAATGATGATTTTTTTTTTTTTTTTGAGAAGAATAAAATTATGAGTACACCAGGTGTGTGAAAGTTACTTCGAGATTCTGAATAAATAATTAGAGCCGCTTAATTTATTGAAAAAAACTTTCTAATTATCACCGTAAATAATCGTAAATAATCATCGTAGTTAGATAAGACAAGGGCTTGATTAATTTTTATTCAATTCCTTGATAAGAAATAGATCAAACTTTAACTATATTTGAACTAATATTTTTGTTAAGATCCCTTCAAACAATGGTTTAAACAAATCTAACAAGTAAGAACTACGATCATGTGTATAAAATGGGCATCACACAACCCGGTGTACATTGTACGCTAATAGTCGGACTGTTTAGGAGAAACACGACTAGTAACTGTTTCAACCAAAATCCATGGTATATAACCACCAATAGAGTAATAAGTAGTAATAAGCCTCTCCTCTCCAAATAAACAAATCTCCATCGATACTAATAAGGTTTGTCTCATCTCATCAGGCTTCAAGGATCTCTCTCTCTCTCTCTCTGTGAAGTCGATCTCCGGGTAAGCCTCTCCACATACTCGCAAAGCCTAAAAGTTTCATTTTCACTCACTTATGGCCTTTTGGGGTGTTGACTATTTGTATGTTTGTAGTCATCTCTACTTCAGCCACACTTTGTTGCTTGTCTCATCTCTAATTCTTGGCACGCCCCACATAAATATCGATTTTTATGGAAACTTGTTAATTCCTCGTACACATCTCTTCTCCCTCTTTTCTTATAAGTTACGCCCGTTGACCTGATATGATTATCGGATTGGACCATATTTTTGAAAGGTCACATATTTGGCATTTGATTAAATCTTGTATGACTCAAATTAGATACCATACCAGCGAGCTCTTAGTTCAATGGCATGGCTTAATGCCTGCCTTAGTGGTGGCCAGGGTTCAAGTCCTTTAGGGACGATATTCGTTTAGGTTACAATAGATTTCTTGCTTGCACACATAAAAGAAAATAAGAAAAGACACCCATCGGATTTATATTCCCACGAGATGAGGCTTACACAGTACATGGGAGTCTTGTATATCTAGTATTTGCTTGGAAATAATGTCATATTACGTTTTGTAACCAACTCAACATTACTACTCTAGAATGAGTATTCGGCTAGAGTATTTTGGCTATTCTATGAACGGGTGCAGAGTGGGCAAAGGTATTTTGGCTATTCTATGACTTGAGTATAATTTTATTGTATGTTATGTAATTTCAGAGTTTATAGTATGGATCGGAGGGCTACGGGTGGATCTAAATTTTCCCCTTTATAGTAACCACTTGTGTATCTGCACGGCCATTGTTATCATTTGTTGTACAAAAATATTGGGCAAGTACTACCGCTGGTTGGAACTATCGAACAACAGTTTTAAACTGCACAGAATAACAATAAGTGTACATGAATATGTGTGTGCGCGTGCCTGCATCTTCCTGTATAAATATGCTTCACCGTCACCGTTGAAGTAGATTTAAAAGTCATTTTTCTGGGTGTATTACATTTGAGAATGAAATAAAAAAAAATGTTTTAACTATAAGCCACAATGAGAATAGTTTTTGCATTTATGCAAAAAAAAATATTGGAACTTAGGGACACTAGCTGGTGCAAGATCAATTGTTCCTTGCATTGGGCCTTTTCCCAACTGCAGTCTCTGACTGGGTTAAACAGTTTTCAGAGTTGCATGAGAAGTCTATTTCAGCTCCACCCATAATTCTACACTGTAGTGGAAGGGCCACTTCCTATATTCAGCGTCTACATATCTCTTATCTGTTGCACTGCACTTTCATCCATAGTTGCCTTAAGTTTTATCCAACACACGGCTGGTTTTGAGTTGTGCTGAGGCTGGCTTTATGAGCAGAGTTCATCATCACATGCTAGAATGCTTAAATAGCACACTGCCTTGACCTCATGAGTGTAAAGAAATATCACTTGCCTGCATTGCGGGCTGAAGACTTGTATTTCTTGATCTGCTAATAAGGTTAAGCAGATGTTGACATATTTCTCCATCATGGACAGTATTAGTACAAAATGAGCTCCAATAGTACAAATGAGGACTGCCTTGGATGGGCGGCAAGAGACCCATCTGGAGTTTTATCGCCTTACAAATTCAGCCGCAGGTATGTGTAAAAACAAATTCCTTTTGAAGAAAGGAGAGTGAGGTGACTAGTTGTGTTATTAATTTTACACTAGTTGTGTTAATCTTGTTCAGTAATTTCTTGATTTGGATATTTTGTGGCTTATATAGATAGACTATTGGGGATCAAGTTGTTGCTATAACTGGTAGGGCCTTGAGGGAAGCTAATAATGTATGCTTATCAGACAGTACCCTTCTTCTTTTTTCTGTTTAAATCTTATAGAATGGCTTATTAGGGGAAGGAGGAAATGGGGATTAGAAAATGAATTAAAAATTGAATAGATGGAGGAGCTTCTTTCATTTAATTCAGAAAATGAAGTAAAGTCGAATAGAATTGAATGGGGGCGGGGGCGGGGTACGTATATGTATTACATATATGTATACATACGTTCAATTTCTTCCACTTTTTCTTTCATATCTTCTATTCCTATCTGAAAATCAGAACAGTATATGTGGTCATAGAATTCTCGATTTTGTTGTTTCTTGAATCTGGCGACATCAACTTATGAGCATTTCTAGCACTGCTTATAATAGACACGAAGCAAACTTTCATTTGATAAATGCGTGCTAAGAAGAGGTGATGAATATTCTAAAGTTGGAGTCTTCTTTTGACTTTCTCTCCTTTTTGATATTGTCTACCTCTTCAGTTAGCTGTTCAAAGACTCTTTAAATGAGAATTTTACATTGATAGTTCTGCACATGTATTTGAGGTTGTAAGAAGTTCATATTGGAAGCGTTATTAACAGTAATGTGGCAACAAATTCCCTGGACTAGGTATGTGATTTTGAACCTTATGATTACAAACGATTATAGATTTGTTTCCTAATTTTCTCTCTTTCTTTTCTTGGTTGATTATTTTATTGACTTTGCATTACTTATATGTACCTATGAAGTATAATTTAGGGTTTTAGTTAATTGTTAGGTTTCAGTTAAATTATTAGGGTTTAAATTGTTAGGGTCTTAGTTAATTATTGTTTATCTTTTATGTTTGGGGTAGTTTAGTCTTTTTTATGTTATTAGGGTTTTGCTAGGGTTATTAGGGTTAGCCTATATAACCCTTTCATTAGTCTAATCTCTCAAGCTTTCTAATGCAACGAGATTGTTACGCTGTTTCTCCTTTCTTTTGCAATGTCACATGGTATTAGAGCCCGAATAGGTTAATCTAACCTCTGTTTTCGCATAACCAGATAGCATCTCTCTCCCTCTTTCCATTTGAAACCCTAAGTATTAGTACAGATCACATATCTCGGTCTCTCCAGATCGCATATCTCTTCTTCTCCACAAATTGCATCTCTCTCTCTCTCTCTCTCTCTCTCTCTCTCTCTCTCTCTCTCTCTCTCTCTCTCTCTCTCTCTTATGTCTTCTCTGAAATCCGCATTGGCAATCAGTTTTTGTACTCTGGTGTAGTTCTCTAAAATCTGTAGCCGAATTCTGTTCGGCATCGGTTCCTCCTCCTATTTGTATCTATTCAGCATCGGTTCTTCTTCTTATTCGCATGTTCTAGTTTGCACCGCTCGGCACCTTCACAGTAGTTGATTCACAGCAGTGGATTTGCAGTTGTTATCTCCTTGACAAACTCACGATGCTCTGGCGGCCAAGAGATCATGAGTTGCCCCGGGGTTGGAGATTTAGTCCTTTCTACATTCAGGGTAGTTTAGTCCATAACCCTTTCATTAGTCTTGTAATCTCTCAAGCTTGCTAACGCAACAAGATTTTTAAGTTGTTTCTCTTCTCTCTTTTGCAATGTCACAGTACCTCCCCTGTTGAGTAATTTTCCTACTGAAGCTGGAAATCTGATACAGGCTTGTTGGACCTGATGATGTTTCACTAAGGATCACACACTGTGGAGTGTGCTATGCTGATGTTGCCTGGACTAGAAATAAACAAGGACATTCTAAGTATCCCCTAGTACCCGGGTATGTCCGCTGATTGCATGGTATTAGCGCACGGGGAATAAATTTTAGTTATATTTGACCAATGGATTTACGCTATAAATCAACTTTTATCGTTTGCATACCAGCCATGAAATTGTTGGGATTGTAAGGGAAGTTGGTCCGAATGTCAAGCACTTCAGTGTCGGTGACCATGTTGGAGTGGGGACCTATGTTAACTCATGCAGAGATTGCGAGTATTGTAACGATGGTTTAGAAGTTCACTGCATGAAGGGAGCAATCTACACTTTTGACGGTTTTGACGTAGATGGTACCATCACGAAAGGAGGATACTCTAGTTTCATTGTTGTACATGAAAGGTGAATAGTTTCTACTGCTGCACTTTGTTTTCATCCCTTTCTTATTTCCAAGCAAGTTCTGGATGCCATTTCTGCTATGTGCAGGTACTGCTTCAGAATTCCAGAGAATTACCCATTAGCTTTGGCAGCGCCTTTGCTATGTGCTGGAATTACTGTTTACACTCCCATGATGCGCCATAACATGAACCAACCTGGTAAGTCTTTGGGTGTGATTGGGCTTGGTGGTCTTGGTCACTTGGCAGTGAAGTTTGGGAAAGCTTTTGGATTGAATGTTACGGTTTTTAGCACTAGTATATCAAAGAAAGAGGAGGCTCTGGCTCTCCTTGGAGCAGATAAATTTGTTCTCTCGTCTGACGAACAACAGATGCTGGTAAGATTTTCCAATAACTTTGTTGAGTTGAGTTTGCACTGGTCATGTAAAGGCATTCGATTTCCAATAATAAAATCCTCCTGCTGCAATAGACTTGATAGTTATTCCCTTGTTGCAGGCCCTGGCTAAATCATTGGACTTCATTATCAACACAGCGTCTGGTGATATTCCATTTGATCCATACATGTCGCTGTTGAAGACTGCTGGTGTTTTGGTTTTGGTGGGGTTTCCAAGTGTAGTGAAATGCAGTCCAGCTAGCCTTATCCTGGGTATAGTTTCAGCACAAACTTAGAGATTTGCAAATTGCGGATGATTTGTTACTAGAGTTTAAAGTCCTTTGATTAATGTGTGGCGCTGGCAGGTATGAAATCCATTTCGGGAAGTATAACTGGAGGCACAAAACAAACTCAGGAAATGTTGGACTTCTGCGCTGCCCATAAAATTTTCCCGGAGGTTGAAATAATTCCTATCCAGTATGCAAATGAAGCTCTTGAGAGGCTCATAAAGAGGGACGTGAAATATCGGTTCGTGATTGATATTGAGAACTCCCTTAAGTGACACCAGAAGGGGAATAGTGTTTTATCTATGCGTGCATCTGTCATTTACATGAATTGGAGCTACCTTGAAGCCTGTAGGTTTACATCTACTTTCTACCAAAGATTATTCAGGAACCATGTTCTGTATCTTGTTACTCTTTATGGTTATTAACTTATGCTCAGGCGAGCCAAATATATATTTGAGACAAAATGCGTAGGTGGTAACTCTCCATTTATGGAACAAACTGAAACACCCGATATTTTTCGTCAATCATATTTGTGCAATGTGTAATGCTAAATATTCACTGGTAAATTAATTGTATAATTTTCTGGCCAAAGTCAAGTTTATGTCTAGTCACAATATTGTTCCCGTAGCTAACACCATGGTCAAAATTCCACCCGTCTATTTAGAGGCTATATGGGCATTTTTGCATTGTTTGAGTCGCCATCTTTGAATATATTTTTTTTAAGGTCTGTGTCAATTTTTTTGGATTAATCATTTGAATTTTAAAAAGTAAAAGCTTTAGCCAAAATGCCAATTGTTTTTAACAATAATCCGTTTAGATCAAACCTATTAGTTGATTTTGTTTACCCACTAGTTGATGACTTGAATGGTGGTTTGTAATTTCCCAACTTGCAAGGATAGGTTCAGATTACTACTTTAGTAGCTTTCTTTCAGTGATAACACAGTGTGCGTTGATGTGCCTGCACAAAACTACACCTTCATATCTAAGTTCTTTGACAATGTATGCTCCCAATTGGTTACATACCCTTCCAACAACTTTGGTAGAAGTCTTTGGTAGAAGTATTTGAATAGGCAGGACAGCAGCGCACATTTCATCAACCAAAACCTCAAACCTTGATCAGTGTTCAACCATTAGTAATCAAAACTCTTTTAGTCAACCTTAACGGTTAAAAACAAGCAGAATAGATGTAGGGAACACTAATGTAAGAACGAAAAGTAGAAACCACAACAACAAAATCCAGCAAACGATTAACAATCCCATTGCAAGCTCATGTATAATACAAAATTCCTGGTAAATTCTATACAAAAACAACACGCAGAACCAGAAAAGGTCTTCCTCCAGGCCAAAAGGTCATTCACATTCCTCTGGACAGCTTACAACTGTCAGTATCCAGGAGCACCATGCATATACCAGTAATCTTCATCTTCATCTCCAAGTCTGTACTTGCTGAAATGGTTGACCCTAAATTTCCATTCTCCTTTGATTGGGTCATAGGAAACAAACTCAGCACCTTGGTCCTCAGCCTTCCTTTTGAGCATCTCCCTGTATCTATCAATTTTTGGCCCCTCTGTATAGTGATTTCCGGTCTTTCTGTCAATACATTTGATATTGAGAAGTGTTACCTCAGCAGGCTTGTTGAGACCCTGTCCTACAGGAGGCTTCTTGCTCTCATCCATGTAGACAATAACCTCACGATTATTAAATTGCACGAGGGATTCAAGATCAAGACGCCTCACATCAGTCTCCCCAATGAACTTAATACTACCATAGCCATGGCGCCCAACCACAAAATCCTTGACACGACAGCAGAATCCTGGTTTGGCCCTTTCCATTGCAGCCAATTCTTGAATTCGAGGCTCTGTGTAGTAGTCAGAGTGACGGAGCTTCGGCATCAATGCCTCGATGTCAGCCCCATGCTCAAACACAATTGCTGCTTCACCAGCTCTGTGCCCAGTAAGAGTAATATAGGAGTCCTCTTTCTGGCCGTTGGAATGATCATCGTGGATTCCGTTGAGTTTTTTGTCCCCCTTGTCAGGATGAACTCGTTCCTTCACAATGCCACCATTTGCAACTGGTTCTTCTGCAAGAACAAATTGAGTAGGGGAGAAAAAAATAAGGAAATGAAACTGATTTCACAGAGCTGTCATCTGTTACATGGTAAGTTCCTGACACTACTCATTGCTAGCTCGACAACACTTATTTAGGGTCTTGCCGGCATTAAAAAAAAAACTCATTCTGGGTCTTCTCCCATAAGATAAAAGTATGTTCACTTTACTATCAGCTACGTAATGTAAATGTGTAGAAACACTAATAAGGATCATATGATTTACCATCTGATGGAAAAATTCTTATTACCTACACCAAAATGTTCAGATCTGCGGGATTACAGTCGATTTGGTTGACAACCTTTAATCGCTGAGCTACCTGGTGGGCTTTTAGGCAAAAAAAGATGATTGTTGGAAACATGTGCGAAAGATTGAGTCCCACGTTGGATAAACAGAAAAAGAGTTGGACCTTAATATACAATTGGGTGGCTCACCACTTACAAGGCTTAGCCTTTTAAGTGGATATGGATCATTCAAAGTATATTGGGTCCATGTGATATGGTGGACTCCGTGGATCTATGTTACTTGGACTCGTGTGCGGGTGTCGGGTGCGGCCGCGCGGGTATGTATCTAGGTGTCCGATTCAACAATTTATCATTTCAAGGACATGGGGACACAACAAAATATTCAAATTTATTTCTATTTTTAGTGTATTTTCTTTCGTAAAATGATGCTTTAAGGTTCTATCGCACATTCCATGGATAATAAGAGAGGTTTATGCATACTTACAATTAGGTTTTCTATAGAAGTGTCTTACTAAACTCAAATTACAATTAGGTTTTCTATAGAAGTGTCTTACTAAACTTATCAGACACATCTCACACCCTTATCCAGTTATCCGAGTGTCTGACAAGGGTACTTTATATCATTACGAGACTCCGCGTAACATAGCCGTGGATACTCCCAACGGATTTGGCCTACGAGCACACGGGAAGGACCTCAGGCGAATCAGACTCCTAAAATTGCATAACCTTTTCGATATAGGAAGTGAATAAATGAATCCCAGTTTATGTACTACTTTACTGTAGACAGGGATCATCTGCTTTTAGTGTTGTGAATATTTGGGGAATTCACGTCCAAGGTACATTTTGTACCCCCATTTCCCACGGACTCCTTTTCCTGGGGGAAAAGCTCCATCCAGGTAAACCACTCACTCTCTCCCGTTCGGCAGTTCCTTCTTTTTTAAGTAGGCTTGTCCCCCCCTCTCTCTCTCTCTCTCTCTCTCTCTCTCTCTCAGGGTACCCTATGAAAGTGCCTAAACCTAAACCTTGGGGTATCCTAATGAAAGTCCCAAAACTTCTAAAACCCTATGAAACCGTATGGTACCCTAAGTGCCTAAACCCACAAAAAGAGTGACTTACCTTAATGGTAATTAAAAAAGGTGGACTTCCCTTAATGGAGTTTATCCACAAAATGTTGTACCAGCCCGTAATTTGTTCTGAATATTTTTGGCAGAAATTTGGGCTTTTAACTACACATCTCCAAACAAATGCTTTTACCAGACTGGGTGGATCATATGTCTATGGTCTGGTTAGGATTATCTAAAAAACCGGTGAGATTAGAAAACCAACTCATTCCATGAAAACTGATAAAACCAACGGTTAAAGCAGCCAACCGTGAGAACTCCTCACGGTTCAATTGGAGCAGAAGCCCAAAAATTGAACTAAATCTAATGAATTTAATGCCATAGATGGCGCATGAAGCAATAGTTGGAGGCAATATATGCTTCAGCCAGCAGTAACGAAACCGCCAGTTGCACTCCACACACTGATGCAATGTGAAGCCTTGACAGATTAAGGGGCACTTCAGATTTTATTTCTCACCCGATGTTGGATTGCACTAAAAAGTTAGTACTGCCTCTTTAAGAATGGTCCAATTCATTATCTTTTCAATTCCAGAAAAGAGGGATACATGGACATTCTAATCATTTTTGTACAGTTTTATTTTTTATAGGCTAATTTTGATTATTTTTCTACCAGCAATATTTTTTTGTAATAACTAACGGTTCGATTCCTGTTCTACAACAGTTGAACTAGTGACCCGTCTGCCAAGTCCCTTTTCCTACTCTCTCACCGGTCTGGTTTTCAGGAACATTGCTCCAAATATGATATCAATGCTAAACTGAGGAGATAGAAGTGAAAAAGAACAAAAACACCTTTTAAGATTTTTTCAATGGAAAAAAGAAAAAAATAAAAGTTAAAAAGAGGACAAAGGTCTACAATGAGAACATAAAAGTCAAAGGGAAAAAAGAAACAACTACTACTACTACTACTACTATTACTTAGGAGGGACACATGAACATTATTTACCTGGGAACATGGCAATGCGAAGATGAAAAAAAAGTGGCAAAGGACACAAACAGAGGGTAATATAGACGCGAGAAAAAAATCTGGTGCCGTGTTGCTGTTGTTGACAAGTTTGCAAGAACTGGGAAATTTATCATTCACTAAGGGAAATTATTGAAAATGAAACATACAAGAAATAATGGGAATTCTGACTTCCAAACAAATCAAATGGTTCAACTCCTACTTCCAGATTTTTAAAAGTTTGTGTTGGAAGCCAAGGAAAGCCAGACAAAGGGCAGGTGAAGGTGCCCAGTTGCCAACAGCAATCAATTAAGAGGCACTTAATCCATTGGTTGGGAGAACAGAGATGTTCAGTCAAAGAATTGTGCAAAGCTTCTCTAAGTACAAAAATAGAAGGTTTCTGCACTATGATACAAGGAAACCCATCAATAAGCCTAAACTCGTATGATTGACGACTGACTAGGAGGATGGGGACAATTTTCACATGTGCCGAAAAAAGAGGCATAATCTAAATCCTAAAAAATGGACCATTATTTTTCTATTTTTACAAGAAATGAACCCTGAGAACTATTGAGAATAAATCGGAAAGCATTTTAAATATACAAGACTATAGAACAAATAAAAATGTCAGAATTAATGTTTGCAGATGAAATATGATTATACGCAATCAATACTTACTATTTTTATGGTTTGCACTGGAGCCATTCAAAGAAGTAGAATCAGCTTCAGCAATTTTACCTGAATTTAAAGAGCAGTGCGTGAAAATTCAGTTTCGACAAGGAGAAATGTAACAGCATTTTTGCTCTGAAATGAAAGCTTTATCTTTCCATTCGTGGATAAAATCATTGGAGTTTGGAACTTAAAGGAGTCATTGCAGGAATATAGATGCCAAAGTATGAGGTAGGAAACAAAAACATTAGTTGAGATTCTGTACAAGTACTAGCGGAGCCTTATAGTGCAAAAGTAGCAACCCTAAGGCATGAAACAATCCACAGGTAAATCACAAAGTAAATTAAAGTCCATACCGTGACCCACTTAATTGAGCAAAATATTATTAAAACAAATATCAACCTGAAACAGATATCCAGACATAATGAAAACTTTCAGAATTATAAAGTCATTAGAAAAGTTAAAAGGTGAAGCTGTTGGAGGTGGAATTAGCTATAAGGAGAATAAATTTTGGCAACTGCCAGATTAGACTCCGCAAGGGTATTTCTACTGAAACTATTGCAAGACTAGACATCCCTCCTATGGCAGATATGATCCTGGAAAAAAAGAGTACCAGAGCTTGGAAGTTTTTATAGTTCTGCTAGCAGAAACAGATTATTTCATTAAACTGGTCCCTGTTGATGGTTGACTCCACCAGTTCTCTAATGGACTGTTTTTTGCCTATGGAGCTTTCGCTAGCCGTAAATGGTAGTTAGGTGGTATTCTTCCTTTTGTCCAGTAGTTTTTGTCTCTCTTTCAACAAATAATAACTCAAACTCAAAACACAACACCGATACAGATACCAGCTATTTTAGTGAAAAACAATCAACGTATTTGTGAGAGGTAACTTGAGGCATGACCTAGTGCCAAGTGGCGCAGGGAGGGAAGTTAAATGCGTTGGAGGTGGTCACAATCACACTCCACGTTGCGTGCAAGAGTCCTAATTATCGGCAAGTATCTGGAATCCTTTCAAACATTAATAGAATCAACAAACCTACGAATCATTACGCAGGGAAAAAAAAGAAGAGAAGATGGGTAAAAATTCCCTATATTATCAACAGAAGTCAACAAAGAAGAGAGAGGTTGGGGTAAAAGGCACCATGCCTAAATATTGAACACTAAAGCACACTACATGCAAAATAAAAGAAGAATTTACCATTCTCATATGCTGGAGACGATGTGTCCTTCAATGGGGATGATTTGTCTACATTTTTCCTTGGAGGCCACTGTTCCAAGGGGCGGATAACAAGAGCTCTAGGATTCTCCCTGGGAATGAAAAGAGCATCTGCCTTGGGCGTGCTAGGTGTTTCTTCATCATCACTGAAAAAGGGCACCTGTATATAAAAATCAAACAAGTGTTTCTTATATAAAGACTTTGCAGCTTATTCCCAATTGACAGTCGCCAATAAAGACACATTGTAGGAGTCAACATGAAATGCATTTAACGAGAGATACTGAGCATCACAGGAACTGGAAGAATTATCATAATCACCTTTGGACCATCATTTCGAGGATGATATTTCCTTGCAGGCAACCTAATCCGCCTTTGAGAAAGATGCCGAGAAGTTAACAAAGATGATATTCTAACAGGAGCTGGTTTGTCAACGACCTGTTTAGAAAACTATGTCACCACATGCATATGATGGATCTCAATGATGTTCTTCAAGATATAAATTTCCAACATAGAAATCACAATTAGTCAGTTTCAAACAGAATAAACCATTAAATTGACCATTCAAATGAGATGAACTAATAGTTCTGTCTTGAGTTGTTTCTATTCGGGTACGGAAAAAAAGGCACGCTTACAGGCAAGGAAGAAATTCCGTATTGAATAGAAGGTGCAGTCCCTGAACGACCAATTGACATCTGAGGCATTGCAGGTAGAGTTCCAAATGGATTGTTAACAGGGGGCGCTTGTGCAACTGCAGAGCTCTGAGTAGCAGGCCTGATAAAAACACCACAAACCAGAGTAAAAAACGAGCAAAAAAATATATTGTTTAACCACGCAAAATTTACAAGATCACTACGGTTTGCGCACCAACAACGGGGGGGCTGGCAGGACTTTTGCTCAGGGGTGGCAAAATGTATAACAATAATTTTGTCCATCAAAATTCATATAACATAAATATGATTATTTTTGTTGAAAAACTTAGCAAGTCTAGCTACTTTATGTTGAGCTATATGATCTACTCATAAAACTATGTTGTTTTACACAAGGAACCTTATGAAACAAGGAAAATAACATCCTGTATACACTAAATTTCGCACGTAGATGCAAAAAAGAAATCGCTCAAAAAAAAAGGAAAGGTAGGTGGAACCTACATTTGTCCAAAAGTATTCTGACCAAAAATGCTTGACATGTTTCCGAAACTACCTGCACCACCCGTACAATGGACAAAAGAAGGGTAAGAAAAAAGTGCTCAGCGATCAAAATATACCAGTTCTACCAAGGAGGATCCAAAGAGACAACAAATCATGTACCTTGTTGTGCCTGACCGAAGTTGCCAAAACCCAATGAGCCAGTTGTCTGAGCAGGTAGGACAGATTGAAAAGGAGTCGAAAGTGAGGGCTGGAGAAGAGAAGAAAATACAACAAATTAAACGGTCTGGCGCCTGAATAGATTACAGAATACACAAAACTGGGCTGGAGAAGATGTGAAAAGAACATGAACAAACACATAATGTCTGAAAATAATACCAAAACTACAAACTAAAACACAAAGGATTGACAACGACGCCTATAATATACCAATATTAAGCGGGTTAAGGCAAATGTCAGACATTAACACCCCACAGCTTCATTTAAGAAGTTTCCCTCCCTGGAAAGTTTCAGGCATTGACAATCCTTATCTCACACAAAGGGGACAACATAAATTTTAACCAATTTTAAAAACAGAATCATTCAGGAAACAAAACCTTCAATTCTGCATGCTTATATTCCATAAGTGAACTGCAAAAAAATATAAGCATATGCTAAAATGTTTTACAAATTCCTACATAGGCATCTTCACACCAAAATTCTTCAGTTTTTGAGTCCACTATAAGATGCACACAGCACACTGAAAAATTGTTGCTTACGACATTCTTATCACCACAACATAAATAACGGAGGCGAAACTTTAATTGCAATAATTATAAGAGTGACTTACAGTTGTTTGACCAAATCCTATAGGATTGCTTGTAGATAGCTGTGACGGAGTGCTTGAGAACAAGTTGCCCCCAAACCCCGTAGAAGGTGTATTAAATAAACTTGATTGACCAAAGGCTTGGGTATTCTGTCCAAAAGAAGGGGCAGTCTGTCCAAAGAGTGAATTTGTTTGTCCAAGTGAAGGCGTAGATGACTGGAATAGTGGGGATGATTGAGTGTTAGCAAAACTTAAACCAGAACCAAATGCTGAAGCTGTTCCTGGAGCTGATGCAGAACCGAAAATAGATGTGGATGTTCCAAAAGCAGGTGAGCTTGCAGAACCAAACAGCGACGGTGAGGTATTGGTTCCAAATGCCGAACCTGATGCACCAAATATGGAAGTGGTTCCAGATGAAGTTGAACCAAAAGGATTGGAATTGGATGAAGCACCAAAGGGGGAAGAATTGAAGGCTGCAGAGGAAGATCCAAAGCCTGTACTACCAAAGGCTGGAGTTTTTTGACCAAAGGGATTGGAAGGTGTTGAGGATGAAAAGGGATTCGCAGATGACTGACCAAATGCTGAAGAAGAAGCAAAAGGGTTTGACTGCGTAGGAGTAGCACCAAATCCAATAACACCGGTAGACTGACCAGCGGGAGCTGGTCCTCCTGATACAAGATTAAAACAACAATCGATGTCATGACCCCATGAAACACGCTGCATTGAAGTTTTAACAAAATTCTCTCCCCAAAACAAAATTAGATAAAAATACCTTTATCACCCAACTGGTAGTCCTCCCATCTCAGTTCTTCATGGCTTTTGTCTTTGTAGACTGGCATGGCAGATATTGACTCTAACTTTCCAGCAGGCTGTGTACCAGTGCCACTATCTAACTCGGCTGTTGGCGTATAAGCAGCGACCCTGGTTCCTCCACGTTGACCCCCAAAAGCAGTTTGCCCAAAACCAGGGCTGCCAAATGTTGGAGTTGTGGCCTGAGCTCCTGCACGAAGTTCATGACAAAACAAAGCTTCAGCATACGAAGCAAATTAATACGCACGAAGCCACGAACTATAGCCTATAGGGTACCAAAATCCATTAAGTCCTAACAATGCAAAGCTTTTCAAAAAAATTATTTGAAGTCCCAAATGTACCCACAGCATGTACAAATTGAAAATAACTCACCAAATGAAGAACTTTGAGCTCCAAAGGGCGATGTAGAAGTACTAAATGGGCTGCTGCCAAAAGCAGAAGCCGATTGGCTAAACGCAGGAGTGGAGCCAAAACTAAATGATGGAGCACTAGAAGTACCAAAAGCAGGAGTGCTTGAAGCACCAAATGCTGGGCTACTTGATGCACCAAATGCAGGAGTGCTTGGCGCACCAAAGGCTTGTGTGCTTGATGATCCAAACACAGGAGCACTGGAAGCCCCAAATGCTCCCCCAGATCCAAAGACAGATGCATTTGAGACACCAAATGCAGTGCCTGTGCTACCAAATGCAGGACTTGCAGTGGAACCAAAAGCTGGGGTGCTAGTCGCACCAAAAGCTGGGGAGCTTGTGGCACCAAAGGCAGGTGTGCTAGTTGAACCAAAGGCTGGGGTGCTAGAGCTTCCAAATGCAGGTTGACTTGATGCACCAAATGGCGTAGAACCAAACAGGCTGCTGCCAAAGGCCGGCTGTGATTGTTGGAATGTGCCTCCAAAAGGATTTGTCTGCGGAGTACTTGAACCAAAGCCTCCAAAAGCAGGTTTCTGCCCAAAAACAGAGGAACCTACATTTTCCATATTAGAAACAGACAGGAAAAAATTAGTCCAAACTCAACCAAAAATGAGCTACCCCAGAACAATTTTTATTTATTTATAAAGAACAGGAAAATAAAAGTGCATGCAAGTAATTGAAAAGGAGAAGACTTAAATGTCTCTAAAAACTTAAGTAACAGTCTGCAAACAACACTTAGTGGATGGAAATATGGTAGAACTGTAGCACTAGAAAATTACCCACACAACCATAATGAGCAGATACAAGCAGAAAATCAGTACGAGAATGCATGCAAGAAAATTTCATGAAGAGCTATTACTAAAAGAGAAGAATGAAGAATGAATTTTTTTGATTATTCAGTTTTATTCCAGTTAAAAGCTGAAACAGAATCAAATACAGTGGAGTCTCAAGGATTTTTGTAGCAGCATGTTCAAAATTCACATCACATCTACTAGAGCTCTAAACAAAGAATAAGTACATAAATCCCATATGTTAGTATGAATCATGGGACCAAAAAACAAGAGAATATATTGAATTTAACAATTATCCTCGCCCATAGTTGAGAGAGAAGACAACCCAACACTAATTATTAGTAGCAGACTAGCAGTAAAATAGATCCTTCTTTTTCTCTTGTTTTTTTAATTTCATGATTATGAGTGTAGATTTGTTTTAGAATATTGTAATGGATGTTCAACTATGGACTACTCGAGTTGTTGGGTGTTTAAAATGTCTTGGTCTGGGTGTTCAAAGCTTAAAAGAACATTATAAAAAGAAAAAGGTTGTATCCAGAGTACGGAACTCCAGCATAGGCGGGATCTCAGGAAAGGGTTGATGTACGCAGCCTTAACCCAGCAAGCAAAGAGGCTGTTTCTAAGAATCCAATTCGTGACCTTTAGGGAACTAAGGGATTTACTGCCGCAACACGTCTGCCTTTCTTAAAGAAAATTAAACTACTTAAAATCATTAAAAAAAAAAAAATTGTGTGTTCAGCAGCACACTCATCTCTTGTTGTGAAGATGAAGACGCCACAACAACATTTTTTCAAAAACAAAGTAACAATAATAACAATAACAACTTGACTACGACAACATTTTCTCAAAAACAAAGTAACAAACACACGACCACAGCAGGATACGCCATTTCTTTTTGTTACCATGTCTTGCTTCGTTACGTGACAAACATTATGTCCACAGGAATCCCAAACCAACAAAAGCATAACTATTCACCCTTACAAAAAACAATGGCATCCATTAACTGATCCACCATCCATCAAAAATATAGCACAACGAAGGTAAGTTAATGCTCTTTTTGATAGGCGAAGCGTACAAAATTTACATAGAGAAAAGGCATTGATCGGATGCCACGCCATTACAAAAGAAAAGGAAAAACCCTAGAAAACAAAAAGAGGCAAAAGGCATTTACAACAGAATGAATCCACAAAACTACACAATAATATAAGGTTAATAGCAAATCCACAAAAAACAGCTATACAACACAGAAACAAAATTCCTTAAGCCTACGCATCAATTCCTCCAATCAACAACACAAGGCAAGAAAGCTACCAACCAAGCTCTCCTCTGTTGCTTCCCAACTGTCACCCCTCTCCCAGACTCCAACTCCTCCCATCACCCTTCTCTTGTGGCAATCAACCTCCCTGTACACTTCCAAAAACGGGGAAGACCACATCTAACAACAGGATGAGAACCGACTCTCCAACCATCTTACAAATGCAATACAACACTCAAAAATATCCCTCCACCTAAAAAGGTTATCAATAGTCAAAATTTTCCCAAGCTGTAGACCACACCAAGAAAGCCACCTTGGAAGGCGCCTTGGACCATCCAAACGCCTTGCACAAAAACTGCGCTCTAAAGCTCCACCTCAACACATTGTGAAAGAAAGAAACTAAAAGAATTGGCCACCCAACGCCCCATCCAACACATCCAATACACTAATTACAACCCAAGTGCAATTGATAAGTATCCATATTCCGTAAAAAAATAATAATAATAATAACATGAGGCGAAGTTTGATAGCAGTGTGGAAGAAAAAAGAGGTTTTGAGAGAGAAACCTGGAAAAAAAGTGTACTTTCTCATGGAGAAGATCAATTGTGGGGTACTCCTTTGATCCTTAAATGCTCCTAAGACAGAGGCTGGTTTGTTTCGGCCCCATTATTTAGTTAGCATAACTGCAATTTACCTGGTGGAGGACATGAGTCTACAAACATGTTATTGGGCCAAATCGGATCAGGTTTGGGTAAAATGTGCCGATCCCTTGAAGAGTTGGCAGAAAGGCCTTAACCTGCGGCATTGCGAGCGACATTGATTGGCCAGGCTTGGACAAATCAAGTTTGGTCTGGCAAGATATTTATAAAACTATAAAAGGACAACGGCACATGGATATCAATTCGCCCAGCTTGGCCATGAGGCACTCGATTTGGCAATCACCATCCATGACATCATTTGCAAAGATGGTTACAGGTAACATCATGGGGGCACGTGCTCAGCTCAGAATTACTAGGTGCCCAAATACGCCTTCTGTAGAAGGTATACTACAAACCCTAGAAAAGTATGCCACTACTTGCTATAAGAGCTTTGTGTACTTTCTACCATCTTTTAGTGAGAACTAACTTTGGCATCGGAGTGCCCTTCGGGTCAGCGCTAAAGTTTTGCTCATCTTGCAGCTCTTGGGAAGAGATTGGGTACATTCATGTTCGTTGAATACTTAGGCGAGCAGGAGAGGAAAGCAAATAATCCATTACCCCATGTCTTCTTGTTCAAGTAGAGGACAGCAGTGTCCTACATGTTGTATCGGCCATTCATCTCCTTCAAGTGGTAGGACACAACAACTCATATCTTCATATGACACAGCCATATCAACACATTTTGTGTACATTCTCCATAGCCCAACAGAATTATAGTTAGGAATTTTCTTAAAACATGGTAGCTCAAAAAAAAGGCAATGTTGAGGAAGAACAGGTTCAATCTGAAATACCTAACTCCTAGATCCCATTCTCCAAATTACACTTCTAGGTACTTAAATCAAGTTATCGGACCATGAAGGCTAGACTAACCGAAGTAAAAGTTGTTCCAAAGGGATTTAAAATAGCTAAAATCAAAATAACATAGCAAGAATTTTAGGTTGGCCAACTGATGATGACGAAGAAATAAGCTACATATAAAAGCCAGAATTTTAAATACAAGGAAAACTTCATCACTAAAAAATTATAAATGCATCAAGGCAAATAAACCCATCCAAGCACAGACTCATCACACTTACAAGTCAAGCAAAAATAAGTTTTGTAAACTAAGAAATACTACGTTTGTGGTCATTAAGCAATATTACCTTATGATAGAGAAAGGTAGACAAAACATTTGCTTAGTGACAATATTCTACAAGCAAGTGGTCCAAGTTTCACCAAGAATTGTAATTGTCAAATGAGAACCGACTTTTTTTTTTTTTTTTGTTGAACTGAGAACCAACTTATTATGAAACAAATCCTAAGCCCTATTCATGTAAGGATGGTGCATCCAGAATCCTAGTGCACATGCACCCAGATTGATCTCTCCAAACAACACACTAGAATCAAGCTATGAAGCACCAACACTCCTAGGAGGCGCCGTATTGCCGTATGGGACACGGGGACAAGCCATGTGGCATGTCCCCCAAATTTTATGAATTTTTTGACTGGGCCACGGAAGGGGGCAAATTGTATTTTTTTTAAAAAAAAAAAATTGGGGTCAAGGGTCAAATTGTAATTTTTTAAATTTTTTTGGGGGGTCAAACTGTAATTATCAATCTTTAGATTTTTAAGTTTTTTTACTTTTTTTACAATATATTGCCGTGTCCCCCGCCGTGTCCGTGTCCCTTTTTTCAAACTTTCCGTATCCGTGTCTATGCTGCATAGGAATCAAGCATTCAGAACAATGATTGAATTCTAAGTTGGGGAAAAAAATTACACTGAGGGAGTAAGTAATCCATGTATGAACTAATTACACTTCCCAAGTCCCAACACTGGCAATATAACTGAGGAGTTAATGGAAACCATACAAAGAAGACTGATAAATTCATTGCACATTTATAATTTCTAGGTGACACTTCATCGCCCAGAAGATACTAAATTGCTGAAATATTCTCGAAGAAGGCAGACAAAAGAGCCTTACACATTGCTTAAACATATCACACAAAAAATAAAAGGAGTGTATAATATCTTTCTGTTGCAAACAACCTCAATAGATGTGTACTTACTTCCAAATGAAGATGATGAACTACCAAATGCAGGAGTTGAAGAAGCTCCAAAAGCAGGTGCGGAACTGCCAAAAGCTGGGGAGGGTGAAACACCAAAAGCTGGCGTGGAGGTCAAAGGAGCAGAAGATTGGGTTGCACCAAATACCCCAGTTGAAGTGCCACCAAAAATGGAACCCCCTGTCTGCGAACCAAAAGGAGTTGTACTCCCAAAGGGTTTGGGCGCAAATGGATTACTGCTTGCATTATTAGTTTGCCCAAAAACGGATTGGGACCCGAAAGGGCTATTTGATGACTGCCCAAAAGCTGATAAATGAATTCACTTTCATTAGTTAGACAAAAAGGAAGAAACAAACAGAAAGGCCAATCATTTACTTCAGAAGAACACAAAATAAGTTTTAAAAAAAGAGAGAATGAACCACATATTAGACCATGTATATTACTCCTCTAATGAGCATGGATAATGTAGCATAAAAAATCCATGCAGATGCCCAATACAAATATTTTTAATTAAGTATTTTTGGTAAGATGGTACACACACATTCCTGAACACTAATCTCTACCATCTGATTAGAAATATAGGGAAATACAATGTCCCAATCATCAGTTGCCTGTTATCACAAGGAAAGGTGTACGAGCATCTCCAACTAAGAATGTCACATTTGACATGACATGCCAACCAAGATGTCAATTGCTTAAGTGTTGTTTGACATCTCTTATCTCAATTCTCATGTCAAATTTGAAATAGGAAAAAGTAAGATGTCAAATCTTTTCTTTGATTACTTAATCTCCAGACCTTAATAAATAAAAGATAAAAACAAGATAAAAGCGAAAATATTCACTGGGCATATTGGTTGGAGTGGTTAATTTTAGAGATGCAAAATTTCAACATGTGAAAATTACCACATAAGCCTACAAAAGAATTTGAAATGCCCAAATTTAAAGCCAAGGTGGGAGATGCTCTAAGAGAGTGCTTTCATGGAGAAGGCGGGACATAGTAAGAAACACAAAACAGGAAAAAAGTGTCCAAAAGAGGGAAGTATGATAGGAAAAAAGATAAGGAACAATGACCAAAAGAGACCATTCTGGATCATGCGCAATCTAGTTTAGGAGGGAATAGCCCTACACAGAAATTATACCCAACAAGGTAACTTCCATCAAAACAAACATAACGTGAAGCTGAAAGACATACGAAATGCTATACAGTAATGCCAAACCATAAAATACTCGGAAATATCCAATCTCATTCACAAAAAGACAATAAAAATAATAATAAATAAAAAACAAATCAAGGAGCAATAGGAGCCCGTACTGAAAAAAATATTTTACAGAAACTTGATCAAACTACCATACAAACTTATCTGAATAATCAATCAAAAAGCAGTATTATGAATGTGAGGCAAACACTTACGGTTGGTTGAACCAAACATTGTTCCTCTGCAATTCCTCCGCGGTCCAAAATAGAAACAGGCTCTTTGATCTGAAATGAACTGCAATCAGAACATAAAACACACGGAAAGTGAAAAAATGAAACGCATATACATATATACATCAAATATACGCAAACCCTGATTGAACGAGGAAACCAAATGATGCCCAAGTAACTTCACCGTTTACGCCAAAGACATGGTGTTAATTGTTTGAATTGACTTACCTGGAGGAACGAATAATCGGATTTAGGTTTTGCCAAGAAATTCAGGGATTCAAAACTCTTGTAATAACCCACATGTATGCGGACAGAGAACGAGGCTAGGGTTTTCAATCCGAACGCTGTAAGTTTCAGGATTTTACAGCCTCGCAGTACGGTCGAGTCGGGTAGGGAAAGATATTGAGGCCGCCTACGTATCGAATGGTTCGTAGCACCGATCTGTGTTTGCACCCGAATGGTTCGTAGCGCCGAATTATTTCTGGGTATTACTATTATCGAGGGCATAAGGTAATATATATGGCTCCGTAATGATGTGGTATTTATGGAGCGCATTAAGTAGCATTTGGTTTGGACGATTTTGTAAGAAGAGGAAGTTTGGGTAGACGTGTTTGGTTCTTTTACTTTTTTACAATAGAAAATAATAATATGCGACTGTGTCAGAGATAATTTCAATCTCCTCCCTCATATTAACTTTGAAAAAACCAAATCTAATCAGACGATTGTGTTTTGTTGGTTCAATTACCTCAATTAAGAGGATTTTTCTTAATAAGTGAAGAAATATAAACCAATATACTTAGGAAATTAAAGAATAACAAAGAAACAAAATGCTTCAATTGATAAATCAAAGGTAAACTTACTTCGAAATTGTCTTCAACTTCAAATACAAGAACTTCGAACAAGTGATTGTTACAAGAACAATCGAGATTGATCCTAACTACTTCATAATCTACTTCTTAATCTACTTCGAACTAAGTTCGAAATCCTACACTATTTTACCAATGAACAAACCAAGCATCAGTGTTTTGATAGCTATTTGTTGAAGATTTGTCTAGGGGTTTTCATTATTCAATTTCTTCTATTTATAGACGCTGCTTGCAGTTGAACTTCATGCCCAATGAATTTGAATTTGGTTTGCTTCGAATTCCAACTTTTACTCCTTAAGTGGGTGGTTTCTTCCTCCCTCCACCTCTGAATTTGAATTCTTCTAATTCTTCCTTCAGAAACTTTTGATTTTGAATCTGCACAGTTATTTAACAAATGATCATGAATTAATGAGGTAACTATCTTTCAAAATGTACTCCACGTGTCTTAACTGTCATTTTTGCTTTGTTTCACAAGTTTACACGTAGAGTTTATATGTTTAGCAGTTGATATCATGGTTTCGAAGTTAATTTTTTTATATCAGTAATGGCTCGTAACTGCCAGTAACCGTTTTTCCAATTTAATACAATATCGTATCTTAGTTTCATCAATCTAGTGTATCTTTATTGGTAAATATTTGTCAATGTTTGTCGTTTTAGATTATGTGTCAATTAATTATTGAATTTGTTAATTTTATATGTAAACAAGACAATGTAAAAAATTGACAAAAGACTTTTTTGCCCTCATGTGCATATTCGTAATATTTATGTTTTTTTTTAATTAGATAAATTCAATAATTAATTATTTTATTGTTGAAGCTCAATAACTAATTAAGCTATAAGATTTAATTGTAATTAATTTTTATATTAATTGTTTTATTATAAAAATTAATTTAGATGTTCACTTTTTTTAAAGATCTTTGGCTTTGTTCGGATTGCTTCTCAGCCATTTTCCAAATAATTTTTGTGTTGTCTACCTTCACCCATTGGCTGAGTCGGTGGCAAATCACGTTTTGACAGAGGGAGCACAAGTTTTGACAAACAAGTTTGGTTTAAGTCTTGGGCAGATCACCTTTAGCCATCAACCAATCACGTTTTGACAGAGGGAGAACAAGTTTTGGGGTGAGGGGGCCAGTGGGGCATGAATCAGTGGGCATTTCAAATTTTCGAAAAAACAAGTTTGGTTAAAGCCTGTACAATATCAAACAATGAGTGAGGTAGACCCCACAAAACTTATTTTGAAAATGGTTGAGAAGCAATCCGAACAAAGCCTTTACAACTCTGATGGTGTAAAACGTAAAGATCTAACCAAATATGCATTTTTTGGACCAAAATTTTTTAAATTTTTTTTTATAGAATTAAAGATCTCTATTAATAGTTTAACACCACACTTCCTATCCAAAAAAAAAATTCAGACCTCATTGATCCCGATCGAATTTCGATGATCTTAACCGTCCAATGTGTTTAAAATGTGTTTTTTATGGCCTTAGCGAGAAATCAGCAAAAAAAATACCGGAAAGTGCTTGATCCGAGCAGTTTTTCACAAAACTGTTATATGTACAATTTTGTGAAAAGTCGCCGCATTTAATATTAGTAGAAACCGGTTCCGCGGGCCGAGACCGAGAGAGGTCTTCAGAAAACCCTTCCCCTCTCGTAACCAAACCCCCGAATCCGAGAAATCTTTGGTTCCGCCGTGATCAGCAAAATCCTTTTCAATGGGCAAATGAGTCATATTTTTACTGGTTTCTCGAATTCGGACCTCAAATCCGGGTGGCGACTCTAACAATCACAATCTTTTTCAAACGAGAAACCGCACAAACTCCGTGGGCCGTCCACAACTATCCTTCGGATTAAAAAATAAAAAACTTCCGCACATAATTTTTTTTTTTGGCACCATATTAAACTACTCAGTCCACTTCCAATCCAAACTCTTGAATTTTTTTAAAATCTGGACCTCATTGATCCCGATCGAATTTCGATGATCTGAACTGTATATGCGGGAACCCTTGAAAACACCTTTTAAACACATTGGAAAGTTCGGATCGTTGAAATTCGATCGAGTAAGTGGAGGTCCGAATTTTTTTAAAATCCGAGCTCCCTGACTGGAAGTGTACTCTCTCTCTCTCTCTCTCTCTCTCTCTCTCTCTCTCTCTCTCTCTATATATATATATATATATATATATATATATATATAAAGTGAGGACCAATCAATTTTTCCACATTCCAAACTACTCGCAAGGGCTTCATCCTATCAGTTTTTGTTAAAAACGCTAGATAAAGCCCTTCTAGGGATTTTTTTTGGATGAATCCTCACAGTGGATTTTAAAAACACATTTTAAACACATTCAACTATTCGGATCGTCAAAATTTGGTCGGGAAGCACGAGGTTCTCACTTTATTTAAAATGAGAGATCCCTCATTAGAAGTTGATCCTATTTTTATGTTTTTGTATTGAATCAAAGATCTCTATTATTAGTTTAATTTGGTGAAAATACAAAATAAAAAACTACATGCAGAAGTACTTTATTTTATGATCCGAAGAATATTGCAAAGTTAAAAAAAATACCCCAAATTACACAATAGCAGCAAGTAGTAGCAAAATTGGGTAAGGTGGGGGTATTATATGAGGCCATAAATATAGATGGTGTTATTTATGCCCGGACACACACATATGGAATGATTTGTCAACAAAAAGTGCATGAGTGTTATTTATCACTTTCAAGGGTGTTATTTATGGGGTGTCCATAAATATGACCCCTAATACCCCCGCTAAAATTACCATCCTACCCTAATTAATACCCTCATGCACCTTACCCCAATTTTGCTACTGCTTTCTGCTACAGTGTAATTCGGGGTAACTTTTATTTTGGCTTTGCAATATTCTTCGAATAAAAAAATAAAGTACTTTCTCACATAGTTTTTTTATTTATTTTCACCAAATTAAACTAGTAATAGAGATCTTCAATTCAATACAAAAAACCAAAAAAAAAAAAATTATATACTTTAGTATTTGAAATTTTGTGGTCCAAAGAATGCACATCTATTTAGATCTTTATGTTTTACACCACTAGAGTTGTAAAGATCTTAATAAAGAAAGTAAACATCTAAATTAATTTTTATATAAAAATTAATTACAATAAAATCTTATAGCTTAATTATTGAGTTTCAGTAATAAATTAATTAATTATTGAATTTATCTAATCTAATTAAAAAACACATAACTAATACGAATATGCACACAAGGGCAAAAAAGTCTTTTGAAAACTTTTTTACATCATCCACCCAAATTTAATTCCCCTTCTTACAAAATCATCTAAACCAAGTACTACTTAATCCCCCTCCATAAATGTCATATCACTGTGGGGCCACTCTCCATATATATTACCCCCTACTATCTTATACCCCATCCATATATAATACCCCTAAAAATAATCTGACATTTAATCGGGCCGTTAGTGGAGGTGTTAGGGGGTCTTATTTTATGGACACCCGCTGCAGGGTTGTTATTTACTACTTGGTGATAAATAACACCCTCCCATTTTTCCTCCCAAACTATTCCATAATGGTGGGTCCGGGCTTACTATTACTCATCCAAGTTTATTACCCCCTATAAGACCTCATCCAAACAGGCCATAGGAGTGTTCCATGAGGGGCGAAAAAAAAAGGGCAAAGAAAAATAAGATCACATTTGGTAATGCCGTAAGGTGCTTTGTTTTAGTTCTGCAAAAGCATTTTAAATATTTATACTATAACGGAGAGTGGTTTTTGTCTTAGTCATATTTTTTTGTCATAGTCATCATATTACATTTTATCCCTCTCTCTTCCATCTCTCCCTCTCTCTCTCTCCACCGGCCCACCACACCCAAAATTTCAAACCACATTCTCTCTCTCCCTTTTCGAAATTCAAACCTTATTCTCTCTCACTACTTCCTCTCTTTCCCCCTCATTCTCTCTCACTACCTCTTCTTCTTCCCCCTCTCTAAAATTCAAGGGACCATAAAATATGGGCACAAGCATGGATATGTACACATGCATCGATTACTCAAGTCATACCTTTAGTCACGGACATGCACTTGTACATTAACAACCCTTGCACCCCTCCAAAACTACACTATATTCCTTCATATCTTGTGAAATAACACAACACTCTTTACTGAAAATGGGTAAACAATTTAACCCACTTTGGAATCAACCGGCCAATGATCGACAAGGGGCATCAGTCATGAAATGAGCAAAAGTAGATCAAAAGGGGAAAAAATGACATAAGCAAAGAAAGGATATACAAAAAGGCTACTTATCCATTTCCCGCTCTTTCATCCTCAGTTAGTTTCCATAATTTGTTGTTTAGCTTTTCGTCACAATATATTGTATTAGTAATCATTCGTCATCGACTCAAATTGAAAGCCAATACAGCTATGATAAAGTGTGTGGAAGACAAGCTTGAAACAAAAGTTCACCATTAACAGTGTTTGGTGTGTGTTCAGCAGTTGGAAAATGCTAAGGAGGAACAAGAAGAGTGCCACCACATCTATAAGCAACTCCTTTAACAAATGAGGGCTGAGGAGGTGGTGGTGGTCAACCCTTTTACCAGCCCAAATTGAGGAGATTCTTTAATGCTTCTCCTTTTTTCCCAATTGCCTTAGGCAGCACCTACCACATTTCACACCCCATACAACCATGCCAACCGCAACATGATGAGAGTCTAAGTCCGGCCTCATATGCACTGGATATGGCGGAGCTGCAAGGCATCAAACAGGTGAATCGTATGGTTGGCTAAGATTGTAAGTAGAGCCGAGGATGGTATGGTGGACCAAGATTGTAAGAAGGGCTGAGGAATTATGGTAGCTAGACCTGCATACCCTCCTCCATCCTAGGGATACCCTCATTAGTGTAGTAAGGATACAACACTTTATGGAGGCGCTAGAGGGACCATCGGAGCCCTAGGTAGCAAAGAAGCTACTACTTCTGTGAGCTAAGATATAGCGATAAGAAGCTACTACTTCTATGAGCTAAGCTATAGCAACAAGAAGTTAAACTTGACCTTGTTGGATCATTTGTTGGCCATCACAGATGACCTGAAGGGCCTCTGTGTTGGCATTCCGAACCTGGTTGATGTCAACCTCGTGAACTTCTTCCAAGATTTGTGGGTTTGTTTCCCGTGTCTTGTTGTCTCAGTGTTTCAATGGCACTGAGGACATTTTGTGCCGAAGTACTTGACACTCTTGTACATCTCGTAAGATACAAATTATTATTGAATAGTTCTCAAAAAAGGGAGAAGCATTCAAAAGTCTCCCCGCATTCTACGGAGCTTGAACTATGGAGCTTACACAACCCCCGATTCAACCTATACCCTCATCCATCCTTTAGACTTCTAAGTCTGTCATCAACTTCCTTTCTAGTATCAAAATCCATTTATGATTTGTTAGAGCACACGCCAAACATCGTCTTCCTCTTCTTCCATTATTCATTTTTTTTTTTTTGCTTCAGCTCACCTCTGACCTTTATACATCACCAAAATAGAAGGCCAAAATTAATTGGTGACGAGAAAAAAGAGGAGCTGATCTGATTATTATTTTCCTAATTCCAACATTTGAACGTTGGTTCCTAAATCTTCTTCTACAAATAACGTAATATGCAATCCAATTGCATGTGTAGGATTTTAGAGAGTCTTCCTCCTCTACTCATTTGTATCTTTCTTATTATTTTTCTTAATGATGGAAATGGGTCGAACTTCGTATGTCCTTCCCCTTTTGTGAAGAGATTATCAGTTATGTTGTTGACAATAGATGATAAGGTGGATGGGAGAAGAAAAAGGTGAGAGAGTGAGGGAGATCATCATATAGTGACTCTTGGCATTTTTTACTCGAGTCTTCAACTCAAAACTGTTTTGCATTTGCCCCCATCATGCTCATCTATAATCATTGATGAATGATTCTTATTTGGAAGAGTACTAGAAATATTCAAGGCTATAATGTTTGAAACACGTGATAAATAAACTCTTTCATCAATCTCAATCTCATCACACATGTAAATATGTGCTAGATAACACTTTTGGCTATGATAACAACTCCAAAACTACTTGTCCAGATCAGAACTTATCCAACCTAATTATCTTTACTAACCTCTTCCATTGGTCTTTATTGTCTTTCTCTTTATATTTGTGCTATTCCTTTGTTTTTAACCAATAGAGAGGATTTCATTTCATGAAAATGCTATTACAAACTACAGAGTGTAAAGACAACATAATAAAGATAATCATATAGATAAAAAGAACATAGACAGAACCAAAACAAATGAATGATACATGTCCAACGAGAGATTGCTTCGACTGTCAGATGTCTGTGATCAATGTATGATGTCAAGTTGTTGTTGTCTCGGTAGTTCAACGTGAATGACGATTCTTCCAACACACAGTTAAACAAATAAACAACCGAAGAGGTTTAAGGATACATCGGAGCTCAACTATCGAGAAACTACATGCTTGATGTAGATACCAAATAGGATCTAACCGATACAAGCCAAGTGACTAATGCACCTGTAGTCGAGAGCTCTACGTCACGGTTAAGCATCATGCAACTAGATGGACAAAGCCAACTACAGAGCTCTAAAATTGGTAGAGAAGCTGCCAGAAAGAGTCGCAATTGTGGTTATTGGAATGAAATGGCCGAGGAGAATACCCTATTCATCTATGAGGTGTATCCTTTGGCTTATTTGCAACTAACAACATCTAAATTAACACTCCATTCCCAAAACACCACCACTTGCTGAGCTAGATTAATCTACCGCTTCCTAAGAAGCAAATGCACGGAGCCAACCCGGGCATCCTTATTGTCTTCAAGCCAAATCAAGCAGACACCAAACTGCTCCTCGATAACTGACATTTCGTCAAGCACCCGTTCACGAATTAATGTGATGCCCAAAAACCCAAAAAATAGCCACTATTGATTCCAACTAAAAATCCAAAGATTAAGTGGACCACATTACCCAGAAAACCCAGAGTTGAGCCATAATATAACCCACGAAGTCATTGAACAGACTGATACAAAATAGAAACCTAAAACCAGTGCTTGTGTGTGAAAAAAACATCAGACATAAGTGAGTATGCAAATGATTTTACAAAAAGATTTTACAAAAAGACCCGTGACATGCATGCAAGACTAAAGTTGTTAACATCAAACATTATGAGTACTACGAAAGGATATATAGAAAGCACAAACAATCATTACCTCAACCACGATCGTGAATCGATCAGAATAGGCCCCCCCGTACCAATCGGGAAAAGCTGCTTGACGAGGAGGGAGATGGAAGGTTGAATAGCTACATGCAAGACTCGGCAAAACAAAGCTAAATGATAAGAGACCCAAGGCAAGCATGCGAAAAGAACAAATAGAGCTACAGACTCTACAAAATTATCAAAAAAGGGTACTACGAAAGGGCATACGGTAATGCACAAACCAGCATTACCTCCTCAACCTCAATCGTGAAAAGATTGGAAAGGATGAGGGCTAGGTCCTATTGGGGAAAGTTGTTCGTCGAAAAAGGGGGAAAGGAGGTTGAACAACTACATGCATGTACATGCCGAACACTACAAACACACACAACCACAATCAACCACCATAATCACACTAGAGCACACACATGATCACACACAAAGCATGCAACAAAAAGAGAAACAAAGTGATCTGCTCAGTGACAATCTCTATAAAGCAACAAAACAACCTATAGAGCACCACCAGAAACTCAACGAAACAAAACTTAGATGGTCGATACTAGACTAAGAACAGTGGGCCTAAATAAACTCTTATAACCTTGCAGGTAAATCAGGTAGATAGAGGGTACTGAATCTTATGCCTATAATGCAGAGTAGAAAAACATGAAACCCACCAAATAGGGCTGATCCTCAGAAAGCCGACAATAAATCAAAACCAGATCAGACTCACAGCAGATAAAATCGATATGCAAAGTGCCGATCTAAGCACGCCTTAGCTTGGACAATGGAGGCTGTGGCAATCAAAACATAGGGTCGATCGGAGCCCAAAAAAGGTATGGATGTGAGTTGAACTTGGGCGAAACCAAACCCACTACAACCACCATTGATAGCTCGGCATGGCGGCAACGGGTTGAAGATCAGATCGTGAATATCACAAGGGGCGCGATTGATCAGATCATAAATGGGCTGATGCTCCGCTACATGATAGCTCAAGCCATAGAGGTAGATGATGGTGGCGATGGCGGTGGCAGTTGGAGAGGGTATATCAACACAACAAAAAAAGAAAAGGGGAAGCGGTGTGAGGGACCAGAGGGGAGGCCAGTTTCATTTTATCTGGCGTGAGACACTCCTGCCTCCCCTCCACGATGGCCGCAGATTCTCGACGGTTCAGAGTTGGCGCCAAAGCCATGGGCTTGAAAGGCCAAGCGTCTTTCTCATGGATTGAAAGGCCAAGGTCTCAAGCTTGAGCGCCAAGGCTCTTGGTGGCAAGTTGCTGGTTTGGCTTGGTTTAACAAGGCTTGGTTTTTCTTGGGTTATTTGGAGGTGTTTGGTTGATTTTGATCACATTCAAGCTATCTTCACAAGTTTCGAGCAGTTATGATTGGTTCGTTCTCATCATTGGGAATGCTTGAGCGTATCCTGGGTTCAAAATCGGGGTGTCTACAGATTGGAACCCTAGAAAAATCGTTTGAAGAAAAGAAAATGATAATTTGTGATCATGAAAAATCTTTAGATAGCCAAAATTAAGCTACCACCCGAAGAAGAATAGGAAGTTTTCTAATTGAAGATGAAGTGTTCTTGATGAAGAAATCCAGAACCCCCTCTATCTCTGCCAACACGCCAGGCGCCGATCCAATAGGACGATAGTTTTGAAGGACGGTGACTAGGACTTGGTTTGGATAAATTGAAAAAACAAGTTTTATGGTTTTTTTAGTTTTGTCCTTATTCAATTTTTTTTGTTGCATTTGTTAGTTTTTGGTCGATTTTTTGTGGTTTTCTTGGCTTGTATTGATGAGAGGAATCTAAAAAGTATAAAATTATTAGCCAAACTTAAAATTTTGTGAATAAAGACGAAAAATAAACTAAAAAACCGGTTTTGTCCATGTCACCTTCGTCTTTATTCTCAAAACTTTAAGTTTGGCTAATAATATTATACTTTCTAGATTCCTCTCATCAATACAAGCCAAGAAACCACAAAAAATCAACCCAGAACTAACAAATGTAAAAAAATAAATTGAATAAGAACAAAATAAAAAAACCAAAAAACCAATTTTTTTTAATTTACCCAAACCAGGCCTAGTTTTTTTTTCTTGTAGGCAGAGAAGAAGTACTCAATCAAGGAAATAATTCAGCACGCCAGGCACCGATCCAATAGGGTTCAAGCAAGTGTTTTTTGAACCAACGGTTTGTGGTTTTTGATGGTTTTGTGAGATTTGTTGTGGAGTTGTATAGGAAATCTTTTTTTTTTCGGGGACAAAAGATTTGTGGGTTTTCATGATTCATTGATTCACATATTGGTGGATTCGGTTCCAGTAAAATGGTTAATCAATAAACCATGTTCCCATTTTTTTTTCCGAATATGGTTCATTGATTCACCAAATTTGTCACACCCCAAAATGAGAAGTGACCGGCCGTGAACCACGAGGCCTCAACTCGTGAAACACGCAGCCTAAAATAAAATAATCTCATCAAACATCAAATTATCCATTTGTTTTATTCATCAAATCAACCAAAGCCAAATAAGTCCCAAATCATATCCATAAGGCACAACAATCCCATAAACCATAATGATAAGATATATCACCAATAAAAAAAGATTTTCGATTTCTATCAAAAGGTTTAGCAAAATGCGGAAGCATTAATATAATTACAAAACTAGAATGCAACATCCTATGGAGGTTGACACAATAAATCCCCAAGACGCCATCAAGAGTCCTCACCTATCGACTTTATTTGCCTGAAAATGATGTTGGAATAAATCCGTCGGTGACCAAGCTCAGTGAATGACAAGCATGTATAATCAATAAAGTTCTAAAACATGGATAAAATTAAATTACCATATCATCATATTTTGGCACTCACGATAAGATAAAACAATAATAAATTTTAATGGTGATCACAAATGATATCCAATAACAATGGGGAACCAGAACCAATAGTACCATGGCCAACAGAATAATAATCTCAAAATTGAATCCAATATCGAACTTAGAGTCACCAGGCGTTGGCAGACCAAGGTACTCTTCCCTAAGTCGATCTGGCAAAAAGGCAGCCATTGAGCAAAAGGGTCACCGGCCTAACCCGGGTCTCTTCCCTAACGGCCAGGGTCACCACTATAAAAGAATAATTTCCCTGGACTTCCAATAATAAAAGTTCACAATAATATCCATAAAGTTCTCACAAAAAAGAACACTTTTTATCGCGTGCCAATTTAAAGAACCAAAAATAATAATAATTCGCTTTTCCAATTAACAATTCTATTTGTTTTTAAAGAACAATTTAGAGGACACGGGGAAGTTTCGAAAGTATGTAACACACTTAACCACTCACCTGAGTGCAAGGATAATATAATCGAACAATGCAAATTAGTCTAACCTGTAAAAAAATTGAATCACATAAACACTAATTATAACAAGTACTATATTGATATCTATGTAAAACTAGGACTACAGGTTAAAGATAAACAATAAATTAGGCTATTCTAGAACTAGACAAGCCTTAGAATGTTACAATTTCAACTAAACAAATTCTATCCATGCTGTTCTCCACGTACCCATAACCTAATCCTACACTAAACCTCCAAATCACATGCAAGCCACCCTATTTCTTCAAAGCACAATCCTTCAAAAATAAATGATATAATATACGGTCAAACTACACTAGTAATTAACTACTCTGCTTAACACCGCATGCCACGTCCTTGTAAGAAAATCAACCTTTTACCGCTAGCCCCAAACCCATATTTAGTTCTTTGCAAAACGCCACAATTGGATTTTGATGAAAACATATAAACAAAATAGACTCCAATACTCCTAACTAATGACAACTCCTCTTCAGTCGAAACCCAATCCGTTCTATTGAAAACTATAAAAAGGCTGGAGAAGAAAGTAAGAAAGATCAGACGTCTACATACCGCAAGATCGAGAATAGGAGTAAAAGACACCTCAATAATTCTTCCACGGCTATTGTTCTATCCCAAGCCTCTCCTCAATATTCTCTAAAAGATAACCCAAGGCAACTACCAAACTTATAAACACGTTCAACCCTAACAACTGCCTACTAAGCCATACCCCTAATATTTAGGAACCAACTAATTAGAATTTAATTGATAAGCAACGTAAACACACATTTTTCTAACTTGTCCCATACTAAAATAATATAAGAAATGTAATCATATTAGAAACAACTTAACAACTATCCACAAATCACGAGGTCACATTAAAAAAAATAGCTAATTAGTTAATTAGAGTATCTAAAATGGCATACCAAAATTTCTAGTAAAAATGCCCAATAATCCCTGTAAAAATAATTAAATATGACCCGACCACAATACCCAATTATAAAATGACACATAATTAATATATATAAAAAAAATGCTAGGATGTAACAAAATTGGTGGATTCAGTATGGTAAAAATAGTTAATCAATAAACCATATTCCCATTTTTTTTCCCCCGAATATGGTTCATTGATTCACATATTGGTGGATTTGGTACGGTAAAAATGGGTAATCAATAAACCGTTAGGAGAGCAAAAAGGTGTTTTGGGGTTTATTTGAATTTCAGGATGTAAACATAATGATTCAAACCAATTAAGATAGAAATGTAAGTAAGTTCTCCTAACAGAAACCCTAATTAACACTCCCATGGAACAAACATTACTATCGCTTCAAAAAAGTGTAAGATGAAATTTTGTGGTCGAGTATTTGCCTATTAGCCCACCAACTTGGAAAATTTTATCATTACAAACTATGTGAACTGTGTATTTTAGTGTGTGGTTTGGGCTATGTAAAGTGAATGAGTGTAGGCTATGTGAACTAAATTTAATTTTTTTTTTACCCTCCTTAAAAGAGGAAAAACAAAATCCTCTCTTTTATTGGTTTGAATGGTTTGGGTCCCACCAAAAAGTGATATCATTCTTATCAAAAAGTATATTGCAAGGGTGGAACCAAAAGTGATGTCATTCTTATCAAAAAATATATTGCAACCCCCCCCAAATAAAAGGAAGGGGTTTTGTCCTCTTTGAAGGAGGGCAAACAAAATTGCACTCATGTGAACTACATAACCCTATGTAAATTATATATGTTATATATGATAAAGCTATGTGAACTATGTATTTTAGTGGGTGATGGGGCTTATGTGAACTATGTGGTTGGGCTATGTGAAGTGTGTATGATGAGACTGTGTGAATTGCATAATCCTATGTGAACTCTATATAATAAGGTCATGTGAACAATGTTTGTGAACTGTGTATTTTAGTCTGTGATGGGGTTATATGAATTGTGTGTAGTTCAAAACGATTCAAATAGTTCACATAGCAAAATGTCCACTTTAAATAACATTTTTTTAATCTTTATATAATTTCATGTTCAATATAGATCTTATTTGGTAGATCTTGCCTAGTAGACTCCAAAAAATATAAATTTTTTGAAAATTGAATATCTACAACAAAAGATATAATATTTTAAAATTTAAAAGTAGAGAGAGAAAATAATGAATATACGAAATTATTTAGTGGCGTTGAAAATATCTTGAAATATTGTTCCAACAATTCACAATATGCCACGTATTATTTTGTTGCTCAAATCACAAAAAATAAAATAAAAGGACCAATCATAAACTAACGGTGTACTATATTTTGTTAAAAGGACCAATCACAAATTAAGGGTGTAGTATATTTTGTTACTTTCTAATGTTCAGATGGGCACATAATGATCTTGTAGGACTATTTTAAAAACAGAAACAATTGTGCGGGGACTAATTTAAACCCGAACCTAATTTACAGGGCCAACATTTAAAAAGCTTTAGGCTGAGTTTCCCAAATGATTTTATTTTTGATAAAATCAAGGATAAAATCAAGATTCGATAAAATCAACTTTAGATTTTATCAAATGAGGATAGTGTTTGATAAAATCTCAACTTTTATTTATAAAATCTTCTGGGAAACTAAACTTTAATAGTATTTACTAAGGCCTCATTTAAAATGTTTGCATCAGGCCGAAAAACTTTTTTATACCCATGTTTATGAATACAATCCATCTATCCGAACGCACGCATCTTAATTGTCTATTTCAATAAATTAATGGTTCAGATCTCAATTACTCTCTGACCGATCAAAGAGCTTTCTTACCAGTCAAAGAGTAAATAAAATCTGGAATGCTGAAAATGCTTTTGGACGGTCAAGATGCACTATCTATGCATCGTACATACACAGACTTGCATGTACATTGCTTTTTCGTTATGAATACTTATAGTACTTTTCTTTAGGTTTTTTTTCCTTCATATTTCCATTCTTTTTTCTTTTTTTAATTTACAAGGGCCGATTTAATATGTTCGCATGGACCCCAAAAAACTCAAAAAGGCCGCGGGCTAACAATACCAAATTCAGTGAATTCGTCAAACAATGTGAAACATCACCAGCATTTGGAATATGGGGTTTTTAATCATGTTGTTCATTCTCGTGGTTTAAGCTCGGTTAGCAAATGAATTCAGCCTACGGATGGTAGAGGTTTAGCAATGAAACTCCCTTTGCAGGCACGGTAAAAACTTCTTCAAAGAAAAATGAAGTTTGATTGACAATGATCTGTCCTAGATGTGGGGCGGCTAAAGAGGATTTAAAGAATTTATTTTTTGACTATGTTGTTAGTGCAAACATATGGGCTAATATTCCAAGTATACAGGGACCTTGAACAGACAATATCCTAGAATGGAGGAGCTGGCTAAAACATCATAAGAAGCACTCGGATGGACATCCTGGAGTAATAATGTGTTTTACTAATGCTTTGATAGATACTAACATCATTTCTATCTCTAAATTTCATGGGGAGAGAGAGATTAGAATTTACTATTTTCCAGTTGTGTTAATACTACTAAGATTTCAGCAACCTCTGGGCATTGAAAGGAATGTTCCATATTTATAGGCACCGTGGACCAATCATCAGGTGTCAGGCTGTCATCCTATAATATGATTACACGTGTCTTTTCCGTAGAACCTGACCGTACGGGTGACGTCATCACCGCGCAGCTGATCCACGCGGTGATGAGTCATTCCCCCGCGCAGCGGTTCTTTTGTTATTTATAGCCACCAAATCTCCCTTATTCCTGTAAGGGCAAGGTCGTGACCTGTTCGGTCGCGCCTATACCGCAAGCAAGCCTCAGGGGACCCCAGGGTCTTGCCTTTAGATTGCAACTAGTATAATTACCTGGGCCAAATGGGACTAGCTTTTTGTGTTCTTGCTCATGTTCTGAGCCGCGCCAGTCACCTGGGCTGTGGGTTGTTCTCCTGTTCGGATAGCCCATGATTGGCCATGCACCGCCACTAGTGGGCTACCGCAACCAAGCCTCAGGGGGCCCTCGGGGTCTTGCCTTTAGATCGCAGCAGGTATAATTACCTGGGCCAAATGGGACTAGCTTCTTGTGTTCTCGCTCATGTTTTGAGCCGCGCTAGTCACCTGGGCTATGGGTTGTTCACCTGTTCGGATGACCCATGATTGGCCATGCACTGCCTCTGGTGGGCTTGAGGCCCGCGATGCTAAGGCGCTCTGCGTGAGAAGGTCCCGTAATAGCGGTCCCCCCGCGCAGATTTCTTCGTGGAGAATGCCATGTGTTGTGCGGGCATCGCGCCACTTGGGTGACACTTGTCATGTTCTAAATGGTGGGTTAACGTTGACTCTGGTCAACGAGGGGTTTCGCGCTGACCTTCCCTACAACAAACAAAAACAAAAAAGAAGTTTGCCGAAGATATCCAAGCTAGATTATAAGCAAAATACTTTTCAGTATCTAGTGTACTTTCTAATATGTGTTAACTCACAAGTTCCTCTAATAAGGAGTAACCAAAAAGTGAAAAATATAATCGAATTATAATAGTATAATTTAACAACAAACAAAAACCGAGAAAATTAAGGCTCCACCTGGATGCAGATACTACCATATTTGTAGTTAGCGTAACTGTAAAGACCCGGTTTCTTATTAATTATATTAATAAACTTTCAATAATTTTTATTTTGCAAACCAAATGATTTTAATTTGAATTTTCTAATCTATTGGATAAGTATATGGTATAGATATGGATATAATGTTATATTGTATTTACTTTAAAAAATAATGAGAGTCCCTAACTTTTCTCCCTCTCCTAATTAGTCTCCAATAACTCACCCAATCCCTATTATTTCTCCTCTCAACTGGAATCTCTCTCCCTCTTTCTATCTTTATTTGGTTATAACTCTCCTATTAAGGGGGTGTTCCACTAACTTGGTTTTTTTAGATGTTTTAGTTTTGCAAAAAAACTAACTTGTTCCACTAACTAGTTTTTTGGCTTTTTAGTTTTGCAAAAAAACTAACTTGCTCCACTAACTTGTTCCATTAAACTAGTTTTTTGTATGTTTAGTTTTGCAAAAAAACTAACTTGTTCCACTAACTAGTTTTTTTTTTTTTGGCTTTTTTGGTTTTTAGTTTTGCAAAAAAAAAAAAAAAACTAAGTAGTTTTTTGTTAGTGGAATGAGATAGTTTTGAGTTAAAACAAAATTGTTTTTTTTTTAGCGGAACGGGGCCTAGTTCTCTCCCTCTCGCTATCCATTCCACTTATTCACTCCCTTTCAAACTCCCTAATACTCTCTCCCTAATTATCACTTCCTCTACATTGTATCTCTCATTTACTCCACACAACATTCTCTCTCTCTCTCTCTCTCTCTCTCTCTTGGTTTCAGCAGAATAATTAAACTTATTGTGGTCTCTGACAATTCCAATTCTCTTTATCACCCTAAGTCGTCGACGGAAAGGGAATCTTAAACCTAACCATTACTTTAGTTTACTATTTTTACAGTTAGTGTGTATGTGGGAGAAGTGTAGAAAATTTGTACACCGAAAACTAGATCGCTATAGAATGGGTAGTGAAAGTTTGACGTTGAAAAAAATCGGGTTTTCGTGTACTATATTCTGTTCGTCTGTTTTGGGCCATTTTAGAGTTGATTCAGGACAAACTCAAAACTAAAAAGTTGTAGATCTTGAAAAGTTAAGCAACTTTGATATAGAACTCATCCCGATCCAAGTTACGTAGAATTTAATATGATTTTTCAAAGTTTCTGCTGTAATGAAACACAAGACATATTGCAAATTATTCTAAAAACCCGTTTTTGACCTCTTTAATGAAGGAATTAGAACCTGATTAAAATACAAAATCTATTCGTGGTGTAACGTCTAATGTTTTTGTAAAATCTCGTGATTTATGGAGTTAGTTTGCTATTTTAATAAATTGAGAAAGTTTCTCGTTTTACATGTTATGTTAAGTTTCTCTTTAATTTTGTGATTATTTTATTTTGTTGTTATGTTGGACTCATGTGATAAATGACCCACGTGATGCATGAAACCAATTGATAAGCACGTATTGATCAAAATATTTTAAATATAAGGATGAATGAATTTAATCGCGATATTTGGGGTTGAGACGTGTCCGGTATAGGTCTTGAGCCATGCACAGTTTATACTTTTAGGTAGCTTTGCTGTGTGATCAGGCGCTGGAAGTATACTATGGTGGGAATCGATGCCAGATAAAAATTGGTAGTGACTGTTATGGGTCTTGAGCCATTCGTAGCTTACCCGAGGTAGCTTTGCCGTGTGATCAGGCACCAAGTATACTGTGGATGGAAGCCAGTGATGGAAAGTATATGTTCAAAGTTGGAATGAAATTAATAAAATTTTGTGAATTCTTTGTGTTGAGGAATGACATGAAAATTTGAGTTTTTCATACGAAATAAAATTTTAGTTTATGTGTGTAATTGTTGCATGAGTAACTTTAGTAAATGGGTGGCTTAAGGCGCGCTACTGAGTGTAATTTTATCACTCACAGTGCTACTTTTTGTGGCCTTGGTATCCCCAAAACTAGGTACATAAGGAGATGAGAAGCCACTTGCTGATTACGAGGTAATGGAGCAACTAGATGAGAATCAATTGGCGGACCAATGGCTTTATCATTAGAATTTTAGATGGCTCTGTCATTTATTTTAGTTGGATTTTAAATAAATGTTTAAGTTTTTCAAGCAATGTTAGAATTCAATTTATTTCAGTTGTAATATGTTAGTTTACTTTTAGTTTTTGCTAATTTTTTTTTATCAAGTATTCTTTGGAATTTTAATGAAGTTGGTATTTTATTTAAATAAATCGTAAAATTTATTTATTAACATACCCATTTTTCGGGGCGTTACAACTTGGTATCAGAGCCTAGGTTTGAGATTACCTACCTTAGGTAATTGGTTGACCGATTTTTCTACTATGTGTTAAGTAGCATATCTTAAGTAATACTACTTGTTAATTTTGTATAAAAAAAATTATTTTTGTTATATGGTATATTTTACTAGTATGCCCTCTATATAAATTTCCTTTTAATATATCTTATAAGTCTAGAATTGAGTATATATGGAACTACGACATGAGGATATTAGAAAAGGGTTGAGGGGACCGAAAGTAGCATGTTCCATTAGATTTATAAATTTCGAAGGCAACTTTGAACGACATAATTTAGTCATTGATGGGAAGTTTCAATTGGAGCTTACGCATGAGCCGGAGTTAGGAGTTTATTTATTTATTTACTATCGCATTGGAATCTTCACATGTCAACTACTTTCATAGAAAGACGAGTTATTTTGTATAAGAACAACAATGCCTTTTTAAGGGGGGTAGAGGGGTCGATACTCACCATATTACAATAGTTACCTTTCAAACGATTAGTAACCCTTAGTACCTATTGATCACATTTAACCTCTCTTGACCCCTTCATAAATCGGTGTAAAATCCAAATAGCCTCTATCTAATAGCCTCCAATTTAGGAAGTTTAAATAGAACGTTTTAGTTTCTGCAATTATTGCTTCAGGTGCTTACTTCTCGCTCGCATACTCTTCTATTCTTTGATGTTGTCAAGACTAGAAACGCCATCTTTATATAAGTTTTGTTCACTTGATTTGTATGCTTAATCGTAGTAGTCTATTTCATTCAACCTCTCTTTGTTTCTTCCTAAACCAGTCCCAGATCATGGTTGCTTATGATTTGTTCAACTTTGAGTCGAAACGTTTCTGCTTCTCCTATATTTGTCACCAGTGCTAATTTTACCACTCATATAAACATCTATCTTCTCCTATATTTGTCACCAATGCTAATTTTACCACTCATATAAACATCTATTCTTACTTGTAAATCTCTCTTTGCTTTCCCCTTAATTTGTGTTGATATTAAATTCCCAAATATCACATCAAAGTACCTTTTCTTTCCTTCGGAAATATAGATTCTCAAATTAAACTTGAGCTCGGATTTTGAAATTCTTGTTTATTGAACAATTTAAACCTTCAAGAGACTCCTCTTTCTTTGAGTTCCCTAACTTTGACAATCATTTCATTTTAATTTTTTTGTGTGTTAATAAGATCATCTTTGAAATTGCGATAGAAGGTTCTGTTGCCGGAATGATCTTGTGAACCCTTTGTATACCTGTCTAATTGAAACTTCCATAAACAACTAGACTTAGATGTTTGATTTGAAACATATTCGGCCGATGTGGTTTCAAGACAAATATCTAGTTTGGGTTTTCATCACTTGAACTCATAATGTTTTCTTGAATCTTGTTTGAATTTATCCACGTCTCTAGTAAAAAACCTTTGTTGACACTACAATATTGTTTGCAATCTAAATTCTCTTCTTGTTTTCTTCACATGTTGAACCTTAAATCATCACTGTTGGAATATTGTATCCATTTAGTTTCAAAACATTGACTTTGTCCTTGATTGTATTTGCTTCAACTTTTGCACTCCAACTTAAAAACATGGCCCTTCTGGACCCGTCATACATTTCAGTTCTTCCATTTGTGAATTATTTAACATTGGGATTTTTTATTCATTGATCTGTTCCCCTTTTTACTGTTCATCTTCTTCCCTGGGTTTCAAATTGCGAAACCCTAGATTCTTAGCGAAAATGGGTAGACATAGGGCTCTTCTAAGCACACCAGATAAAGTGTTAGAGTTTCGTAGGAAGTATGAGATTCCCGCCGATGTTCAATTCCGGCTAGACAACTACGGGGATATGAAAGAACACGGTCAGGATGAAAATAGGATCCACATTCCCTTGATATTCATAGTTGAGGGGGGCCTTAGGTTCCCCTTACACCCCTTTTTTAGGGAAGTTTGCAGTAGATGCCAATTAAACCCTATGCAGCTCTGCCCCAACTTCGTTAGGGTAGTCATGGGCACAGTAGCCCTTAATAGGCTACTCGGCCTTCAACTCGGTTGGTGGGACTTACACTACCTCTACAGCATAGTTCCTTCAATCGACAACACTTTCTACTTCAAAGCCAGTGATCCCAACCAAAAGCTTATCACCGACCTGCCAAATTCCTCCAAGGGAGGGGCAGATGAGTACCTCGTAGTCACTGGCAACTGAGAGCCTAGAGATGCTGAGGGGAGGACCATCGGCTTTGCATGCCCCACAACTCCTGGCGGACTGCGTTAGTACCTTTATACCTGTATTATTTTACTTTTTACTTTCCTTTAGAAACTGTAACTGATTGTTTCTTCTTCATGTTTGTTTTTTGTTTTTGCAGCGGACAACCTTAACCACGGTGGTTGCCTTATCCACGGCAATCTCCATCGCGAGGATATTGCTTGGGCTCTGTACTTTGACGACTTCGCACCAACCCTTGTTGGTCTCGGCCGTGCAGCTCACCTGCTGTTGGACTACACCCCACGTATTGGGGTGGTATTAGAAGGAAAGGTGAACCAAGATCAATTGCTCAAAGATGCTCGGGAAGAGATCGAGGGACTGCAGAGGGCTAATGCCGAGCTGAAGGGGAAGGCTGAGGAGGTTGAGCGTGAACTTCGGCAACAACTTGCTGACGCAGAGGCCAAAGCCGAAGTTGAATATGATCATGCCATTGGCGTGATTACGGATAATTACAAGGCACAGATGCCAGTTGTTCAAGATGCCGTCTAGGGTGTAGCCTGGCGGAGGTGCCTTACCAAGCTTGGTGTGGACCCGTCTTCCCCTCACTGGACTGACGTGGAGCTCCTTAGCGAGGTGGCCGCTACCCAAGCCAACTTTGTGCCGAGCCCGACCACTCAAGTCTAACTCGAATCTCTTGCCAACGTATCCTCGGCCGGGGGAAAAACCATCACTGATCTTACCATTGTAGAAGGCGATGCTGCTGATGGTCGTCGGGATGACAGCCCCATCCCTAATCTTGCCACTAATGCTGGTCAACACAGTGAAGAGGCTTGACGCCTATTGCTAGATTTGCCTTTTGTTACTTTGAATCTCAACCTTTGGCCCTGCGTGGTCTTTGCTCGGCCGGATGCGGCCTTTCTGAATACTCTTGCTGTTTGTTAAGTACTCTTTTATAAGTGTTTTCGTACTCTTTCCTTTAATTCAACCTTTTTATCAAGTCTCATCCTTGATGTGTTTGTTAGCATGCTAAGCGACTCAAGTATCTGCTTACTTGAATCCCTTATAGCCCAAGTGTTTTCATACTTAGAACTGCTGTGGTGTTAACTGTAGATTCAAGTTTTTTCATACTTTGTTGTTTAGTTGCCACAATATTCGTTGCAGATTTGCAGTATTAATTGCAGATCTAAGTTTCTTCATACTTAGAATTACTGTGCTGCAATGTTTGTTGCAGATCTAAGTCTCTTCATACTTAGAATTACTTTGCTGCAATGTTCGTTGCAGATCTAAGTCTCTTCATACTTAGAATTATTTTTCTGCAATGTTCGTTGCAGATCTAAGTCTCTTCATACTTAGAATTATTTTGCTGCAATGTTCGTTGCAGATCTAAGTCTCTTCGTACTTAGAATTACTTTTGCTGCAATATTCGTTGCAAACCTAAGTGTATTCGTACTTAGAATTTTTTTGCTGCAATATTCGTTGCACTCTCTACTCCCCAATAGGAATCCAGGTTGGAGGTTATTTGGGTTTATATTTAAACAACATTGCAATAAGAAAGCAAAACTTTATTCATTCTATTAATAATCGATCTAAGTGATTTACGCTGGTGATTGTATTCGTAATCCCAAGTATGAGCTAAAAATCAGAAGAAACAAATGAAAAGATGTGACTATACTCATAATCACATAAACAATTTACTGGAAGAATTTCCTAAGGTTCTGGACGTTCCATGGCCGTGGAACTGGGTCTCCATCTAGGTCGGCCAAACGGTATGCCCCAATACCAGCAATGCCTACGATCTTGTATGGGCCTTCCCAGTTCGGTCTGAGCTTCCCATCAGCGGATATTTTGGAGTTGCCCAAGACTTTCCTTAGGACTAGATCTCCAACTTTGAATTCTCGTGGCTGCACCTTCTTGTTGTAGCTCCTTCGTAGCTGTTCTTGATATGCTGCCAAGGTGATAAGTGCACGCTCCCTCCTTTCTTCAGCAAGATCGAGCTGCTCGGCAAGGGCTTCATCGTTGCCCCTTGATTCCATGAGGGTAGTGCGAATGGTTGGCAAACCAATTTCTAAAGGAATCACTGCTTCTGTCCCGTAAGCAAGGGAGTACGGCGTCTCTCCTGTAGATCGCCGTGGGGTGGTCCTGTATGCCCAAAGCACGGCTGGGAGCTCGTTAGGCCACCTTCCCTTCTTCTTCTCCAACCTCTTCTTGAGACTCTTCAAGATTGTTTTATTTGAGGCCTCTGCCTGTCCGTTACTCTGTGGGTATGCAGGGGTTGAGTAGTAATTCTTGATGCCATACTGGGCACAGAAGGCCTTGAATTTCGTGCCGAACTGGGATCCGTTATCTGAGATAATGGAGTAAGGTACTCCAAACCTTGTGATTATCTTGTTCCACACAAATTTTTCCACCATTGCTTCTGTGATTTTGGCAAGAGTTCCCCCTCTTTCCATTTTGTGAAGTAGTCAGTGCCAATAAGTAGGAATTTTCGTTTCCCCGTTGCCATAGGGAGAGGACCCACGATGTCCAATCCCCACTGGGCGAATGGCCATGGACTGGTTAAAGGTAGCAAATCCTCAGCTGGTGCTCGGATCAGAGGGGAAAACTTCTGACACTTTTCACAAGTTTTGACAAAGGCCTTCGCATCCTCCTGCATGTATGGCCACCAATACCCCTAGGATAATGCTCGGTGGGCTATGGACCTCCCACCAGTGTGTCCCCCACAAGTTCCAGCATGGATTTCATGAAGGAATTTCTGGACCAGAGCTGGGTGTACACATAATAGGTATGGACCAAGGAAAGACTTTCTGTAAAGCTTACCTTCTAGAGAGAGCCAAAAGCGTACTGATTTGGTCTTGATTTTGTGTGCCTCCCTCTTGTCCTCTGTCAAGGTCCCATCTCGTTGGTATGCCACTATCGGGTCCATCCAGCTCGGCCCAAGCTTTGTTTCCATCATGACTTCCACCGCTTGGCCAATGCTTGGTTCGCCCAAATAATCCACTATCACCGTGCGGGGATATTTTGTTTTGATTGCTGATCCCAGGCAAGCCAGCGAGTCCGCGTGTGCATTCTGATCCGAGCTGATCTGCTAGATGTGGACTAGGTCAAATTTGTCAAGCAAATCTTTGGCTGCCTCTGAATATGCGGCCATCTTCTCGCTCTTCGTGGCATATTCCCTTGAAAGCTGGTTAACAACTAACTGTGAGTCACAAAATATTCTTAATTTGTATACCTTGAGCTCTAGGGCACTCTTCAGTCCAGCTATCAGGGCTTCGTACTCTGCCATATTGTTGGTAGCGCTAAACCCCAGCCGTAATGCTTGTTCCAGGACCAATCCTTCTGGAGAGAAAAGCACAATGCCTGCTCCAGACCCTTTGTTGCAGGCTGACCCATCCACGTAAAGTCTCCATTCATCTGGTTCCAGATCAGCCACCTTCGTTGGCTGTTCAGGATTACCAATTTGCTCCTTCTTGTGGAGAATTGGTGGTGGTGGTGCCACTGTTAGAGTAAATCAGCTACAAAATCTGCTAAAATTTGCCCTTTGATTCTTTGCCCTAGCCGATGTCGAGGTCAAACTGACTCAGTTCTATTGACCATTTGGAGATTCTTCCAGAGAAGTCTACCTTCCTGAGCAAGGCCCTTAGTGGATATTCAGTGAATATGGTGATGGGATGTTGTAAGAAATAATGGGGCAACTTTCTTGATGCCACAACAAGAGCGTACACCAACTTCTCTAGTGGTAGGTAGCGTGTCTCAGCATCCAACAACGTTTTGCTCACGAAATAAACTGGAGCTTGCTCCGTCCTCTTTATTCGTAGGAGGACCCGGTGACCGCATTTTGGATCTTTGCTAAGTATAGTATCAACTGCTCCCCAGCTTCTGGAGTAGAGAGTAATGGTGGTGATGATAGGTAGCTTTTTAACTCTTGGAAAGCTCGTTCCTGCTCGGCTCCCCACTTATAGCCTTCTCTCTTCTTCAAAAGTTGGAAAAAAGGTCTGCAGTGGTCTGAGGACTTGCTGATGAAGCGATTAAGAGCTACTGCCATTCCTGTCAGTCTTTGGACCTCCTTCGTGGTCTTTGGGCTTTGAAGGCCTTGCAGAGCCGTAATTTGATTCGGGTTGGCTTCAATCCCCGTTTTAGTCACTAAGTGCCCAAGGAACTTCCCCGAGCTGACTCCAAAGGCGCACTTTGAGGCGTTTAACTTTAGCTTGTATTTTCTCAAAATGTTGAAAGTTACCTTCAGGTCAGCGAGGTGATCAGGCTTCAACTTGCTTTTGACTACCATGTCGTCGATGTAGACTTCCATAGTCTTGCCGAGCTGATCCTTGAACATCTTAGTGACTAGCCTCTGGTAGGTTGCTCCAGCATTCCTTAGCCCAAACGGCATAACTTTGTAACAGTAGAGTCCTCTTGGTGAGATGAAGGATGTTTTCTCCTGGTCTAGCTCATGCATGGCTATTTGATGGTATCCTCGGTATGCGTCAAGGAAACTCATCCTTTCATAGCCTGATGTGGCATCTACTAGCTGATCGATCCTGGGGAGTGGAAAGCTGTTTTTCGGGCTTGCTTTGTTGAGACTGGTGAAATCTACACAGACCCTCCACTTCCCATTTTTCTTTTTGACTACAACTGTGTTGGCCAACCAATCTGGATAGCTCACCTCTCGTATGGCATCCGCTTCTAGTAGCCGTTCTACTTCCTCAATAACAGCACCTGCGTGCTGCGGGGCCGACCTCCTTGCCTTTTGCACAACTGGCTTATGCTGAGGATCCACATTTAAATGGTGGCAGATAACTTCCGGGTCTATTCCAGGCATTTCCTGGGGAGTCCAAGCAAACACATCGAGATGGTCCTTTAGGAAGGTGACCAGATTTCTTTCCTCTAGCTCAGAGAGGGTCTCACCGATCAGGAAATACCTCTCTGCATCGTCCTCTTGAACCTGTATTTTCTTCAGTCCTTCCACCATCTTCTTGGTGGGATCGCCTTCGACGTCCTCTAAAGTTGGTTGGTCTGGAACTTCAACTGTCTGCATCAGCTCGGCCTTTGGGGATTTTCTCAGGACCATGGTAAAGCATTGATTGGCCACCTTCTGGTTACCTTTGATGCATTCTATTCCATCTACTCCGGGGTACTTGATCTTCTGGTGATAAGTTGAAGAGACCGCCCTCATTTTATGCATCCATGTCCTTCTTATAATCACGTTATAGGATGAGGGGATGTCCACCACAAGAAAATCTGTCTTCAATACTACTGATCCTGCTCGGACAGGTAGTGTGAACTTTCCCATAGGCCATACTCTCTGCGCACTGAAACCAACCAAGGAGACAAGGCACTTTTGTAGTGAGCTCGTTGGGAGTTCCATCTTCTTGAAGGTGTCGTAGTACATGATCTCGGTGCTGGCCCCTTGGTCCACTAGGATTTTTCCACGTCGTATTCCTCTATTCGTAGGGTGATAACTAATGCGTCATTATGGGGTACCGTTACTCCCTCCAAGTCATCGTCAATTGAAGGTGATCGGGTCTTCATGCCGAGCTTCATGACTTGCTTTGTTTTCCCATTGACCCTTTGGACGTGCCTTATTTCGTTGTTTGTGTATGGAGCAACCAATCCATGTATCATATGGATCGTCCCCTTTGGACCTTTCTCGTAGTCCATCTCTTCTACCAGCTCGGCATCATTCTTGCTATCTGTCAAGAATTCCTTTAGATGGCCCTCCGCCACCTTCTCATCCAGGAACTTCTTGTATTCCACACAATCCTCAGTCATGTGCCCCCAATCCCTGTGGTAGCTGCAGTGCTGATTAGTGGCCCTTCTTTTTTCTGGGTTCCCAGTCATCTTTGGGGGCCTCCTGAACCATTGTTCATTCTTGATCTTGTATAACATCTTATATATGGGGATGTTAAAAGTTGCCATAACGCTGAAGTATGATTTGGGGTCTGGTTCTGCTTTGTCCTTCTTCTGCTGGGCGTAATCCTTCCTTCCCGTTGTGAAGTCCTTCTTGTATACCTTTGACTCCACCATCTTCCTCTCCGAGAGTTGTGGCTGTCCAGCTACGATCTTCCCTCCAGCTTGCAGGATGTCATCCTCCACCCGTGCATGTTCCTGAATTCTCTCCATTAGTTTGGCTCTGATCTTTTGGGATACATGGTAGCGATTCTCGTAACCTCGCGTACCTGTGCAAACTTGTCTTGAATGTTGCCAAAGCATATTCTTCGCTGCAATTTTCAATCTCATTGAAAATTTCCCAATAACGTTTCGAGTATTGTCGCAGAGTCTCGTCGTCCCTCTGTCTCATAGAGATCAGTGTGTCAAAAGTTTTTGGAGCAGCTCGGCTTGTTAGGAATCGAGCAGTGAACTCCTCAGCCAGTTGGGTCCAGCATAAAATTGATCCCTCTAGGAGTTTATGGTACTAGCTTAGTGCTACCTTCCCTAGGCTGGACGGGAACATTTTACACAATAGTGCGTCATCTTGCTCGTGCATGAACATGGCCTGCTGGTAGTGCTGAATGTGGGCCACAGGATCCGTGTTGGTTTCGTAATGAATGAACGCTGAGTGTTTTACCCTGCTTGGCATCTTCTCCGCGCGAATCCAGTGGGCCAAAGGCGATTTGGAGATCTGACCTAAGGCCTCTTTAGCTGCTTCTCGTGCAGTTCTATGACCTTGATCAGCTCGGTTAACGTCCCCCCTTCTCGCATGCTGCTCGGGAATGTGCTCATTGGATCCAGATCTCTCATATCTGTCCCTAGCATGCTTCCTTCTTTCCTTCTTCTCAACAGAAACGCTTCTATCTCTCCTTTTTCGTGGAGAGGTTGCTCGGTCGGTGGAGGCGTTGTCGTGATGACGTTTTTTCTTTTCTTGCCCATAGTGCACGGATCTCGTCCGTGAGCGTAGGTCCTTTTCCTGAAGCTGCTTTTTCAGGTCTTGAATCGCTCGTTCTCTTCGAGTGACCTCACGGGTCAATTCCTCTGCCTCTTGCTCCTTTCTGTCGAGGCTATCTTCCCTCTAGTGATTCCTCGTGTGTTTGTGACCATCCCTCCTCGGAGGACTCATTCCCCGCTCACGTCGGGCGGAGGCCTCTCCACCTCTTGGTGGCGTCTTTGAGCGTCTCCTCCTCGGAGAATCGCGGAGTATTAAACGCGTATCCCTGAATTTTGGAATCTCTGGGATATGTGCTACGTCAAACCTCTTGGTTGCTGGTTTTTTCAGCGGTGCTCTGAGAACCAGGGGAGTTTTGTCCACTCTTGTGCTCTTTCTCGTAGTATACACAAGTGTGGTACCATCATCTTCCACATCTTTTCGTCGTGGAGTGCACAGAAGAAGCTCTGAATGCACCATCGTGGATCTTTGTTGAGAGGGACCAAGTTTCCCACAGACGGCGCCAATTGTACGGGGATAAATCCACGTAACGCTGGATCACGTGCTTCCTTAATTCAACCCTAGATCTACAAGACAGAAAAAGGGTTAGGGCACCTTTGCCTCTCGTTGGCAAAGGCCCTCCGATGCCTAAGTTAGTATCATGTACTTGAAAACTCCAATCACAACGCGTATGAAGATAGGTTTCACAACGTACCTTTTGTCTTGGTTATTGCCTTGTATTTATAGGTGTAGATGTCCTTCATATTAGGCATCTCATGCCACTGTTTCCTATTTTCTTTAGGAGTCCCTCTCTTAATAGGACTTTCTTATCAAGGGACAGCTTCCATATATTGCTAGATCTCGTCTAGCAGTAGTCTTTCTTTCCATGTAGGACTCATTCCCATATGGGGTCTATTCCCATCCACATTGGGAATGTTCATATTAATCCCCCACACGACGGGATTGCTCCTTATCTCGTAAGGAACCGCTTGTAGAATATTCTGGAATGTCTCACCGCCCTTCTCGTGGCGGTGCCGAGCTTATACATAGCTCGGAATAACCCGTACATAACACAGCTCATCACGCCGAGCTGATTTATGTATTCCAGAATGTCGTTTGAACTATATTTGTAGCCTTCCTAGCTCGGTATATCGGGGGCATCCCTTTATGCCTTACGCCGAGCTAGTGCATTCTGATGTATTAATTTAGTTTAATTTCTGAACCCCATTCATGGTCCATCCAGCTCGGTACAGGGACTGACGAACTCCCTATGTGGTGCCGAGCTAATCGCCCTCTCGTGGCGGTTATATTAGACATGTGCTATGCCTAATAGTTGGGTAATCTGATTTTACCCACTCCACTGACATTGGATGAAGGTGCAACTTTTGAGGAACAAGTTGTCAATATAGTAGACAAGCAAGCTAAGAGAAGATTTTTCCAAGAAAGAAGATCAAGCTTTTCAAAGTTCTATGGCGTCATCAAGGATTCAAAGAGACAACATATGAGCACAAAAACTTGCTGCAAGCCAATCATCCTTATTTGTTTGAGAACCGAGGTCCCGTTTTAAAGACCCGGTTTCTTATTAATTATATGAATAAACTTTCAATAATTTTTATTTAGCAAACCAAATGATTTTAATTTGAATTTCCTAATCTATTGGATAAGTATATGGTGTAGATATGGATATAATGTTATATTGTATTTACTTTAAAAAAATAATGAGAGTCCCTAACTTTTCTCCGTCTCTCTTAACTAGTCTCCAATAACTCACCCAATCCTATTATTTCTCCTCTCAACCAGAATCTCTCTTCCTCTTTCTACCTTTATTTGATTATGACTCTCCTATTAATTCTCCCCCTCTCCCTATCTCTATCTGTTGAAAGATTATAATTGATGTATATTCTTCTCACTAGGAGGCACAATATATAGACTGTGTACAAGATAATTTAGGAAAGAAAATAATAAGGAAATTGCTATCTACCTAATTAGACTAATTACAATCTTCCTAATTGTCTAGTTGCCTAATTGATTTACAACAGGTGCTTCAATATTTCTTTCCTTTTCAACACTCCCCTTCAAGTTGGAGCGTATACATCGTATACTCCTAGCTTGCGACAAATAGAATCAATGGAAGCCTTGGGAAGAGCCTTCGTGAAGATATCAGCAAGTTGAGAGCCTGAAGGAACAAAAGGTGTGCTGATCTCTTTAGACTCCACTTTTGACCGAATGAAATGACAATCAACTTCAATGTGTTTGGTTCTTTCGTGGAATACTGGATTATTAGCAATGTGGATAGCAGCCTGATTATCACAATATAAGGGAGTTGGATCATGTACTAGAATCCCAAACTCACGTAGAAGTGTACGCAACCAAGTTAACTCACAAGTGGTATGAGCCATTGCTCTATACTCTGCTTCAGCACTAGAACGTGCTACAACAGATTGTTTCTTACTTTTCCATGTCACAAGATTGCCACCTATAAATGTTCAATAACCAGTGGTAGAACGACGATCAGCAGGAGATCCTGCCCAGTCAGCATCCGTATACCTTTCGATACGAAGATGTCCAGACGCTTTGTAAAGAAGTCCACGTTCAGGAGCATTTTTAAGATACTTCAAGATACGAACCACAGCCTCCATATGAGAAACTCGAGGACAAGTCATAAATTGACTAACAACACTAACTGCATAGGAGATATCGGGTCGAGTGATAGTGAGATACATAAGTTTACCCACAAGTCTCCGATACAACTCAGGATCATCAACCAACTCACCATCGTCAGGCATAAGTTTATGATTAGTCTCCATAAGAGTAACTACAGGTTTAGAGCCAAGATAACCTGTATCTTTCAACAGATCGAGTGTGTATTTCCATTGTGATAAATTGATGCCTGCTTTAGAACAAGCAACTTCAATGCCAAGAAAATACCGAAGCTTGCCTAGATCCTTGGTGAGAAAACTGGAACAAAGGTGACGAATCAATACCTGAATCCCATCATTATCACTCCCTGTAATGACAATATCATCTACATAGACTACGAGAATCACAATACCACTGGTGGTCCTTTTAAAGAAGACAGAGTGATCAGCTTGACTTCATGTCATACCATGAGACATAACAGTATTACTGAATTTATCAAACCAAGCCCGGGGAGATTGTTTGAGGCCATAGATAGATTTGCGAAGACGACACACAGACTCCCCCTTGGACTCAAAACCGGGTGGTTGAGCCATATAGATTGTTTCAGAGAGATCTCCATGAAGAAAAGCATTCTTGACATCAAGCTGATGGAGAGGCCAATCAAGGTTGGCGGTAAGAGATATAACAATGCGAACATAATTGAGTTTGGCAACCGAAGAAAAAGTCTCAGTGTAGTCAAGCCCATAGGTTTGGGTGAAACCTTTGGCCACAAGACGAGCTTTCAAACAATCAAGAGTACCATCAGGATTGTGTTTGACAATAAACACCCAACGACAACCAACAATATGTGCTCCAGAAGGCTTATGAACAAGATCCCAAATATGATTTAATGACAAAGCGCGCATCTCTTCTTCCATTGCAGAACGCCATCTAGGATGAGAAAGAGCCTCCTGATAAGACTTAGGAACAATAACAGAGGACAGAGACACAGAAAAAGCTCGAAAAGAGGGAGACAAAGGATCATAGGACACAAATTGAGAGATAGGATGAGAAGTGCATGAACGAATACCTTTACGATGAGCAATAGGAAGATTGAGAGTTGGATCTGAAGACGCTTGAGGAGATGGTGTGGGCACAGAAGCTATATCTGGAGTTTCAACAGGAGGAGCATTAGCAGAAGAACATCGAACATATACCTTCGAAATCAGTGGTCGAGTAGCAGTCCCAGGAAGACCATGGTCAGTAGGTAAAGGAACAATCTCAGGAAGACAAGGTGGTGCCAACAAGGGTGGTGTCAACTATGTACCCTCAAGAGAATAATATGGGATATTTTCAAAAAAGGTCACGTCAGCACTTACAAAGTGCTTGCGTAAGGAGGGACTATAACACCTGTACCCTTTCTGTGTCAGAGAGTAACCTAGAAAAATACATTTGTAAGAACACGGATCAAGTTTATCACGACCTAGAGAGAGGTTATGAACAAATGCCACACAACCAAAAAGTTTTGGGGGGAGAATATAAAGATCCTTGTCAGGAAACATGACCTGATAAGGAATTTTGTCATACAAAACCCGAGAAGGGGTGCGATTTATTAGATAATTCGTGGTAAGAACAACATATCCCTAAAAATGTTTTGGAACGTTCATGTGAAGCATAAGCGCATGAGTTACGGCTAAAACTGGCCCATTCTTCCGTTCAGCAACCCCATTTTTTTTTTTTTTTGGGGGGTAGTGACACAAGTAGTTTGATGAACAATACCATGAGTGTTAATAAACTGTCTAAATGGACGAGAAAGATATTCTTGGGCATTGTCAGTTTGCAAAATACGCAATTTAGCATTAAATTGGTTGACAATCTCAGCATGAAAGACTGAAAAGATAGAAAATAATTGAGACCTATCTTTGAGAAGATACACCCAAGTTAAATGAGAAAAATCATCAATAAATGTGACAAAATAGCGAGCACCACACAAACTCGTAGTGCACGAAGGTCCCCAAATATCAGAATGAACTAAAGCAAATGGTTCTACACATGGTGACTCAGTTAATAAAGGAAAAGAAATTCTACGATGTTTACTAAGTTCACATGTGTCACAATCAAAAGGAGAAAAACTAGGTAAACTAGGAACTAGCTTGCGAAGGTTGGCCGAGGATGGGTGCCCAAGACGATAATGCCACTAATAAGGTGTAACAGTAGTATGTAAGGCAGAATGGTTGGATGACTGCTGCTGCTGCTATTCTTGAAGGTAATACAGATCATTCTTCTCATACTCCCCACCAATCATCCCCTTCGTCTTGAGATCCTGAAACACACAATGAGAAGGAGAAAAAAGGAAAGAACACTGGTGAGTATGAGACAATTTATGAATAGAAAGAAGATTAAATGGAAATTGTGGCAAATACAAGACAGAAGGAAAAACAAGACCAGATGAACGATATGTACCAATGCCTTGAACAAGAATTTTAGTGCCATCGGCAATAGTAACATAAGACTTAACAGAAGGAGTAACCACATTAGTCAAAAGAGACAAATCACCTGTCATATGATCAGATGCGCCAGAATCAAGAATCCAAGGAGTGCTACGAGAACATGAGTTGCAGTGGAAGAAGAAGAAGATGCATTGGCCCTTTGAATCATAGAATCATACTCAGTCTTGGATATAGTAATCTGAGTGGGAGTAAGAGCAGATGGCTCCCCCTCAAGTGTAGCCTGATTAGCCCAAGCTAGCTTGCCATGCAGCTTCCAACAGAATTCAACATCGTGGTTGGTCGCACCACAATGAGTACACTTCTTGGTGCCACGACCACCACGCCCCCCACGTCCTCCACGACGACCACCCCGCTCAGACGAACTACCACGATTGTGGGAGGGATTGTGATTCCCAAAATTTCCAGAAGATAAAGCAGGAGAGTTTGTGGGGGCAACTAGGGCGGATGGAGTCGGATGCTCTAAATCAGAAGAACGAGGAGCAGCCCGTCGAACACGAGCAAAGGCCTTACCAACGGTGGAGACTTCCCTGCTAGAAAGAATCTGTGAACTAAGAGGAGCAATGTCTGAATTTAATCCAGAAAGAAATTTGCAAGTTCTGAATTCTTCTCTGTACTTTTGCTGAACCTTTAAATCTGTAGAGAAAGGCTGATAAACATTTAACTCATCCCACATACCCTTCAAGATGGAAAAGTACTCATCAACGGATCTATCTCCTTGTTGAAGGGAGAAAATATTCTGATAAATCTGAAAAACTCGAGAGATATTCTGATCTGATGAATATAACTCGCGTAGAGTATCCCAAACAGCTTTGGATGTCTCTTGGCAAGCAACATTATGAAAAATGTCAGGTTCAAGACTATTCCACAGTAAAGTCATAATATGAGCATCATGTTGGGACCAAGCAGAATCAGGATCACTAGGTGGATCATTGATAATATAGGAACTCTCACCACTTGCACGTAGAGAGACCGTCACAGCCCGTGACCATGTCAAATAATTAGATCCATTAATTTAATCGTGGTTAGAGACCGACGATAATCTCTAACAATATCCTTGGTTTCAGAGGTTTCAGCAGTGTCTATTTTCTTATTTGTATCACCCATGACAGATTCTGAAGTACAAGCAAATAAAAAGAGAGAATGCTCACTGGTTGTGAGACAGAAAACACTAACCCATTAGCTTTTGAAGGCAAACCAAGAGTACCCAACTAGTTTCGAACCCTGTTGATGTCGCCAAAAGGTCTCAGCAGGCAGAAGGGACTTCGTTGGAGCACTGGTAGTTGAGGACTGGTCAGAGGTATGATACCCGTGCACATATTTGTTTGAGAAAGAAGAAGATCGATAGTCTAGAGCAATATAACTCTAGTATAGAAGCAGAAAAAGAGACGAAAAAGAAATTAGGTTCCTAGAACATGCTCTGATACCATGTTGAAAGATTATAATCGATGTATATTCTTCTCACTAGGAGGCACAATATATAGACTATGTACAAGATAATTTAGGAAAGGAAATAATAAGGAAATTGCTATCTACCTAATTAGACTAATTACAATCTTCCTAATTGTCTAGTTGCCTAATTGATTTACAACATGTGCTTCAATATTTCTTTCCTTTTCAACACTATCCATTCCACTTATTCACTCCCTTTTAAACCCCCCTAATTCTCTCTCCTAATTATCACTTCCTCTATTTAATAACATTGTATCTCTCATTTACTCCACACAAAAGTCACATCATTTTCTCTCTCTCTCTCTCTCTCTCTCTCTCTCTCTTGGTTTCAGCAGAACAATTAAACTTATTGTGGTCTCTGACGACTCCAATTCTCTTTATCACCCTAAGTCGTCGGAAGAAAGGTAGAGAATCTTAAACCTAACCATTACTTTAGTTTATTGTTTTTATAGTTAGTGTGTATGTGGGCGAAGTGTAGAAAATTTGTACACCGAAAACTAGATCGCTATAGAATGGGTAGTGAAAGTTTGACATTGAAAAAAATTGGGGTTTCATGTACTGTATTCTGTTCATTTGTTTTGGGCCTTTTTAGAGTTGATTCAGGAAAAACTCAAAACTGAAAAGTTGTAGATCTTAAAAAGTTTAAGGAACTTTGATATAGAACTCATCTCGATCCGGTAACGGAAAGTATATGTTCAAAGTTGGAATGAGATCAATAAAATTTTGTGAATTTTTTGTGTTGAGAAATGACGTGAAAATTTGAGTATTTCATACAAATAAAATTTCAGTTTATGTGTGTAATTGTTGCATGAGTAACTTTAGTAAAGGGGTGGCTTAGGGCGCCATACTGAGTGTAATTTTGCCACTTACAGTGCTACTTTTTATGGCCCTAGCGTCCCTAACGCCAGGTACAGAAGGAGAAGAGGAGCTGTTTGCTGATTACGAGGCAATGGAGCAGCTAGATGAGAATCAGGTGGTGGACCCATGGCTTTATCAATAGAATTTTTGATTTGTTGTTTTGGTCAATCTAGGTAGTAATGAACCCCATACAAGGACTTCTGCATCTAAGCGTGGAGAACATAGAAGTGTAAAGCATTCAGGCCAAATCTACAAGCCAATGAGAAGCTTGATTGCCTTTGCCTCGTCTTAGGGTACGGATTCGAGTGCACATAGCGTTGGACAAATCTTAGCTTTAATGCATACTGTGCATGATATTCTCAAATTTACAAAACTGAGAAATCTCAGTTGTTAGCGACTTCACTGCACTAATGGTTGAAAATGTGCTTAGTACAAACTCTCATGATCAACACAGCAAGATTTTATCGTTCATTTTTCAATCTCCAAGGGACAGATAACAGTGACATTATGCCATCTTGATCTGTTGGTCATATAACTTAATGACTAGCAAAATGATGAGCATCAAAAGCAAAAAAAACCAATACGTTTGAACCACTTCTTTTAGAGAAAAATGAAGATCCAAATATGCATGTGTACAATGGTGCCTTATTGTATATCCATTTTTTTTGTTGATCCGTAGTACTCTTGTATGTCTATAACTAATGTCAATTTAGAGCAGTCTTCCCAATTAAAATAAGAATCATACGTTTTAATTAAATGAAATCCTAAATTAACATAGTGATATGAAGTTTCTGAGATCGCTATTTCCTTAAAATCATGAATCCTTGCTTTTTAAAATTGATACCCAATTCAATATTGCTTAAATTTACGTAGTATGTTCTGATTCACAGAGATAGAGAAGAACAAATTGCAGCGTGGGAAAATTATTTGGTGCTAATGTCTCATGGTTGGGAATAGGGGTCATGGATCATTTTTATGGTGTCAATTATTTGCCGACCAAAAGATTACAACATAACTAGTAGCAGGGCATAAATTTCTCGTGGGGTCAGCCGACCCCACACGTATATAGCGAGTCGGTTAGATGCATATGCATCTCCCATAAATCACCCGGGTTTGCCCATTCGGATCCTGGTAAGAGTGGTATGAACCCACCTTTAAGCGTTTGGGATTATAAAATACGAGCCTGGGTTGGAACATTGGATTGGGCTGCTTGGACAGGGATATGCTGTCCAGTTCGGCCCACAGACAAGTATACGAGTGCCATCGGATCTTCCCAGGTCTTATGACCCGTCTGGTCTGATCATTCCTGGACCCAAACTATTTGGCCCACTACATAAACACATTGAAAATTGTTTATGTGCAATTTTTATCAAGTTATCCATGTGTATTAATAGTTTGCTGAACTCCTGTAAAACATCTTGCTCTACTACTTCACTCTGTCCGTTAAAATGAAGGAATGGGGTAATGCTGCTATTGCGCAAAAGAAAAAGGTCTTAATAATGACTTGTTCTCATAGTTGCCAGAAGAACGTGTATAGGATCACAATCTGGAAATTAGGCATGCTTTGCATTTAATTTGGAAATGCAGGAGTTGTGATCAGCATAAAGTTCAACGAAAATGACAGCTCAAGCTAGCTAGTCAAAGCCATTCAAAAAAAAAAAAAGAAAAGAAAAGAAAAGAAAAGAAAGCTAGCTAGTCAAAAGCATCTTCAAATTTCGCATATATACTTGTCGGCATCGCTCCATAGAAAATATGGATTTTTGGCTCCAATATCTATTTGCCACAGATAATCGTATGTAAAAGCTATAGCTTTCTACTGAATATAATACAGTCTCATATAAATTTGCATGCACGGTCCTTCAGGCTTCTATGAACCTAGAAAGTTTTTGAACACTACAAATGAAGGAGCCGACGGATGGAATTGTTATTTGAAGTAGGTTGTAAGTCAACCTCAAAACAATTAAGTGTCTAGTCCACAATACATAGCAAGTGCAGATAGCTTTGTGAGATGGAATCATCATGGGAAAATGTTGTACTGGCTGCTTGCAGAGTTAAACAGTGCAGTACAGGAAATTGTTCCCAAGTTGAACGGTCTAGAGGAAGCGCATATATCCGTTTGTTCTCTTTTAGTTATTTGCTTAATGTCTAACTGTTTTTTTTTTTTTTTTGTATTGAGATTTGACGTAATGTTCTTACTCTTTTCACATATTGTAGGAATGAGTACGTTGCTCACTTAGTTCAAAGAAGTATTAGATGCCGTGAACAGGGAGAGAGAGGAATAACTGTTTCCTGGCACCTAGCTCCACTAGGAAAGATGCCAACATATGGTGGCTGCATATGCAAATACTGTTCAGAAAGAAAAAAAAAAGGTCTTTCTTCGACAAAGACATGGTATAGAAGTTAATCATGGAAATATGATATAAATTAATTCTTTAATGTCAAGAGGACAAATCACCTACACATTCCAAAAATGTCCACGATAGCCCATAAAAGTGCCTAAACTAAACCCTAGGGTACCCTATAAAATTGCCTAAAATCCTAGAATACTCTATGAAAGTGCCTAAACTACTAAAACTCTCTAATTGGAAAGTGTACCCTAAGTGCCTAAATCCAAAATGCCTAAACCCATTATAACCTATCCCAAAGAACCTAACTCCAAAAATTGAACTCAATCCCAAAATTAAAGTGAAAAAATTAAATTTGTTCCACCCAAGACCCACAATGGTCCCACAAGCGAGAGAGAGAGAGAGAGAGAGAGAGAGAGAGAGAGAGAGAGACGGGTGACACAAGTCAATAGCAGGAAAGAAAGTGGCGAATGCACCTGTCGCTTTCAAGGCCTCAAGTAATTTTGTAATTACAAGAAGAATGGGTCAGATGGGTGCCCGACTTTCCTTTTGTAATTTATATTTTTGTATAGTTTTGTCCTTGAAATCTCAAAAATTTCACATTAATGTATTAGAGGCATTAAAATAAGTTAAGTTGGACTAAACCTCCTTTAAAGCCCCAAATTTGGCCTTTGTGCCAATTTTCTGAAAAAAGATTGCATCACATGGCGGGCTTCAATTAGAAAGAAGCTAGAGAAAACTCTCGTGGGTCAATGTTTAATTTGTGGTGGAGGGATGTATCATTGTGCAAAAGATATAGCAGGTAAAGGTTGATTCCCTAATAATTAATCACAATTTTTTTGAAAGCCGGATCCGTCAAAAGGGAGCTTAAAAAATAGAAGAGAATATCTATGTATGTTAAAATGTGCCAAAGTTGGTTTCTTATAGCATTGATGTGATCTGAAGAATATTATGTTGAAAATGTTGAAAAACATTTTTCTGAAGAATATTTAATCTCGCTTTGTTCCCACTTATTCCAGGACCTTGTCTTATCAGGACCAGCTAATGTCTCTGGCTTAGTAAGCTAGCTGTATAGTTAACTGAACATATATAGGAGAGTAATGACAGAAGAGACCATTGGGCTCTAGTATTGGAGTACAAAGTAGAACCGAAATTAATTGAAGATGAAGAGTTGTGACAAGTGGAGCCCTATTATTGTAATGGTAGCCATTGATTTTAGCTTTGCCATAGTAAACATATTTCTCAAGAAGGTCGTTGTTGGTGGAATGGACCATTTGGTCTTCATCACCTACCGACAGTGTATTGCAACCATATTTTTAGCTCCAATTGCATACCTTTCTGAAAGGTATGAATATTCAAGTTTTTTAGCCATCTGTTAATTACTTGGTATGTAATGGTATCTGCAAAACGCTTGTGGATTTTAGTCATTTGCTGAAGACGAAGCTAATACTGAGCCAAGTAGTGGCTTTCTCACAGTTACATGCTCCTGTTCTTATGCAATCAAAGCTCCCATCTGTTAGCCAGGCTTTGAAATTAAGTCACTCGAGTCCTAAACTGAAAGCCTGAGACAACTTGAAGAAGTCATTTTTATTATGTTGCCGTCAAGTTTTAAATGTTACTCCAGTAGGTTATATAAACCAATTAATCATGCTTTCAGGAACAGGAGACCCAAGCTTACATTTGGTATCTTATGTCACCTTTTCTTGAGTGCGATTGTTGGGTAAGTAACTGTTACTCATGCTTCTTGGCTTAAAAAACCCACCATCTGCTCGTGTCTTGTACTGACATGTATATATTTCTTATTTTTGTTGTTGTTTTGATCAGAATTAGACATCTATATATGTTATGATTTCTTACAGGGCATCTCTCACACAATACTTCTTCCTTCTTGGAATTCAATACACTTCTGCTACTTTCTCATGTGCTTTCATCAACATGGTGCCGGTAATCACTTTTCTGATGGCCTTACCATTTCGGTAAGTAATCCTATGCATGAAGCCATGCAACATACGTCAATTTTGTAAGAATATGTATTCACTCTCTCTCTGTCTTTGTGTTTTTCCATTGCATCACAGGCTGGAGAATGTGAACATCAAAGGCAGTACCGGCGGAAGAGCCAAAGTGGTTGGTGCACTAGTGTGTCTTGGAGGTGCCATGATACTAACCCTTTATAAAGGAAGTCCTTTGTTTAACTATTCACATTTGGGCGCTGAAACTCACAGCTTGGATCAAGTTGTGAAGCTAAGCTCAGATAAAATGAAAAAGAGATGGACCTTGGGTTCAATGGCCTTGCTCTCCGGTACCCTGTTGTGGTCTTCATGGTTCCTTCTTCAATCATTTATTGCAAAGAGATACCCATGCCAGTATTCCAGCAGTGCTATCATGTCTTTTTTTGCTGTTATTCAATCGGCTGTCTTAGCTATTTCCATGGACAGAAACCTTTCCATGTGGGCTCTCAACGGAAAAGTGGAAATCTTAACTATCATGTATTGCGTAAGTATAAATGTCTCTTCTCCTTGTTTTGCAAAATGTTATCATTCCTAGCTAAGCAGCGGCTAAAAGGTTTTGTGATGGATGAAACCAGTCAAAGTTAGTTCTTGTTATTTGATCACACACATAGAAAGAACCATTTCTCATGCAGTGGATTTGTACAACTTCTCTATACAGGGGATAGTAGGATCAGGTATGTGCTATGTGGGAATGGCATGGTGTGTGAAGAAGAGGGGTCCCCTCTTCACTGCAGCATTCAACCCCCTTGTTCAGATAATGGCAGCCATGTTCGACATACCGTTCCTACATGAGGAGCTTCATCTTGGGAGGTAATTCTCGTCTAGTTACTTCAAGAGAACAATATTTCCTAATATTGATCACTATATGTTGCTGACTTTGGGATCTGTGGCATTCTCTGGTAATGAGCAGCGTGTTGGGATCAATAATTGTAATTGCCGGATTGTACATCCTCCTGTGGGGAAAGAACAAAGAAATGCAGAATTTTGTGGCCAAAGTATCCCAGGACACCGAAGAGATTAAGGACCAAGAGCCACCTTTGCAAGTCAATATTGTAGTCGACTGTGACTCTCGGCTTTCTTGACTCGTGTCTTCAACTCCAAATCACGGTTTATCTACCATCTAACTCCCACCTCCCTCCCCCTCTTTCCCTCACGCTCAGTTGTAATCATTGACAAGTGATTTATATTTTGAACGAGTTCGAGAAATAGTCATGGTTGTAATGTTGGAAACATGTGGTAAATGAACTCTTTCTCATGGACGTCACCCTCATAACACAACTAAATATATATACATGAAATTATGTGGTTGAGTATTTGCCTATCAGCCCTCCAAAGTGGAAATTTTTACCATCACCGGATTTTTATGTAGAACTCTTCACCAGAATGATGCGATGTTTTTGTGTAATTGAAAGTCATCTCGGTGGATTCTTTATTTTGAAAAGATAAGTCCTAATTGATCCACAAAGTTCTTTATTTGCTTTTTGTACAAATTCCTTTTGGCATAGCATATAAGGAATAGTAATTACCGCCTTGGTAATAAATACAAGTTTGAGTTGCAACCAGCCAGAATGGTTAAGGGGACTTGATCAAATTGAATACAACGTACAATGATATAGCCTAATATAACTGGGCATTACAGGCAAATGAACCTAATAATAGCATGATATTAGTAATTTGGAACTTTATTTTAAAGGAAATTCCGAAATCAAATATTCCAGTAAGATAGGACCTTCCAACTCCCAATTAGCATGAAACTTGGGGAGTGAAAAACAAAACCAAATGTTATTTAAAATAGGAGCGCGAGAAATATAAAGGTTGAGGAACATTTATATGAGGCTAATCTGAAGAATGTTCGGAGTGCTGGTTGTCGCTTCTGGGGGTCTCCTTCTCTTTTCTCTTAGGCTTGGATTTTCCCGCTTGCTTCATGTTGCCATGAGGAGGAGGATGGGGATGTTGGAGAAAATCAGAGATGTCCAAATGAACACCCGGATCATTGGTGGAGTAACTACCGCCAAGCATGATGGAGTTGTTGATGGCTTGGAAATTGCTGTTCACGTATGTACCCAAACCTTCCTCCTCATGATCGTTCTGGCTGGGTGGCCCCACATGGCCCTGAACATGATGGCCACGAGCCTTGTCATTATTGTCATCCAACTCGCCACGCATAGCTGCTCCAGTGTTGCTTCCGGCAAGTGTAACGATTCTCACACCATGGTTCTCGTCATTGTTTTCATGGGCTTGGAGGTGGCTTGAACCAGCTGCTGGTTGTTGTTTATGAACATGATCAGGATTGGCTTGGAGTTGAGCAAGGTGATTAATCAGTGCAGATACCATCTCTCTGATCTCGCGGTCGAGTTGTTTTTGCATCTGATCCCCTTCCATGGTTGAGGTGGGATCGGGATTGATCGGTGCTGGAACCATGGTTTAGAGATGGGTAATGAACCGGGGTTATAGCTAGGACTAGGGAATGAAACGATGTTTGTGCAAAAGGCAAGTATTGGTTGGGGTTGCAAGGTGGGGAGCTTGTTGGTTGAGTTATAAAGGGAAATGGGAAAGGTACACCCGGAGCCCACTAGTTGTACTGGTGTTGCCGATGGTGGAGGTAAAGGGAAGGGGACTTAATGGGTTCAGTACTACTGCTGCATGCCTTGCTTACTCTGCAATTCAAGTATTTCCTTTATCCTGTACTTTTGAAAAAGAAAAGAAGAACTAGTATTTCTTGATTGTGGGTTTAGCCTTTAGTACAAATTCCAAGCTTTTGTGACTTCTACGATGGCCAAATTCCTCTAGAATGATGGTATTTGAGCGAGGGGAAACTGATGAGGGAATACCTACGGAAAAAACGTCTCCATGTAACAGTAGCTACATGTGCGGTAGTGAAGTGACGATGCATGCCATGGGTGTCAAGTGACAATATCACATAGAGTGGTAAGAAAAATAAGCATTAAGAGATAACATTGAGCTTTAAACATCACCACAAGATAAGCAGCAGTAGTTGCTGTGTTCTCGAAAAAAAAGAAAGAAGTAATTAACCAGAAATCACACTCAAAAGGAGTTCACTTTTCTTTAGACCACTTCTGCATCCTTTGATGACCTATCATAATTAAAAAGAACCTAACAACAGGAAGTTCATCACCCTTTCATTTGAGAAAAACTGCTCCGGTACTCCTTGTGGCATCAGTACTTCTCCTTCTAATGCTTACAAGTAAGTAATTGCAGGGTTGCAGCAGGTAGAATCGACTCAAATCCTGGACCAACTTTGTTGTGGATTCAAAGAGTTGCAATCATGTCATTTAAGCCAATTGGCTAAAAAGCATTTCGGAAAAAAATAACAAATAAGAAATCTTCATTCACAGAGCTGCAAGCACTGAAACCTACAACACTTATTCTATGAAATATTGCAATGCAAGTCAGTCGTCGGAGGTCAAATACCCATTCAGCCATTCTACATTATTTTTACTCAGTGACCAACGTTCAACATTTACTCAACACACAAACTACAAGTACACAGGAAACAACTTGTGCATTGTGTATGACCTAAATTGTACGTCATGGTTGAAATGTATCTAAGTTAATTGCACTTCAAACCTCGGAAGTTCCATGGGCTATTCTGTTTCCGATCACTTCAGGGAGCAATTCAGTTCTACTAAACTGCTCAATCTTTTGGCGGGAAACAATGTTAGCCAAGAACCCTCTCATACTAAGGTTAAGATAATTATAGATAGAGCTTTTGCATGGTACATGGTAGCCTCTTTGAAAAGAGAAGAACAAGTGAGAGCTTCTCACTAAATCACTTGTTTGAATTGAGTGATTCATCAAGAGATAAAAAGAAATGTACAAAAATTACATACAGTAATTTTTTTTTTTAATTGGCTCACAAAGCTCAAGGGGGAAGGTAAAATGTGGATTGTCTCACATCCAAATAATACTAACCAGTAGATTGGGCTTGAAAATTGCACTTCAACTTCTCAAAGACAGTGCGTGAGATTACGTTTACTTGGTGGCCACCGTGGAGCTGGAGAGAGGTAGGAGAATTTTTTAAGTGCCAAGTGGTTACCACATGGTGTCTAACGTGGAACTTGTAGAATTCATCACAACCGTCTATTTTAGCAATCAATGCTCCGATAGACCGAGATACGTGTCAAAAGAGTTTATTTAAAATCTGAACCGTCCAACACATTTGTAGAAAGTTTCTCTCTCGATCTCAACCTTCAATTCAATTAACAGCAGCAGCTGTTAGCTGGTTGCCCATCCAACTAAACTCCGTTTCTGTGCGTGCGTAGGCCGTTGGTGGCCGTTAGATCTCTTCATTTTTACGTCGGCAGCGTCCGATTAGAAGCTCCAGACAAATGCAATGCAGTGTGTAACTATCCTGGAGCCAACGACACATGTGAGACAGGGTGTAGTGGGAAGTGATTGAGAGACTTGTACCTAATTAAGAGGCAACATACTGACAGGTGTTCCGAATCCCCTTCATCGCCTTCCCTTTTCCTCCTTTGTCTTCTTCGAATTCCCTTTACACCGGGTTCTGATCTGTTCTTGCCCCGAACGAGTGCTTGCTCGTTTGCTTGGGGATCTGACATCGTGGTGGATCTGGTGGAGCCTAGACACGAAACTAGAATCAGATGCAGAATGAATGATATCGGGTCTGTTCGAAGTGATGTCGCTATTCGCGACAACCGCCCCGATCATGATCAATCGAATGACCTTGAGAAACAGGACAAGACTTTGCCCAGGGAGTCAGACTCTACTTCGTTGACAGATTCAACTCAAGACAAGAATGATCTAATGGTCCTCACAATTGTCGTTTCTGATGGGGAGTCCCATGGTCCCATCCGCATTGCTCCCCAAACAGTAGAGAAACTCCCCAAGGCTGTCGAGCCCACTGACGAACAAGTCCTCGTTGTAGATTCTCCAAAGAAACCACCACACCTGTCAAGAAATTCAAGTGGTCACGACCAATGCAGGTACGTAACGAAACGGTTCTCATATGAATTGTGATGCGTTTACTGTAATAATTTCTGCATCACGAAGCTAAAATTTTTATTTAGTTAAATACATTAACTTGGATGAAATGTTGTACATCTCTTCTACTCGGTCTCTTCTTTTTCCTTCTTGTGTGGACAGTTGTATATGTTAGTAAAAAGCTGCTGCACCAAACATTTTCCTTCCTCTTGCCTGTATGATGCAAGTTGTGGTTCCATAGATGCCCAATTGTTCCTTTTTCAGGAACTCATGACTTTTGTTAAAAATTTTATGGAAGCTCTTTAGTACATGTTCTAGGAATATCTGCCTCAATTGTCATGTTAGCTCATCACTCAGTACAATACCCATCAAAGAGCAGCTATAGTTTTTCAGCAATCAGTTGTTTAAGGGTTCCTTTGTGATGATTGCTAACAGAGTACCAGTGGTTTTCAAATTTCAAGTGCCGTTGTTGTTCAGTGAAAACTGCTTCCTATTGCTGTTCAAGAAAAGAAAACTGCTTCCTATGAGTTATGAGTAATAGGTATTTGCATAAACCTGCATATTTGAGGTACTATTAATGGTGCATCGACTATTTGGTGAAATGACTTTGATTCTCTATGAACCAGTAAAGCGGGATGGTTAATGTGGTTAAAGAACTGCAGTTTATGAAACACTGGTGGCATGTCTTTGCTCCTCGTTACTTCAATTAGTTGGTGAAAAGAGAGGGATATTGGAATTTGGAACACAGCTATATGCCCCTGTATTCTTCACTGACCAGATAAAATAGGCTCTGGGATAGAATTTAGCGGAACTATTCACCTAGTGCTTGAATTAAACTATGTTAACCTGAAACATACTAAGAATTATGGAAATGCAAATATATGAAACGACATTGAAAATGGCACAGAAGGATGTAAAAAACCTTGGTCATGATGGTATATTTCTAGGAAAGATCACGCTTCAGGAGATACAAATAAAATCTCTTTCAACATAAATAGAAGCCCATTGAAATGATGAAGCTTAACTCAAATACTCACCCATTGTGGCACACACTAGTGTTGGACTGGAGAGTGGTTCTAGTTGTTCGGATTCCCAAACACTGCCTACCAACAGATTTGGGATTTGATTTGGATCTCGAGGATGGCAGTAAATTCCGTTGAATCCCAATCGGATGATATTCTAGATGCCATCCTAGAAGAATAATGATGGCATCTAGAGAGATGATTTTAGGTTCAGACTTCGGAACTCTAGCATTACATAGAAGGTGTGGGGGCTGCGACCCTGGGGTTCAACTTCTTTTGAGCCTTTTGATCCGCCTGAGAGTGAGTGGTCTAAGCATCTCGCCTGCATACGTAGAAGAGTTGTTAGTGCCTAACCGGATGGTGGTTTGTCCTGGAAGGCACTTCGATGATCTAGTGAGATGGAGAAGATGATGGAAAATACAGGCAAGTATTAGGGTTTTTAGAGAGAAGTGAGGCGTACCATCTTCATGGTTCATCGTCTACCTTTTGTATAGTTTTCTCAACTTGCCCTCCAAGCTAACATGAGTCCGACACGAGTGATAACTATTTGGGTGACATCACATTTGACGCGAAGAATTGAGAGGGTTATGGGCACATTCCATGAGATGCCTTCCAAAGATCAGGTCTTAGAACGTGTCATAACCGTTTGGCTGACGTCCAACGTGACGTATTGAGCAAGTCGGTTTAGACACACATGCGTGAGCTGCTTCCCGTAAATCACGGGGGTCATCCCATTCAGATTCGGGTATTAATTTTACGAACCCGTCTTTAGTCGTTCGGATCAAGGAGTAAGGACCCAGGTCGAATGTTCGGAGGTTAGGTTATTCTGTTTGGTCTAGTCCATCAATAAGTCCATAAGGATTATTGATCATCTTGGGCTTTATGACCCGTTGGGTTGGACTCATTCAAGGCTGATATTATTCGGCCAACTACAAAAGGAAAAGACCATCCATAGGTTTGTCAACCTGCTGAAATAAAACTACTCCCTCGTCTGGATTTGTTAGTCAATTTTGGGAGTTTGTGCCACTTTTCAAATAAGTGTATCTTCTAATAATGAGAACTTCTTCGATAAGGACATGGTGTAGCGGCCAATCATGCAAATAGGACACAAAATAATTCTTTAATGCCAAGAGGACAAATCAACCCCATGTTCCAAAAATGCCCCCTTTAGCCCATGAAAGTGCCTAAACCCCCCAAACCCTATGAAAGTGTCTAAACCCCAAACTTAATGAAAAGGCCTAAACACCCAAAACCGTATGAAAGTGCCTAAACCTCTAAAACTGTATGAAAGTGCCTAAACTTCCAAAATCCTATGAAACCCTATGATACCCTAAATGCCTAAACCCATTATACCCTACCCCAAAGAACCTAAACTCCCTAAAATTAAACCTCAAAATTGAACCCACTCCCAAAATTGGAGAGAGAGAAATTAATTGTCCCACTTATCAATTTTGTCCCACGCATGAGAGAGAGAGAGAGAGAGAGAGAGAGAGAGAGAGAGAGAGAGAGAGAGAGTTTTCGTCCAAAAAGTCGGGGACAATTGTCGGGGACATTGACAGTGACGGGTTAGTGGTCACCTTTCTCTCTTTAGTGAGAAGTGTCGGGGCTTTCTTTTTGTAGTTTTTTTGATCATTAAAGGTATTTTTGTCTAGTGTTGTCCTTGGGCCCTCAAAAAATTCCCATCAATGTATTGGAGGCCTTAAAATAAGTTAAGGTGGGCTAAACACCCTTTAAAGCCCCAAAATTGGTCTTTTTGCCAATTGTCTGTATAATTTATAATGCTTTATGTAATTTAAAAACATTGTCTTATAGAACTAATCGAGATCTATCAAACAAGATCCATATTGGACACATAATTACTTACAAATTTAAAGATAACACTAATTTTTTATTCAGTTGCGATAGAACGAGAGACAAACAAATTAGGACGGAGGGAGTAAAATATTTTGTTTGTAGGGATTTCATCCAGTTAGTAATGAGATAGAATATTTTTTCCCTCTTCTGATGTACATGAAATTCTAAGGGTAGAATTCTGAATAGCAGATACCTTTTATTTATTTAAATGAATATCATGGACTCCAAAACATGCATCTCAAGGTGTTACGTACCTGTTATAGTAGACATATTGAGCATTCAAGGTGTTAAAACATCGACTGTTTGTACCATGGATGATTGCCACTTGCACCAAAGCAAAAGTAAGAAGCGTCATTGTCAAGTAAACTTGTAGATGGTTAAATGGACTTTCTACTATCAAGAAACCTTAGAAAGCACAAAATCCATCTGACACTTGAGTCACTCCAAAGCTTCCATACGGTACTTGCACTATATAATTACAGGACTTTTAATCTTTATAAGTAATAGTGTATATTTCCACTATACTAGAAGGGACTATCAGACATTCACTTTACTGATGCGACAGAAGCAAGTCCAAATCTGTTACTTGATTGGAGCTGAGTCAATCCTAATCAAAGCGCACTTTCATCAAGTTCTTCTCTACATTCAGTTAAAAAATGACAGAAATGTTGAACAAGTAATCATGAGACTATAATCATTTATACATTAGGTAAGGTTGTTGTCCCCTTTACAAATGTGATATTGGCTTCCAAATATTCTGTCAAAAAATTTTGTTTGGTTAAAAACTTTTGAAGGTTTTGTCCCCTGTTTTTTTTTTTTTCCTTACGAGGGTGTCCGGAGGTTTGCTACAGATAAGCTTTTTGTCCAGGGTGTCCAACTTTTCTTGCTAATGAAGGTTTTCCTGTTTTTGTCGTCTTGATCTGCTGCCTTGAACCCTCAGTTTTTGTGTTTGCACATCATGTCAAAAGTTGATGAGTCATCTTTTATGTCAGTATTCTAAGCATTTATCACATTCCTTCATCTTCATTGTTTCAAGTGATGTCTAGTCTCTGTCATTCTTCTTTGCTATCCATTTTAACTGTTTCTGGAGAGGGTTCAGACCATGGAATTTTATATTAAAACACACTTGTAATTTTCTTGGATTATTTATTATGTTACAGAGTTTGTCAGGAGGAAAAGGATGAATTTTTGATAGATCTTGGATGCCAGTGTCGAGGTGGGCTTGCTAAAGCACACCGGTCATGTATAGACGCTTGGTTTCGTACAAGAGGTTCAAATATATGTGAGATATGCCAGTAAGTCATCCTCTAAATTGGTGATATTTGACCACAATCTATTTTCTTTGATATGATGGTTTGATAGATTAATTACTTTTTATGCAGACAAATATCCTCAAATGTCCCACCTCCGGCCTCACATCCAAGTGTATGTATTTATTATTTTTTTTGGCAAACATTTAGGATGGAGGTAGTTTATGTGAGCTTGCATATGCTCTAGTTATAGCTGATAACGTAAACTGTCTCTTTAGATTGTAGTTGTTCCTACTTTGCTTTGGGGTGTAATTTGTCAAAACTTTGTGCCTTTGAACTGATTGGGATGAGATCGTAACATCAACTTTTTGTCTTCCTGTCTTCCTGACTTCACAATCCATGCTGCGATGCAATAGTTAGAATATACTGCTTTTTATTTTATTTAAGAGGTTTTTTGTACAAAAAAATAAAATAAAAAATGACAACCAATGTGAGTAGGCCACATTGCAAATACTTGGTCAAAAAGAGAGGAAACATGATGGAATTAGTTCCATTTATGTACCAATCTGTTTGGGAACAATGGTGACCCAATTTCAGGAGATACAGTTAAATGTGGAAACATGGGAATTCCCTGGCACAGATGGCAACCATTCATGCTATAAATAGGATAATGGAACAAATGCTCTTCATTCAATAGATGAAAATGATGCAAGACTAGGTCGTGGGGATGCCATTACTGTTCACAAGCATGGCATCTCAATGCCCATGGTTAGTCCTATAAAAGGAAGAAAAGGAAAAGAAAGATGGGTCCCTGATCAGACACTGAAGCTTTTTCCTTTGCCAATTCCAATTTTCGTAGTCCTTTACTCTGTCTTTAAATTGAGATCCCCATAGAATTGGCCCATGATTCCATCAAATGGAATCACGATAGTGAATTAGTAGCTCTCTAGAGTTTTGTGAAGTCCTAGGTTTGCCTCACTATGCGTGCAAGTTTAAAGTAGCTGCTCTCGTTCTTTATTTTTCAGCAATGTGCATTTTCCATTTCAAGCATGTTCTTTACACTTGAGCCCCACGCTTGTTTCGTTCATAGGAATTTCGCCAAGACTTGAGTAGCTATAGTCAGTCATGTTAGGACAAATCTACGGTACAAGCCCAAATAGCATTTGTAAAGTTGTGAGCTTTTGTGGTTGAATGTTACGAACCATTAAGGGGTAATTCAGGATGGGGTGTATCCATGACATTAGACAACGATTTTCACTAGGGAGTTTTTTTGTTGAATCTCATGGATGCGCTCGTTTTCTGATTATTTGACTTGACCTGCAGGCAAGTTATTGGGTTTGGAGGGTGGACCCTGCCTTTCGAGGTTCGACCATAGCAGAAGAACGCGAAAGGGTAAGGACATGTCGCCGAGCTAATTTGATATTTTCTTTCAGTCTTGCTATCTCGGTGCTGTGACTTACATTTGATCAAAACCCTTTGTTTTTTTAACAGGGTTGTTTTAGTCCTCTTTGGATGGCATTCTCAATCCTCATCGGTGGTTTGTTGTTGGATGTCCTGATGTCCATTACCCGTGGTGTATCTGCACTGCCTGTTAGCAGCATAATCGGTATAGTTATTTCATCCTTCATTCGACAGTTGTAAGTTGCAGGCTGAGAGCAAAATCTTGGTGTTGAACTTGTGAATGATATTTTACCGTGACACAATTTACAGGTGTTATCCTTGTTCTGGGAATTGGAACTGCTATTCGACTTGGCCTGGAATTCTGCCATGCATGGAGTGCTAGACGAGCAGCACACAGAGTGCACACAAATGTGAATCTTGGGTAGCATCCTGCGTTATAGGTAAATATGTACATAAAACTGTTACTCCAATAAGAAAACTTTCAGAGTACACAATTGATTTATTTTGTAATGATTACCACTCTTTGTATTTGTTTGCTTTGTAAGGCGAGAGCATCCTGCTCTCTTCCTTTTATGATACAGCCTTGGCGCGTTTGTAATGATTACCAATCTTTGTATTTGTGCCGCTACCAACGGGATGTTTATTGTGCAACTGCTGTTGACATGCGACATGGGTTTAGTTGAGTTTGGTTAAAAATTGATCTTTCTACAATGTGATACCCGCTAACGATCGGTCGATAAATATGTATGTAGTAGATCCTCTGTGTAGTTGTTAAATCAGAGTGTTTAAGGGATCATGCTACTCTAAGTTAATCCAAACGTGTTATAGGAAGTTCTGCCATCGCACAAATCGATCTTCTGTAAATTATGTTAAACTGCATAAAGTGTGTGATTGGGACTTCTCCAGGAAAATTATTCAGTGCTACACATTGATATGACTCTTCTAGGCTTGAGACTAATAATTGTATGAGCTGGACATTAGTCGTGACAGTATGTGGTGGCAGAGAAGAATGAGGATTGAGGCACCAGGGAGGTGAGGTGTGGGGAAGTTATCTGGTGTTGCAGCAACATCGCATCGTCAAAGTGTGGGCCACCATAAGTGGGCCAGCCGCTATTAAAACTAGAGAAAACCATGGATCAAAATTTAATACTCCCTCCATTCCAAAATAAGTGTTCCTTACTCTCTCTTTTACCGTTTTTCAAATTAAAAAATTAAGTACTTCCGTATATTGTGTTCCGAATTTTTTTGCACTGAATTAAAGTACTCATTGAGTACTTAAAAAAGTTTGAAAAATGATAAACGGAAGTACTCAATTTTTTTTTTGTTTGAAAAATAACACGACTTTTCGTAGTGGATACTAATTTTAGAACGGAGAGAGTACTTCAATGAATAGGTGACTACGTGAGATTAATTATTCATTCATGCTTGATGCATCTCTGAGGCTGCGAGAAACTGGCATACTTGATGTAGTGTTTAGGCTTAGTTTGCCAAACAATAAAATGAGGTGGAGGTGATAAAATGAGATTGATTTTGGCAAATGAAATGGGGAGGTGATTTTATCTCCAATGAATATAGACATATTTAGCAAATGAAGTAGAGAGGTGATTTTATCTCCAATGAATCTAGACATATAGTTGTTTACATATAAAATTAACCAGTCCAATGACTAATTGACACGTAATCAAGAGTGCCAAACGTTGGCAATTACTCGTCAATGGAGATACACTAGATTAGTAAGATGAAGTGGATTAAATACGATATCGTATTACCTCTCAGTTAAAAAGACGGTTATTGGCAGTTACAAGCCATTATTAAAATACAGATTGGCGTCGAAGCCATAATGTTAACTGCTGAGCACACAAGCCCCATGTGTAAGCTTGTGAAACAAGACAATTGGCAGTTAAGACACGTGGAATACTTCTGGAAGACAGTTATTCACTTAACATATTATCATTTGAATTGGTAAATAAACGTGCAGATTTAAAGCTTCTGGGAGAAGAAAGAATTCAAATTCATACGTGGAGGAGGAATAACTGCCAACTTTCAGAGTGGAAGTTAGAGTTCAAAGCAATCCAGATTCAAGCTCATAGAGCGGGAAGTTCAAACTGCAAGCAACGTCTATAAATAGAAGAAATTGAAGAGTGAAAGAGCCCCCGGACAAATCTTCAACAAATAGCTATCAAAGAACTGATGCTTGGTTTGTTCATTGGCAAAGTAGTTTAGGATTTCGAACCCAGATCGAAGTAGTTTAGGATTTCGAACCCAGTTCGAAGTAGTTTAGGATTTCGAACCCAGTTCGAAGTAGATTAGGAAGTAGTTAAGGAATTAGATTAGGATTTATCTCGATTGTTCTTGTAACAATCACCCCTATCTCGATTGTTCTTGTAACAATCACCCGTTCGAAGTTCTGTTGTTCTGTATTTGAAGTTGAAGACAATTTCGAAGTAAGTTTACCTTTGATTCATCAATCGAAGTGTCTTGTTTCTTTATTGTTCTTTGATTTCCTAAGTTTATTGGTTTGCATTTCTTCACTTAATAAGAAAAATCCTCTTAATTGAGGTAATTGAACCAACAAAACACAATCGTCTGATTAGGTTTGGTTTTCCAAAGTTAATCTGAGGGAGGAGATTGAAACTCTCTCTATCACGCTCGCACACAATCATTTTCCATTGCAAAGAAGTAAAAAGAACCAAACACATCTTTTTTGGCACGCCCAGTGGGACACCAGAAAGTGTTGAATGGCTCCAAAACTTAGGAAGTAAGTGGATGATTCTCAGGTTGGCCAAACGCCAGAAGACGAGAACAATGTTAATTCTAAAGAGAATGAACAAGTCGAAGGCTTTCAAATAGGACCAGAGACTCGTGCTGGTCAAGACTTAAATATGGGAACCGCCGGACTTCTAATGAATACTAGGAATAATAAAACTGTGCAAGTTGATGACCCAAAGAATCCAGAAGTTGGAGGGAATATGTCATCCAGCCAGTTTATTGAAATGATTGCTACATTTAAAGAATTGGCTCAGACCCAAAGGCTTATATTGCAAAAATTGGAAGAGCAATCAAGGCTTAGAAGTAATCCTTTGCCTTTATTTGAGAAGGATAAAGGAGAGGCTAGTACAAGCAAATTGAAGTCAAGGCCTGGAAAAGAGCTTATAAATGTAGAGGACATACCAGAATCTTGGTATGAGCCTGTAAAGAATCATGATCATCAAACCCCTAAACCTAAGAAAGTGTTTAAGCAAAACACTAATATCCCATTCGAACCAAACTTTGATGGTGTAAATGAGGAAAAGGCTTTAGGAATTATGATTACGGATTTGATGAGTATATATATACTCCTAGAAATCATTTTAATGAAAAGGATAGGACTAGTGCGATAAGGCCTAATCCAGAGGTTGGGATTCCCAAGTATTCAGGAATACCAGAGATGGGAAGGATACATTCGAACTACCTTTATGAACCTTTTGCAAAACAGGAGGGAGGTTTCAAGCAAACTAGGCCTTTTGATGATCCTTATCAAAGGATTCCAGAAGAAGATCACATGCCTAGAAATGTCACTTGGGAACCACCTGTTAATTCCAAGGTACCTTTAGGGGAACATCCAACCCTTCGAGATGAAATATTAGGACACATGCAAGAAGTTTATGGACCCTTGAACCAGGGGGTACAAACTCAAATTTATAGAAAACCGTATCCTGAGTGGATAGATAGACAGTTCGAAGTCCCTAGGGGGTTTAAAATCCCAGATTTCACTTTATTCCATGGAGATGGAAAACAATCCTGGCCCAACACATTGTTAGATTCACCGCTTCGATTGTAGGGAATTAGGCAATAATGGGTTCATTAAGTTGAAATTATTTTCTAATTCCTTAACTGGGACGGCCTTTGAATGGTATTCGAACTTGACACCAGAGTCAGTTCCAAATTGGCAGAGGATGGAAGGGTTATTCCATGCACAATTTTATCAAACTGAACTTGAAGTCACTATGGCTGATTTAGCAAGATTAAAACAGAAGCCTGATGAAAGGGCTGCTCAATTTATTGCTAGATTTAAAAAGGCCAGAAATAAGTGTAAACTTCAATTACCAGAGGTTGAATTTGTAAGAATAGCACAAGATGGTTTAAGTAGAGAACTTAGGAAGAAGTTCGATTCTACTGAGGTTAGGGATTTGGTTGATTTAACTTACAAAGCATCAAGATATGAGTCTTTATTAGAAGAGGATGTTGATAGAAATAACTCTTCTTATTCAACCTATTATAAAGAGCCCATTTATGAGATTGATGCTGCTGAAATTGTTGAACATGAGCCTTGTGTGTGTGAATGTTTAGTTCGAAAGGATTCTTCTATAGCACCAAGGAACAACAAAAAACCAGTTATTAAAATATATTCATTTGATGTTTCAAAAGCAAGATAAATTTTTGATTATCTTCTAAAGAAAAAGTTCATCAAACTCCTTGAAAATATTAAACTTCCAACTTTGGAAGAAACAAAAGGGAAAAGTTATTGCAAATGGCATGCTTCATGGACTCATTCCACTAAAAATTGTAATGTTTTCCGTGATAGGATTCAAGAGCAGATCAAGAAAAGAAGAATCATGTTTCCAAAAAAGGCTATGGGAATTGATACTGATCCGTTTCCAAATATTGAAGAAGTGACTGCCAACACTAATGTGCCAACATCTCAGGCTAAAACTATCAAGGAAATGTGGCAAAACAAGCAGGTGCAAGTGGAAATGAATTCAGTGCAGTTTAGTAAAGGAAAGCCAAAAGTTGGTCAACTTCGAAATGATGATGGAAAGACCTACCGTCAAAACACTGCACTAGGAAGTTCTGGTAGCAGAGGTTTTAAGCAGTCTCATCTTCCCATGCTCGAGGCATCCTTTTTAGAATGTTTGTGCATGGAATGCAGGGCCAACTATTTGATCTTTAAGGATTTAGATAGATAGGGGGTTGATTTCTTTCCAAAGAGGATGGAAAGTAAAGTTTTGGATCAAAATAATGAAAGAAAGCCTTGGATCAATCCAAATCATGGAAGAAATGAAAGGCCTTGGTCTGTTTCAAAGAGAAATGTGCCTTCTAGTCCAGTCCCACCAGCTTCGAAGAGGGATTATCCTCCTTCGCCCTCTTCGAAGAAGGTTAATACTGGGAAGGCCTCAATAGGCCAAAGAAATGGAGGAGAAGAGGAACAATTTACCTTGGTGAAAGGAGTTCCTCATTGGTTTCTAAAAAGAATTAAACCTGAACTCTTCCAAGAATGTAGAACTTCTTCTAAAATTGGGAACAAAATGGTTAAACCTCCAAGTGCTCCTACTGGTCAATGGGTAGTGGTCAGAGATCCAAAGATCAAAGCACCTCAAATGATTCCTATGTTGACAAGAACACAGAAAAGGAAATTGCAAAGGAGGTATACCAGTTTCCAAATGGAAGAATATGCTTCCAAAGAGAATCCTAATGGGGGTGATAAATTTAACCCAATGTTTAATAGACTTCGAAGAGAAGATTCTGAAGAGTCTCTTCGAAGGGGGTTTTCTCAATCAGAAAGAGAAACTTTGGAAAATTTGGCCGCGAGGATGGACAGAGAAGTACCTCAAGATAATCCAACTTCTCCAAATTCCTTGGCAAGCTATCAATCTGGCTTGTTAGAAGCCATGATAGTGGAACATGAAGAAGGTGGGGAAACAAATCCGTCTTCCGTTAGAACATTCTCCTCTATGGAAACTTCTGTAGCGGAGTTCTCTGAGAAGATGAATACATCAGAAGGTGGATCAGGACTACCAAAGCAGGAAAAAGTACCATTCAGTTTGGAACTCTACCTGAAGTCCAGATTAACGTGGTAACTCCTTCATTTGTTAACTTTGGACCTTTTGGACCAGATTGTTCACCAATTTGAAAAGCATTACAACCAACAGTTACTCCTATGGAGGTTATTGATGTATCAAGTGATGAGGAATATAATCTCACATATGATAATGGTTGGAATGATAGTTGGGGAGCTCTAATTTCCAAGATTCAAAAGGAGGAAGAGGAGGAGGATTTCATGATTATGGTAAATACAACAGAAGAACCAGAAGTAACCTCTAAAGAGAAAGCAATTTTCATTCCAGAATCAGAAAATGATTCTAAGTATCCTTTGATTGTTGATTTGGATTGTGCTGATCTTTCGTATCCTTTCAAGTCACATTCGAATGATATGAGGCACCATTTGAAACCATTATACATATTTGCATTGTTTGATGGATTTTTGTTAAACAGAATTTTGGTTGATAATGGTGCAACAGTGAACATTTTGCCTTCTAGGACTTTGAAGAAACTGGGAAAAGAGAAGGTTCGATTGATCCTAACAAGCACATCCATTGCTGGTTTCACTGGTGAGAGTAAAAACCCCAAAGGAATTGTTTTATCACTGAAAGTTGGCCAAGTAGAAACCGATCTGACCTTCTTTTTGTGGTGGATACTTTTACAAGTAAGTATAATGCTCTACTTGGTAGGGATTGGATTCATGTCAATGGTTGCATTCCATCTTCGATGCATCAAGCCCTGATGATTGTGAAATATGAAAATGGGAAAGAAGTGGGGGTCGAAGAAGTGGAAGTAGACCCACATCCCTTTAACACTTCAGCAAATTGTGCAGAGGCAGAAATGTATAAGCCTGAAATCATCCCTCTGAGTGAAATTGCACAAATTGCCACCCCTCCATCCAATGTATTGGAAATGGGAGAATTGGCAGAGCTGAAATCTAAACTCAAACAAGCAGTTGATTATGAATCAGACAACCCACCAGACGAGGCTGCTTGGATGTGAGTCCAAGATAGAGTTTGAAGAGGCCAACTCTTTGGCTTTAGTTAAATTTATGGCTCTAGAAATAGAGCAGAAATTACAAGAAACAAGTGATTGGGAGGAATTATTGGCTGAGAAATCTGACTGGGGGTTGAAGCTAGTTGAACTCGAAGAGGCCTTTATAGGTCATGTCGAATCCCAAGATCCTGTGGAAGAGGTGGAATTGGGAGAAAGAGTTGTTCCAAACACTGTGCAAATCAACGAGGGGCTTGATGCTGCTCCGAAGGCTAAGTTGATCGCAGTGCTTAAAGAAAACAAAGAATGCTTTGCTTGGAGTTACAAAGAATTAACAGGTTTGAGTAGAAATTTGGTTGAGCACAGATTACATATCAAACCTAATTGCAAACCTTTCAAACAACTTCCAAGAAAAATGTCTCCTGAAACCATTTCATTGGTTAAAAAGGAAGTTCAAAATCTTTTAAATGCTGGCTTTATTAGAACAGCAAGATATGTAGAGTGGCTATCAAATATTGTTCCTGTTGTCAAGAAAAATGGGAAAAATTAGAGTGTGCATTGATTTTAGAAACTTAAACACTGCAACCCCTAAAGATGAGTACCCAATGCCTGTAGTAGACATGTTTGTGGATAGTTCTGCAGGTCACAAAATCATGTCTATTATGGATGGACATTCAGGGTATAATCAAGTTTGTATAGCTGAGGAAGATGTTCATAAAACTGCATTTAAAGCCCCTGGCAACCTTGGAACCTTTGAATGGGTCAAAATGCCCTTTGGGCTTAAGAATGCTGGTGCTACTTATCAAAGAGCTATGAACGCAATCTTTCATGAAATAATAGGGGGTTTTCTAGAATGCTACATAGATGACATAATTGTCAAATCAGGATCTATTGATGATCATGTGGACCATTTGAAAGTGGCTTTTTCAAAGATGAAGCATTATCAACTGAAGTTGAATCCTACTAAATGTGCTTTTGGAGTAATGACAGGGAATTTCTTGGGATATCTAGTCCATGGCAAAGGTATTCAAGTTGATAAAAACAAAGCTAAAGCTATTATTGAAGCAAAACCTCCCTCAAACAAGAAAGAACTACAAAAATTTCTTGGTCAATTGAATTTTCTTCGAAGATTTATATCTAATACTGCAGGGAAAACTAAAGTTTTTTCTTCTTTATTGAAATTGAAGGATGGAGAGGACTTCGAATGGACAAAGGAGCATGATGATGCTTTCAAGGCCATCAAGAAGTACTTAATCAATCCACCGGTTCTTGTTCCACCCAGAAAAGGAGAGCCTGTCAAACTGTATTTGGCAGCAAACCATGACTCAATAGGAGTTTTATTGGCTCAAGATAATGAAGAAGGGAAGGAACAAGCTATCTATTATCTAAGTAGGTTTCTTAATGATCGTGAAAGTAGGTATTCTGCAGTAGAAAAATTATGTTTAACCTTGTTCTTTGCTTCGAAGAAACTCAGGTACTATATGATGCCTAGAGTAACCTATGTAATTTCTCAGACTGATGTTATGAAGTACATGTTGTCCCAACCTGTACTCAGTGGCAGAATTGGGAAATGGATTGTATCTTTAATTGAATTCAGCTTAGAGTACATTCCTTAGAAATCAGTTGAAGGCCAAGCTTTGGCTAATTTTTTGGCTGATCATCCAAATGAAATTGAAACTCCTAAAATAGCAGATGTTAATACAGTAACAGTTAAACCATGGAGAATGTGGTTTGATGGTTCGAAAACATCTCAAATGGCTGGAATTGGAGTTATTTTGGAAACTCCTCAAAGTTTGAAAACCAAATTTGGTTTTCAAATAAGTGAAGGGGAGTGTACCAATAATCAAGTAGAATATGAAGCTTTAATTATGGGACTAGAGCTCTTGCTCATTATGAAAGTTGATATGGTTGAGGTCTTTGGAGATTCTCAGTTGGTTATAAACCAGGTGAATGGAGAATTTGGTTGTCATAGTGTTGGTTTAAAACCTTATTATGAACATGTGAAGTCATTGGTTAAGCATTTTCACATGATTTCTTTTTTATATATGTTCCAAGGTTCTTCAATGAGGAAGCTGATGCAGTGGCTTAGAGAGCATCAGGGTTTAAGTTTATTCCTGATGACAGTAGAGAATTTTGTCAATTAACTCTAAGAAAATCTTTGCCAATGCTTAAAGACAGGAACATGGATTTTGAAGTATGTGAAATCATTACTTCTCCTAGTTTGAATGACTGGAGACAGCCATTAATTGATTATTTAACAAGACCTGATGCTAAAATAGATAGAGCAACAAGGCTAAGATCTGTCAACTACATCATGTATAATGGAGAATTGTTTAAAAGAGGAGCAGATGGATTATTGCTTAAGTGCTTAAACAAAGTTGATGCTTTTAAGATTATGGCAGAAGTTCATGAAGGTATTTGTGGAGCTCATCAAGCAGGAATCAAGATGAGATGGTTGATTCGAAGGTATGAATATTATTGGCCTAGTATCATCAAGGATTGTATTGATTATGCAAAAGGGTGCCAAGCTTGTCAAAAGACAGGACCTCTCAAAAGATTACCAATTGCTGAACTACAGCATGTAATCAAACCTTGGCCATTTAGGGGTTGGGCAATGTATATGATTGGTATGATTTACCCTCCATCTAGGAGTGGGGATAAATTCATACTAGTTGCTACTGATTACTTCACCAAATGGGTCGAAGCTCAAGCCTTTGAGAGTGTCTCTCAAGAGCAAATGATTGAATTCATTAAGAATATCATCTATAGGTTTGGATCTCCAGAAACTATAACAGTAGATAATGGATCCATTTTCGAAGGACGAGCAGTGAAAGCTTTTGCAGCCTCTCATGGAGTGTCTTTGATTAACTCTACGCCTTATTATGCTCAATCGAATGGTCAAGCTGAATCAACCAACAAGATTATCAAAAGAGGTATCCAAAGAATGGTTGATAGGAACCCAGAAGAATGGCCAAATTTGCTGTTAAATGTGTTATGGGCATATCAAACCACTAAAAGAACTAGTACTGGAACTACTCCTTTTGCTCTAACTTATGGGCATGATGCTGTTTTACCAATGGAGATTGTGGTAAAATCACAAAGAGTTGTTTCTCAGAATGAATTAGATATTGGAGCATACCACCAAGCAATGTATATGGAGCTCGAAGAAATAGATGAAGAGAGAATTAAAGCTCTAAATCAAATTCTGTTGCAAAAACTAAGAGTAGCCAGAAGTTATAACAAGAAGGTGGCTGTTCGAAGCTTTGATATAGGGGACTTGGTATGGAAAGTAGTGTTGCCTATCAAAGAAAGAAAGCAAGGACTTGGGAAATGGGCTCCAAATTGGGAGAGACCTTTCCAAATTCATAGAGTCCTTAAAAGAGGGGCGTATCATTTGAAGGATTTAAATGGTTATGTTCATAGAAGAAAGATTAATGAGAGATATCTAAAGGCCTATGTCCCAACTATATGGGAGTCCTTTAACAGAAGATAAAACTATAAAGTAGTCCATCTCTCATTGCTTGTGCTGGTCAAGTTAAGTATTAATAACAAATAGATTTATGTTGATTGAAACTCATAATTCGAATGATGAGATTAACATTCTAAGCCAAAGGAGCAGTTATGAGATTGGAATAACAAAAGTATTTCACTGATTAACTCATAAACTGTACAATTGTGTCTATTAAGCTAGCCAGTACAAAAGCATCCTTATTACAAACAAATTCATAAAACTCTCCTTGATCAGTTGTTCTTTGTAGCTGATGCTCAAGTTCTCTTATAGTCCCAACTGTTGAAGAAGCTTTGCTCATGTAAGTCTGCATATGAGAAGTAGTCTGAGCAATATCTCCTCTGACCGCAAACAAAGCCTCTTCAAGTCGAGCCTCTTCTTCTTTTAATTGGTTCAACTTGGTAGCATCTTGATCATAGGAAGAGATTACAGTCTGTGCTTCATCCTTTGCATTGGCTAAAGCTGTTTTCCAACTCTATCTTTGAAGATGTCTTTCTTGAATCTCACAGAGTTGAGTTGCCTTCTCTTGGAATTCAGAAACCTTAGCCAAAAGTTGTGCATATAGCTCTTGAGAAGCAGGTTTTAACACCCAGGCAGCTCAACAACAAATGTCCAAGTGCACCTTTAGATCCCCTTCAGCTATTGTTTCAAAATTCAATCTTGAGAATTGTTGGATAATCTCCCTCAACTCTTGAATCTCTTCTGGTGAAAAAGTAGGCTTGACCAACTCAGATGTAGATGAACTTTGTTGAGCCTTGAGTTGGATGATAGGAGACTCTAAAGAAGGGGTTGGAGCTTTGGGATTGGTGATTCTGTTACAGAAATCACTCACTTTTAGTTTAAATTGCTCCAGTAGAGGGGGATCACCAATAGTGGTGCTAGCAGAAGCACCAATTTCCGGTCAAAAGAATACATGAGCATATTTAGGCTTAAGTCCTTGAAGTAAGATATGATTAATGCAGGCTCAAGCATAATGAACCAAATTACCTCAAATGGATGAGGTGGTTCTAGTGGAATTTGTTCAGTAGCCATATTGGTTTCTGGAAGCTGATTAGGAACAGTTTTTCCAACTATTGCCTCAGCCTGCTCAGTAGTGATCCCTGCAATAGAGCTTGCCTCTGTGGATATTCTGATAGGCTCACTTCGAATGCTTTCTGAAGCTAAAGCTCTTGCTACAATGCTGATGACAGGGGGAGACATATCTTGCACTAAAGTTTGTGCTTGAATCTTAGGAGATTTTTCTATATGCCCAGGTGATTCCACAAAAATCTTCGAAGTCTCGACAGGTTTAGGTTTTGTCTTCTTCTCTGAAAGTATATCACTCATTAAAATAAGAGATACAAGAGCAAGTCTAAAAGGCCTTAACGAAATTGAATTTATAATAGCATACCTCTCATAAATTGGCTTATAGTGATGTTTCCTATATCTTCTTTTTCTGGCTCCTCACTTAGTATTATCCTTCTTCGTTTTGAAGCCTCGTAAACCTTAGCAAACTTAGCCTTTTCTTGGCTAGATCCTTCTTTTGGTGCTAAGGTTCCTTGGTCCTTTTTGGATTTTGAAAGGATAAAGGAAACCATTGATTAGTTCTGTGAAGAATTAGAAAGTTAACAGGGATGGATAAAAGAATTACTGGAATTCGAATCTGAAGAAGTAGGAGTTTGTGCGATTTCTGTTTCTCTCCTCATCTTTTTCTTAGAGACAGACTCTGTATATTGAATTACAAGGTGAGAAAACAGAAAGGATTCGAAGTTATAATTAATACTCAGATCATCAAGAATTACCTGATGGAGAAGGAGGAGAGTTTTTGTGTTGTTGAGATCTGGTCACTCTTTGTGGAACAGACTAGAGTGGTTTGACATGTAGACCTACAGGTACCAAAGCAGAAGAATGTACATTTGATGTTACTTCTCTTGGTTCTGCTTGAGACTCACCTCTTCTGTCAAGACCAAATCCATCATCTGACACAGATAAGGAACTAGAACGTGCTTCACCCTCAACTGGAACAGGACAACCAATGTGGATTGCAAAACCTTGAGCTGTGTTGGTTTGGTGGTACAGATTGAGAAGATTATGCCACCAGTTCGCAAATTTAATGAATATTGGACTGTCCATGGTAAATTGGCAAGGTCTAAAGTTTGCCTTGGATTTTCTAAACTCCACATTAAGACGTGAGAGCACGTTCTTATCGACCTTCTTTCTAGCATATAGAGGTACATTAACCTCTTTAGGGTAAGGGCATGGAATGGCTTGTCTTGCAAACTGGGCAGGACAATAAGTCTCGGCGTGGGTCTGCTTACAGCCACCAACAATCCCACCTATAAATATCTCTCTTGAAAGAAGAATACTTCCCCAAGCAGCAGCAAAAGTTTTGGTGCCCCTGTTCTCCATCATATCTTTTATCCAGGTAGGCCCAATACTCCAATCACCAAAAGGAAAGAATTCTGATTCTTCCTTAGCCTCTTCCATGTTATGGAAATATTGCAGATATCCAATCAACGTTAAGGGTTTTGAAGCCATGACTCTGAACTTATCCCCATAAACATTAATAGGATCTGAAATAGCAACTTTGAAGACTGGAAAATACGCCAATATCCACAGTTGTAAGAACCAAAGAGGACCTCCTATGTTGAACATAAGTGGTTTTGACTGGCTGTCAGGTCCTATCTTATAAACATATCCCAAAAAGTGTGAAGCCAAGTCAAATCTCTGAACTTGATAAAGGCAATATGCCAAAGGGGCAAATTCAAGCATAATCTTCTTACCACTATGACAAAAGATCATTTTACAGAAGGTGTATAGAAGATATGCAAAGAACTCCCTATCAGATACTCCATCTTCGAATATGGCCTCATTTCTAAGAAAGTTTCCATATGATGCGTATGAACCTGAGGTTTTCATGTCTGCCAAAGGTGGGACATCGATGGGTTTGGAAATATCAATCATTGGACCAAATGGAGGAAGTTCAGTAAGGAATGTCACATCTAAAACTGTAGGGCCCATCATCCCGCAGTTAAATCGAAAGTAGTTAAATGACGAATCCCAAAAAGCTTGATCAGTCCATTTGCCCCAATCATTATCTTGAACTGGCCAGCATACAAAGTTTCTTGCAGGCCACTCTGCAAAGTTTAATTCCTGATCCTTTATAAGCGTACCTTCTTCTAAGATAGGGTAGCATGACGTAAACTTGAGAGGGAGATCAAAGAATGCAGGCCCTAGGATGTGGGTATCAGTTTTATCAGGATTCGTTATGAAGACTTGGTTATGCAAATCACCACCTGAGTTTGACATCTCTTCTTCAATGTATCTTCGGAGAACGAGTGAAGAGGTACCCATTTGGATAGTACTTTCAGAAGCCATGAGTACAGGGGTGTGAGAGAAAGAGAGGGAGAGCAAAACGTTTTGAAAATTGAAAGTGGAATGAACACCTTGCAAGCCCTAGATTTATACGTTACGAGGAAACGGTGTAGCGTTTTGGGCCAAATATCCGTTTTGTTGAAAGATGTTGGGCCTATAATCATTTTGGCTCAAATCTAGTTTCAACTTTTATTGACGATTACTTCCAAAATGTGAATTATTTCATGCTTCGAACCACTTTTGGTTTGTTCCCATGAAATGTACTTTATCAAGTTATTCTTAAGAGTTCGAACTGGTTTAAAGCATAATTAAGTGCTTTGGAAAAGCGTTTAAAAGTGCAAAACAAGCCATAAAAAGAACTAATATTTCATTAAAACTTAAAATACAAGGAAATTATATGCTTTAAAAACCTATTACACAGAGAAGAAACTAAGCATCTACTGGTGATGAAGCAATTGTTGGAGTAGGAATGATTTGGAAATAATGAGGAAAGCTCCAAGTCACTAGGGCATGGAATCTTGCCCAAGTGAAACTGAAAAATTCCTTTTCCATTATTCTAATCCTGTTTTCTTCATCAATTTTAAGTTTCTTCTCAATCAATGGCCTGATTTTCAGAACCAAGGTCTTGGCTTTAACTTCGAACTTGGCCAATTTGAGAGCATTTCTTTTCATATGGCTTCTAAACTTTCTTCGAAGTCTCTTAGAAGCACCAGCGAGCATGTCGAAGGAATACCCTTTCAGGTCTTCCACCTTTTTATGAAGTTTGGAGATTTGATCATGAAATACTTCGTAATCATGAAGATCTTGATTAAACCCAAACGAAGCAGTATTGTTCTTCATCCATATTCGAAGTAGAGGAAGCTGACCTAGGAAAGAATGAAGAAAAGGGCTGGCTTGGATATTACATTGGAGAGTCTCGCAAGCCCAGAGAAAGTTCTTATAAGGTATATCCTCTTCAAGAATACCTATATCCAGAAAAGCAAAAGTGGCCAATAGTTCTTTGGCTTTGATAGAATCAGAATGGGAATAAAGAGAATAAGAGAGGTTAGCATGAAAAGGAGTAGGGTCAAACTTGATATTCTTTAACTCTTGAAACCAGTCCATGTTCTCAGGAAGGTCTCGAAGAGAAAGATTGGCAGGATCAACGAAATCTCCTTCGAAATGAGGCCTTTGAACCTCATTCAACCAATATATGAATTGAGAACTTGCCTTTTGCTTGAGTTCTCCATATCCAACAAAACCTGACCTTTCATCTTCATGGACTTTAAAGAAGCCAGGAGAAAGACAAGTGGCAATGAGGCTATCAAGCAACATTATGTTAGGATCTTGCCTGATGAAAGGGGACAAATATCTACTCATAGCTAGTGAGCGATAGTGGCTCCAACCGTTGTAGCCAGCATGATCATCCATTTTTACCACCACTATTTCAAATGGTAAACCCCATAGAAAGGGCCTGTGAATAGAAGAAGTTGGAGGATTCCATGGATCGGTAGGTTCAGAAGTTTCTACTTGAGCCACTATGTAAGATCGATCCCTTCGAATCTCACTAACAATTGGCGTGACAATGTTTCTAGTATCAGCAGAGATTGGGTCATTAAGAACCAAGTTTTCGAAGGCATCTTGGGTACTAGAGATATCAGCCATGGTGAAATTAAGTTGAAAGTAGATTTGCAAAGAGAATTGGTGATTGATTTTTACCAGTGATTAAGCCTTTTTTATAAGCAAAACTTTTAGTTTGAAATGATTCAAATTCTGACGAAATGGAGAACGTGGGCGTTAACTGCCCACTATCCATGAATCTCTCACGAGAGTGAAGAAATTTAATGATAATTGCATCTTGAGAAATGACTAAAACTACCAATAACTTCTGCTTTGGAAGTTTACAGGAATTCGAAGCGGCAAAAAGACACATTAACACTTATTCAAATCCCTTGAACAAAGATGTTAATGTGGGGGGTGTATGTTTACATATAAAATTAACCAGTCCAATGACTAATTGACACGTAATCAAAAGTGCCAAACGTTGACAATTACTCGTCAATAGAGATACACTGGATTAGTAAGATGAAGTGGATTAAATACGATGTCGTATTACCTCTCAGTTAAAAGGACGATTATTGGCAGTTACAAGCCATTATTAAAATACAGATTGGCTTCGAAGCCATAATGTTAATTGCTGAGCACACAAGCCCCACGTGTAAGCTTGCGAAACAAGACAATTGGCAGTTAAGACACGTGGAATACTTCTGGAAGGCAGTTATTCACTTAACATATTATCATTTGAATTGGTAAATAAACGTGCAGATTTAAAGCTTCTGGGAGAAGAAAGAATTCAAATTCATACGTGGAGGAGGAATAGCGCCAACTTTTTGAGTGGAAGTTAGAGTTCAAAGCAATCGATTCAAGCTCATAGGCGGGGAAGTTCAAACTCGCAAAGCAACGCCTATAAAAATAGAAGAAATTGAAGAGTGAAAAGAGCCCCGGACAAATCTTCAACAAAACATTTATCGTTAACCGACGCTTGGTTTGTTCATTGGCAAAGTAGTTTAGGATTTGAACCCGGTTGAAGTAGTTTTAAGATTTGAACCCGGTTCAAGTAGATTAGGAAGTAGTTAAGGAATTAGATTAGGATTTATCTCGATTGTTCTTGTAACAATCACCCTATCTCGATTTGTTTTGTAACAATCAATCCGTTTCAAGTTTCTGTTATTTTGTATTTGAAGTTGAAGACAATTTCGAAGTAAGTTTACCTTTGATTCATCAATCGAAGTGTCTTGTTTCTTTATTGTTCTTTGATTTCCTAAGTTCATTGGTTTGCATTTCTTCACTTACTAAGAAAAATCCTCTTAATTGAGGTAATTGAACCAACAAAACACAATCGCCTAATTAGGTTTGGTTTTCCAAAGTTAATCTGAGGGAGGAGATTGAAACTCTCTCTGTCACGCTCGCACACAATCATTTTCCATTGCAAAGAAGTAAAAAGAACCAAACACAATAGTATATATAGAGGTGATTTTATCTCCAATAAATCTAGACATGTAGTATATACATATATATACTACATGTCTAGATTTATTAGAGATAAAATCACCTGCCCACTTTATTTGCTAAAATCAACCACTTAATTTTATGAGATTTCTAGTTTAGCAAATGGAAAATCAAGCCTTAGTACCCCTTCTTTAGGAGCACACAAGGTTGACAATAGACCTTAGCATCAGTGTGCGTGACATTGCACGACCCAATGGATTTACTTAGTTTTCTCTCTGTTCGTATTTGTTTGTCTCACACTCTCTCTTGTCTTTTTCAAATAAAAAATTAAGTACTTCTGTGTATCATTTTTAAAATTTTTCGAACTGAATTAAAGTACATGATGAGTACTTTAATTTGGTGTAAAAAAATTTTAAAAATGATTCACAAAAACACTTAATTTTTTCATTTGAAAAGTGACACAATTTTTTGTAAAGAACAAACAAATATGAACGGAAGGAGTACTTAGCAAGTGGGAGTACAATAAAGCATAACTGGCATTTAGAGGCGGATATGGATGGGTAGAGAGGCTAAGCAGCCAATCCTGTAATAAATCTAGTGGAGTCTATCTAGATACTAGCTCTAAATAAATCTTGGAAAAAGAAAGTGGAACAAAGGCCACGTGGTAAGCACAGACCAGCACACACCTGGCAGGCACCCTTGAAGAAAAAAAGAGAAAGAGAGAGAGAGAACCAAAAACAGCCGAAAAGGATGGCGGCTTATGCAGCAGCTGATTTGGCTGAAAACCAAGGCCAAAAAGAGACGGTGGACGCTGTCTGATCAGATAAGATGGTTGCATATAAATACACGCGTAAGGAGGAATACTTTGAGTTGACTTGAGGCGGAGAAAGAGTCGTCATCAAAAGCAAAACGGAGTCTGGCTTTCAAATTGAATTGAAAACCTCAAAGCTTAGCTGATATTAACTGGCGCGGTCTGTTGTGTCGTATCGTGTCGGGAAGGAAGGAAGGAAGGATGATATTGGTGGCAATAGTGGCAGAGATGTTGGAGGAGTACACGATGCTGTTGGGCAGGGTACTGGAGCATATGTTTCACGAGGTTCCTTTGCCATTTCCAAGGCGGGTTCGTTTCCTCATCCTCCGCAATCTCCCCTTCGCTTCTCCATCCCCCCTTCCTCCTCCCCCTCCCCTTCCCCTTCCTGTCCTCAGACCAAACCCTGCCGCCGCTTAATTTATTTACCAGCCCCTCTCTGTGTGTGTTTTGCCTAATTGTGTTACAGTAGGTGTCTTCCTAGGGTTTTTTTTTTTGGGGGGGGGGGAAGTGTCTTTCCAGAGTTGTGCTTCTCTCGGATTCACTTTTTTAGTTCGTAAATCTGTTGTATCCGTATTCTGCAGTGTATAGATGAACTGCTTTGCTTTCAATGATTATAGGTGATAATTTGCCTCTCTTTGCCCCCAAGAGTGTAATTTATGGTTTGCTGCGCCTCCTATTGTTGTTGATCTCATTATTTTTTCCTCTTTTGATCTGGTTAATCTCATTATGTTTCAATGTGCTAAAATGTATCCTTTTCATCTTTTTGGTGTTTTGGGTTTCTGAAATTTGCCCCTGAATCTGATCTGATTAATCCAAAGACTCCGAATCCAACAAATCCCATTTCAGTAGGATCGGATCCCGATCCCGATGTCCCATCCAATCCGGTATAAACCTATTTTCGGCAATACAATGGGATGCCGAGGGAAGAAAAGTGGAGTATGGAGACACTTCTTGCAGAAGTCTTCAATGGTTGAATAGAACGAGGATAAAGTCAAAATGAAATAAAGGCCAAACTTTAGAGCATCTGCAAATCTTCGGAATAAAGAACCGAAATAACATATTGAGGGGAGATTTTGTAATTTATACTCTCCTTTCTTCAAAAAGTTGTACTTTTTCGAGAGACTTATCCTTCTTTTTGTCACATCCATTCTTCAAATCTCTTTTGGTTATTCAAATTTGAAGAAACAAAATATATTTGAAAAACTAATTCTCCAAAAAAGCGGATGGGTCCTTCTAAAAAGTACAGTTTTTTGAGCAAAAAATGACAAATTACAAAATCTCCCCTTTATATGTCGCTTCGGTTTTTCATTTTGAAAGAAAAACACTCCATTGGAGATGCTCTTATACGATAGAGGGAGTATTTTACATCAATATGTACGTACATGTACCTATTATCCATTTTATGGTATAAAATTGAATTAGGGAAAAGATTTATGTATAAACATATGCATGTCAAGGAGCATATATAAACTTTGAATTAGGGAAAAGATTTATGCATAAACATATGCATATTAAGGAGTACATACAAATTATGTGGCTATGAATCCGAAATGTAAAGATAGCTTTGCTAGAATTTACTGTTGCTTAGGACTTTCATATGGATGCATAAACGTAAAGATATTAATTATGCAGCTGCATCCTCATCCTCATACTTTATACTCTGCATAATCTCTTGGAAGCTGGATGCGTGTGTTGCTTCGGCACATGCCCAGAACTTCTCCTTAAAATCAATCCTCTTAAAGGCCTTCTAGAAGTTACTCAAGATGTGCTTAGCAGTATCAGTGCTATGTGTAAGGTCCATAGCCCATGGTCGTTATTTGTTGGCAATTTCACGACAAAACTCATTTTTGGATATATCCTCATTTATCGAGTTGTAATTTATTTTCTTCTCTTTTTAGAATGTCTGTTTAGGAAGTGGAGGAAATCAAATATTTGGGAAGATTATTTTTTAAATTGAAAGGCCGAGTTTGTTAGGCAAAAATAATTGGGAAGATTTGCTTGGGAATGATATGGGAACAAATCAAAGGAAATTTTGGGGTTCAATCAAATTAATTCTTCGGAAGGATTTGCACGAGAGTTATCAAATTGGAAAGTTATTGGTCTTATTAGAAAGTTCTTCATCAATAACGATCTATGGCAGTATTCTACTTCAATAAGGAATGTCGTTCCACAGCCATATTTCATGCCATTAAAAACAAGTATTAGGCTTCTCGTGCATGGGGGATTGGAGTCCTTATATATAATGAAGAATTGAGCAGCTTATTGATTAACTCCAAAGAACTGTTCTTCAATGTTCATTCAAGTTGTTGAGTCACTCTTCCAGTGGATTTCTGGGATTGTTTGGAGGACTTGAGGATTCAAGGCGTGCGACAGTCAACCACTTGGTGCGGTGTACGTGGATTCGGCAAAACAGTCTTGGGTTAGTCGTGGATTTCTGGGATTGTTTGGAGGACTTGAGGATTCAAGGCGTGCGGCAGTCAACCACTTGGTGCGGTGTACGTGGATTCGGCAAAACAGTCTTGGGTTAGTCGGTGAGGATTCACGATTATATTATTGAGATTGTTTTGTAACTGCACAATGGTAATTTTTAGTGTGTTGATTTCCTCCCGTGGTTTTTACCCTTTTTAAGGGGTTTTCCACGTATATCGCGTGTTCATCGTTTATTTTTTATTCTTATTTATTTGCTTTAATTAATTGGGTAGCAAAATAAGAATTTCACTATGCTCTTGGGACCATTTCATTTGGAGTAGTATTGGAATTAAACCCTACAATGGAAACCCAAAATAATACAAATCAGTCCAATCTTACGAGTGATACAAAATTTATTTTTCTACAAAGAATGTATTCATGAACTACAAACAATAGAAAAGATAAACCTTTTGGCTGTCATTGATGAAGGTCCACTCATGATCATTGTCATCAGTAATCCCACAGTCAATCTTCATCAATGTAATAAATCAATCCCAAGTGTCTTTATCTTTTATCTCCACCACAGTCCATGCCATAGGATACATAACATTGTTGGGTCAACTGGCAAAGTTGCTAGGATCTGTCCACAATACTGTCCCTTCAAAAGGAAACCATCAACCCCTATTATCTTCCTGCACCCATTTAGAAATCCAGACTTCATAGACCCCAGGAAAACATAAAGCCTATTGAACATTGGTTGGCCAGCTGATTCATCCGCTGGTGCATCCATAACAATTGTGGATCCAAGGGTAGACCTTCTCAACTCCTCACACTAATCCCATAGTCTTCCATACTGCTCAAGATCAGATCCATAAACATCACTGCAACATTTGTTTTTGCTTTATATAACTGATTTCTGGATACATCTACTTTCAATTTTTTTTCCCACTTTCTCTTTGAATGCAATAATTGGGAGTCTTGGATTGACCCTTAGATCGTCCATGTATCTTTTTGCAATAAGGGTTGAGACAACATTTCTATTTATAAATGTTTTAATACTAGTCACGCCCTCAAATTTAATAAACCAAAAATAAGTAATATCCACATGGAACAAGTCAAAGTCTTACGTTTACCCTTTGAATAATCAAAGTCAAAATAGATACATTCTCACCATAATAATAAATGAGTTTTAACTACGAGTACCCGTAACCCAAATGCATAAGTATCAAGTTTTAAGAGTTATTACAATAATCAAATAGTCAAAAGATTAACAAATAGAAGTTACAAAACCATCTTTAAAAAAAACATCAAACAAAGATGGGAAAATAACTTCATGCTCGATGAACTTCAATGATATGCATCCACATTTCATGCATCCATCTCATGCTCCATACCGAGTACTTGAAAATTAATAGGTTGAGCTCACTAGCCTAGTAGGAAAAACTATTCTACCAACGCTTGATGTATAAACATGATACATGCATAATGAATGGGTATGGTGATGGACATGACCAATGTATAAGACTAAGATGAACAAAAGGCTTTAACTCAACCACTAAGTGCCCGAAATGTGTTCAAGTGTCCCAAACTAAGTTTAAGTATCCAACCAAAGTCCAAGTAATTGCCAAATCTTCATACTCGTACGTAAAAACCCAATTTTCGTCAAATATTCCAAATTCAACTCAAATATGTCATTTATAACATTTTATGAGAAAAACGTTCATCAATTTAATAGGGAAGTATCCCTCTGTCGGATTTCGTGGGCTTCGTGCACCCCTACCGGATTTCATGGGCTCCGTGCACCCCTGCCAAATTTCGTGGGCTCTGTGCACCCCTACCTGATTTCGCGGGCTTTGTGCATCCATGGCTAGGGACACCAAACGGGTGATCCCTAGAGCTCACATTTATCCATAAAATACTTTCGATTCAAAACTCATCTCAAAACTTTACATTTTGTCCCAAAATTTATGATTTGCATCAAAAAGTCAAACCAACTCTATACATTACCCAAATGATGCCAAAATAAAGTTGGAGGGATGTACGATGTGTCCAATATTCAAGAGAAGGATAAGAGATGAAAATATGATATTTTAGCGTTTCCCAACCAGTTGGAGGTTTTTGCCCACCTGGTTGGACCAAAACAGAGATAAGCATAAGTTTTCAGAAAAACCCAACTGGTTGGTGGTTTTTGTCCAACTGGTTGGGCAAAGACAGATTCGTGTGTAAATTTCAGAAGTGCCCAACCAGTTGGAAGTTTTTGAACGACTGGTTGGGAAACCCAGAATTTCTGCGAGTTTATCTCAAAACATTAAACTTCAACCCAATTGTATATATGAAGTTTTAGGCCAAAAGTGGATATGTGGAGCAACTAATGGACATCAAGGGAGAGTAAATCAACAATCAATTGCATCAAACAAGTACTCAAATCATAGATCACAAAATCAAGCTCAAACAAATTCATTTGAGAGCAAATGATGAATTAGATGAATTTGAGCAACAAAAACAAGATATATGCCATACGTCACATAGATACAACTAGAGGGAGTAGAATTTGTTTTCCTACCTCAAGATTTGAGCTTGAATTGAGTGAGAAAATGAAAGCCCTAGCCTCTAATGAGCTCCAACCCAAAATATGAGCTTTAGGTGCGAAATGAACGTGGTACGAGCTTCAATATGCGTAGAAGAGGTGATTTTAGGTGGGGTTCTTGAATGGGACTTGAAGGCTTGGTGAATTTTGGAGCTCTTGAACAAGAAAAATGGAGGAGAGAGAGAGAGAGGGCTGTTTTTTTTTTTTTTGAAAAAATGCCAATATAAGATGTGCTTAAACACTCCCATCCTCTTACACTTTCACCCCTAGACTTTCTAATGTATATTAAACATACCCAAATGCATTCTATTACTATCACATTGACCCCTCTTAGTTAAAATTCAATTCCTCACATTTATCCAAATTATTTCTGGAAAGTTATGCAAAATTACGGGTCCTTACAAGTATGCTTACTAATGTATGTTCTAACCTGGTGTGTAGACTCAACCAACACCTTTGTTGCATACAACTCCCACTAATAGGGAGGTAGACACTTACCCCTAATCCTTCTTTTGTCTTTTTTCACAAGCTCTATTGCCCTTTGATTCTTGATAGCATAGTGCTTCACAACTTTCTTAAACTGTTCTAGGGTGCCAAATAGCATGCCAATCTTGAAATGCAGATCTTCTGTACTAGGCTTGAAGTGCTTGAAGGGTAGCTTTGTAGTTTTCCCATTATCCTCATCAAATGTGTTGCCACAACTGTATTATAATCCAAACTTGGAATCCCCATCATTCCACACATCTTCATTTGCATTGACCTTTTTTCCTTTGTTGAATGTATCGGCTAGACAATCAAATTTCTCTTGTCCATCAACCTACGTCTCATACAAATCATCAGAATCATCCTCTACATTGAGTGGTCACTATAGTGCACATCATGAACAGAGTCCTCACTGTCTGAACTTTCACTCAACTCTGCCTCTTCAAACCCTAAATTCCCAAATGCAAGGTCTTGATTTAGGGTAACATCTTTTATCCCACGCTCCCTATTGATATTAACATCCACTAACCCAATCTAATAGTCAATATCAAAACCAAAAATAGGGTCCAGTTGCACCTTATTAAACCCAAAACCCAGGCCCTGAATTACTAGGCCCAATCCTAGCATCTGTTTCTAAGGTTAGGTCTAAAAATGGAACCTCATTTTGCTTATGTGGGTCACCTTTATTGGCTAGCATGCAATTTGTACTGCCCACCTAACTCTTAGGTAAACGCTGTCCTCCTTCAATTTCCAAGAAACTTCAGCAAGCCTGTCCTTTTGAAGAAATTTCAACATATCCGATAATTGGGCATCACTTTTAAAACTCACTAGTCCATTATCCAATGAAAATTCAAGTTTAATATAGTAAAAGGCCACTAGGTTAGCATAACCAAGCTTTTGGGCCATGCAATGAAATTCAAGCTTTGAGATGTAATTTGAGTGTAGCCTATGAAATGTGACCACCTCACCCCTACTATAAACTTTCATGGCTTAAAACCAAAATTATCCCCATGATGCACTTCAATAGAAAAGTTTTCAAGCTCTGTGTTTGTTGTAGCCCCAACATGGAGGTCCATTTCATAGAAAAGTTAAAAATTTCATTTCATTTGCTCTACATCGTAATGAAGTGAATAAAAGGGGAGAACAAATAACAAAAACCCTACTTTTACTTTTACAGTGCATAGATTCTCTATACAAAGTAAAAGACAACTACTAACTATACACATTGTCCACTTTATTCATGTGTGTGTGTACACACATACATTCATGTATAGACATTTATTATACATACATATGCAACAAATGTCTATTTAACATACATAGATACATACATACATGTCAATCCATACATGTGGAATAAATGTCCATATATATACATATATACAAACACATTTTTAAACAGAAGAAAAATGAGTTTTTTTTTTAACCATTGTCAATCCAATCTGCATACTACGCAAGGTTCATCCTTGTCATATTCTTCCAATTGCACGCTCTGAGCGTTAATGGTGATCTCAATGGCGAAGTAGTGACGGTGTCGACGAAGAAATGGCGATGGTGATTGCACACTCTAGTCGACTGAGAAGAGTGTGGTGGGGAGGGAAGGAGTTTGGTAAAGTGAAGTTAGACAGGAAGAAGAGGATGGGGTTAGGGTTTGTTAATGTGGGGATGAGAAAAGACTTGGTTGCCCCTGGGTTTGATGGACTAAGTAACGGAGTCACCTTCAGGGACTTGATTGGTACAAATTAAGTAAATTAGGGACTAAATGTCAGTCGTATATACTTTGGGGACGAGAATGAGATGCGGGCCATACTTTGGGGACCAAAAAGATAAATAAACCTAATAACTAGGAAGATTGCACGGGAAGGATACAAAGTAGGAATGAATTGATTGTATTGAGTTGGAAATAGGAAATGTTTCTAGTTATGGCAAAGACTAGTGGAGTCCAACGTGCTTCGCATGTCACCGTGTGCTCAGTGATTAATGATTGTTCGGTGATGAAAGGTGTTCATTGATCACCACAGTGCCATTACTAAGAATGGTTGAGTTCTTGCGAGTGGAAAAAAATTGGATGACATGCCTTATAAAGATCCTGAATTTTGGGTTTTCCTGCTTATCTTAAATATTTGGGAAAACAAACAATTAACATGAGGAGCTCTGCACCTAGTTTCCAACAAATTCATCTATGCGTTCACAAAATGGAAGAGGCATTCAACCATGAAGACCTTCGTTTTGTAAATCACTGGTTTAACATAACGTTGAGATTATTGCACAACCTTAACTTGAGAGGAATCATATACTAAAATTTTCTTCTATTTTTCAGTGGAAGGAAAGATTTCGATTAGCTTACAAGATGAAAGAAATGATTGCTTCACCAATCACAAGTATGAATTCCAACAAAACTATTAGAAGCATGAGCACAAAATATGCATGTATATCTCATATATTCATGAGATCTTTATGCTAAACTGCTACCCTTGTGTTTTTTTTTTTTTCTGGAAAAAGCACAGGTTCTATCGACAACAAATTTGGGACTGATAACCCAAATATGTTATTATAGGCTTACAACAAAGAGGTCATTTCATCATTTAAGTTTTGTGCAGTACTTGCGGGGCTACTAACAAAACTTCAGATTGAACGCTTTGGTCCTCAAGTCTTAAACATGCATACATACTAAAAAAACATAAAGCTCATGAAGTTAATGTCAAAATTCTCCATTTGACCAAATTTATGAGATGAGTTTTCCAAAAGAATACGACTGAGTCTTCAATATTCACAATATGTCCACTTGGGATCCATCGTTTGCCAAATACCATAATCCTGAACACAAATTTCAGGACAGAAAGAAGAGGGAATCATCGGACTTCAAGATGTGGTCAGCAACCAAAGCAATCCAAGCCTGGCCTTTAAAAAAATCCATTACTACATACAACAAAGATGAAGAAAGGGGAATAACTATATTTTAGCATATGGTTAGCAACCAAAGCATTCAAAGGCCGGCCTTCAAGAATTCCATCTTAAAGTAAAAATGATATTACATGCAGTATTATCTATACAATCTAACATGATCTTTTACTAGATGTGGGTTCAGTTGACCAATAGAAGTAATGGTGCTTGAGATGGTCGTGGGACTAAAAACAAAATTCGAAAATACATCCATTAGTGAAGACACAATATGTTGAATTTATTGCACTACTAACAGATCTAAAATGAAGTTTTCCTACACTTTGTTTAGCTATATTGCTTATTACACGTGTGCTTTTACATCCATGCCTATCGGAGTTATATTTCCATGTATATATAATAGTAACAATAATACAAAAGTACACAGCCGTTCCAAAAAGTGCTAGATGTCAACAACCAGTGCACTAACACACTTGGCCACAATTATTCAGCCCAAGAATCTAAATATATAATCGCAAGCTTCCTAAAAAAGGGAGTTTTGTGGTTTTCAGTGGTTCTTCTTTGCATTGGTAATTGTATTTGCTGAGTCGGGGCTGATTATGTTTAAATCTCCTAAAAGGAAACCAACATATCATTTGTGTAACGATGGAAAAAGATTTTGACGAATTATTTTTGAGCTGGATAATTACCTTCATAGCAATGGTGCTGCTAATGGAGAAACCTAGTTTTTCACGTCTAACATCAACAACTCGATAATCGATTAACTTAGATTAATTCATGCACAAATCATAAACAAATCAGTTAATAGAATGGTTAAAAAGATAGAGAGATAACCTTCGGTTGGATTCTAGCAACATCGATCCTCAACGTAGCCTTTGCTTTTCCGTTCCTATGCTATTGAGTTCATTAGATGCCGTCAACCGCTTTGACAAACAACCTCATCCAAAAATGATAAAATCTCAACTACACAAATCAAAACCTAAACGTTGGCAATTGGCACAATCTATATGCAATTTAGAGCATTGCATAAACAGAAAGTAACAATAGTTAAACATAAATGGAAATCAAACTCCTCTGGGAAAAAATGAAAAAGTACACTTGTTGGTAATTATCACAAGAAGAAAGCCAGCACATATGCCTACTCCGGAGAATTCTACGTTGAAATAAACTCCAGTGCCATTATCCATAGTAAAATAGAGCGTCCCATGCAACTTATATGAAAAGAAAATGACACAAAATTATGAGCTCCAATTTCTGGAACTAGGGAAATTACATGATAAGCAAATGCAAACTTATAATTCACCAAAACAGATCTTTATCACTTGTAAGAAACATTAAAATCAAAATGACTATGAATTAACCACTTATTTCAAAATACAATCCCATCCAACAAAGAACCACCTTTATATAGGTGTAGCCAAAAAGGGTAAATAGCATACAGATAAGAAAATTTAAAAAGAAAAGAAATCAATAGAGAAGGAGTTCACCTGCACATGAATCTATGGAGGAGAAAATGCAAGCTTGCCTTTCTACATTATTTGATCATCTAACTTCATCTATATGAGTATTATTATGCGTTTTCATCAAGGATGTCGTGATGGAGAATTGTAATAACGATTTGAAACGATAGAATGAAGAACCGAAACGAAAATGCATAAAAGTTATAGAGCAGTATAAACAACAGCTTTTGGAACGAAAGAAATTGGCTCGGTCAGTTGATCCTACTCGTAGAATGAAACATTCACAATCAAAAGAACTGTAGCAGCATGGAGAAGGGAAAAAACCAAAAAAACGTCAGCACAGAATGCTAACAAAGAAGAAGCTGACGATTCTCTAGAAGTAGTACTGGGAGAGTGGGGCATATTCTGAATCTGTGAGTGTTGGAGTAGTGACATTTATATAATGAATCTAATAGTGATGCTTTGTTATGTGATTGTATAGGGGTTTCACGTTGGGGATGTTCCCGACCATTTTGCCACTTTGGGTTCAAAGGAAGGTTGCCCATGGAGGGTATTTCACTAACTTGTCAAGTGCTTCTCTTAAAAAATACCATGCTACGGAAGTAACTACACAATCTTTTTCATTGAGTTCTTCCTTCCCATCGTTGCCCCTTTTATGAACTCCTATTTCTTAGGATTTTGTTTAATGTGTTTTTTCTCGAATGCTTGGGCTCCAATTTAGAGTCTATCCTCCTCATGCAACCAAACATAATAGACAAAGGAATCCAATGAACTCCGATTGTTAAAAATCCTATGGTATACCAAGATAACAATATGATGAATATTCTGCTCATAAATATTCTAAATACAAATAATTGTCATTAGTTGAACTTCCAGGAAATATTACACATCCTCACAAGTCAAACTGGCATAATTAGCTCTGGAATTACCTTCTCCAACCTATGCATGCTGCAGTTGAACGATAAAAGATTATATCAATCTCGATGTCCTTAAGCAAACGTGTTTAAACTATTGAGGAGCATTTCAAGTGCCGAATTTTCCTTTCACAATTTTCTCAAAGTTCTAGGGCCTTCTCAGGTCGAGACTTTGCCACTTCTTGACAGCACCCACCATTGATTCTGTGATCCTCCAGCTTTAGGCTCTCCGAGTAACCACAACTGCATTACAATCATTGTCATTGAAAGAAACTAACAAAGAAACATGCTCTCATTTTTTTCACAGAAGAGATAACAGCTCCCCATGATTCAAAAAAAAAAAAAACAGCCCTTGCTAATTGAGTATTGGTGCTATTGTTGTTTAATCACCTAGCTTGCTTAAAACCAACAGAAATGGGATTAATTATAAGAAACAAATATACTCCAAAGGTACTATATTGTGCTATATACACATACATATATGAGAAAACTCAAAGTTGAAGAACATAAAACTTACAAATAATTCAGGTTCTTGAGGTCCCCCAAAGAACTAGGTATTTCACCATTGAATTTATTGCTGGAGAGATCAAGTGTCTGAAGCTTCTCTAACTTAGAGATTGGAGATGGAATAGGATGAAAAATGGCATTGTTTTGAGCAGCCTATGCAATTGTAAAATTCCGATAAAAAAGAATTTGAAACTTTATAGTTGATATAACTGGTATGATCAAACATGAATTCATAGAGTATGACAACTACATGAAAATTGTATACAAGACAACTTAAACAGATTGCAAGTTAATGAGGTTCCCAATCCCAGGCGACAAGGCCCCAGATACACTTTGGCTTAGCAGTCCTTTGATGATAGAATAAGCAAGCAACCAAAATGAGTTCAACATAAATAATGTATTTACTATTTCATTTTACTTCTACCATACTACAAGACTTACTTATTAAGGAGGCACCGAATCAAGCGAATAAGTAAACTTACAAAGCAAACACATAGCCATCTGGAGTGCATGTAACCATCCTCCAACTACAAGGATCTACTGAATCGATGTCCCAATACTCCAAAACATTGTATGGGTCACGAAGACTATATTTAATAGCCATCAGAGCTACAACTGCATCAGATTTATAGAGACCGAATCGTCATTCCAATGTGCTCTTGTTCCTCTTATTCATCAAGCAAGTGTTTTAATTTCCGGAAACAGAATTCTAGAACATGGGTTTCATCTAACTCATTAAACAAATAGTCAAACTTTGTCCCATGGATAAAAACGGATTACGGAACAAAGAAAAAAGAGGTAGCACCTTCAATATATTAGGATCATTTCATGGGCCCTTATCAAAATGCATGCATCCACCTTTGTCTGCACAAGTACAAGTACCACCCAAAAAGTCTGGCAGCTCACTAAATAGATCAAGGTGAAAGTTTGATATGAAAGGTGAATTAAGAGCAAGGCTATGTCATTTTTCGTAACAATTAACACATATACTGATTCAGAAAGCTCACTTGTTGTAACATTGACTTCTCTAGCATTTCAAACCAAGAAATTCTATTTTAAGATGACAACCTATAGTGAAGATGAACAATTACTTCGAATCAATTACTTCAAGAAATTTACTCTAATATTTGTTGCCCAGAAATGATAAAAAGAAAGAATTGGTGTTAGTTGACTAATCAGAATAAACTCTAAGTTGGGTAAATTGAAGAAAAAGACTGACTTGGATTTTTGGCGTGGTCTTGGAGTCCATAAATGATTTAATAGTATTCCATAAGAGCCTAAACTTGGAACCGGCTTTGATAATGTACATATGGCAAAGAGTCAGCAAAAAGCAGAGTTTACAAATGAGAAGTTAAAATGAAGGGTTGTAAAACATAATCATTTATGCCAATCACAAAAAGGGTTATCATTCACAAGAAGGTACCTCAGGATAATTGTCACTGTTAATCTTTTGAATCAACTGAATAAGCTCCATATATTGCAGTTTTGCTGGAGTGTTTGTCCTTGGGGCATTAATCACATCACATTAAAGACGCCAACTTTTCTCCTTCTAACATATACTACCTCCGTCCCAATTTTATAGTCTCTCGTTCTATCCTAACTGGATAAAAAAATAATTATATCTTTCAATCGGTAATATATTTTATATGCAATATGGATCTTGTTTGATAGATCTTGATTTAATCTAATAAACAAAGTGTTTAAAATCACCTAAAACATTGTAGATTATAAGATATAACACTTTGAAAAGTGGCACGAACTCCCATAAGGGACTATAAAATTGGGATGAAGGGAGTAACATTCGAGCTTGAATAGTGTTTTCCTTAAGAATAAATCCTATAATATGACAAGTTTGCATAGTACACAACATTTTATATATGCATAATGCATGATGCATGTACCAAAAAATTTAGTCGTGATGCCTTTATTTAGAGCTTTTCCATTTTCATTTTTATGGTCACTCCATTCATAATTAGCATGTTATTTTCTGCTACTATGGAGTGGGTGCTATTTTGAAAAGAAGGTGGCTTTTTTTCACTCACAGAATTTGTTATGAATCCCACATACCACTCCTTGGACATCCAGAATAGTTGTGTGTTGATCAATGTGCCTTTTGGCTGCAATTGAACATGCAGGGAATTTGATATTGAATGCTCTTTTCAAATTCCTGCATGTGGTAATTCAAGTAGCGGTTGATTGTCGTGGTTTGCATAAGCTTGTTTGGATCAACTTTGCCAAGTCTTCCAATATAAATTAGTCTTCCATCCTTATGAACCCCGTGGTGTCCCTGGGGATAGTATTCAAGGACCTTGTCTCTCTAGTTGAACTCAAAATCCTGTACAAGAAGGACCATGTGCAAATTAAAGACAAAGTGGTAGCCTAGTAAAAGTGCTTTTCCATGTGGTCCGCTGTATGGTACCATTTTGAACCTACATTTAGCAATTTTTGCATAAGTATTTGTATAAGGGACATTTACCATCAGGTCACCCTTGGATCCCATAATTACCATCAGGTCAAGCCCAACTCTGAAAAATTCTCATCAACTCCCCAACCCGTATAAAAATGCCTAAATCATAGGTTACCCTATGAAAGTGCATAAAATTCTTGGGTACCCTATAAAAGTGCCTAAACCACTAAACCTTATAATAGGAAAGTGCACCCTAAACCTAAACTCTAGGGTACCCTAAGACTAGGGTACCCTTATGATTAGGGTACCCTATGACTCGGGTACCTTATGAAAGTGCCTAAAATCCTAGGGTACGTTATGAAAGTGCCTAAAATTCTAGGGTACCCTAGTCGTAGGGTACCCTATGAAAGTGCCTAAAATCCTAGAGTATCCTACGACTAGGGTACCCTATGAAAGTGCCTAAAATCCTAGGGTACTCTATGAAAGTTCCTAAACCACTAAAACCCTATAATAGGAAAGTGCACCTTAAACCTAAACTCTAGGGTACCCTACAACTAGGGTACCCTATGAAAGTGCCTAAAATCCTAGGGTACTTTATGAAAGTGCCTAAACCACTAAAACCCTATAATAGGAAAGTGCACCCTAAACCTAAACTTAAAAAAAGAGTGACTTACCTTAGTGGTAATTAAAAAAAATGACTTACCTTATTGGTAATTAGACATATCTTTTCTAGACCTAGAGGTAATAATCCCTTTGTATAACAGTGTCAGCGCCAAAATCTTTTCTCCACTGGAGCATGTCAGCCCACATTTGGTTTGATTTCTCAAGGTCAACTTTCTTGACCTTCAAAAATCTGATCATACAGAAAGTTGGAAGTCATATTGATTTTAAATCATCCCAATATCATATGGAGAGAGTGAAATTGGTCAAATGAATTAAAGAGGTCTCATTCTTTACATAGCATCATGAAGTTTTTAGATTGCATTGTAAAGTAACAGGTGGCCTACAAAAGTATTTCTACAGAGGATTCCTTTTGATTGGAAGTTCGCACCACTTAAGCTACCCAAAAAAAAAAAAGAAAGAAAAAAAAAGAAGAAATTAGGAATCCATACCTTGAGAACAAAGAGGTCTCTTCTCTTTGGTCCAATCTTTGAACTAACCAAGAAACATGTATTGGGAAAAGGTGAACCCCAAGATTAACAACTGGCACTTTTTATGAAACGATTTTGTCTGATTTACAAAATCTTGACATTTCCATTGAAGATGAAGATAAAGCTTTACTGTTGTTAAGTTCCTTGCTCGAAACGTACAATCATTTGATTACCACTTTATTGTATGGTAAATCTGAAATCAAGTATGATGATGTTTCTAATGCTTTGATGAATAATGAGGTACGGAGGAAGGATAAGATGATTCACCAAGATCCGTCAGCATCAACATTGACTACCAGGGGTAGAACTAAGACTAGGAAGTCTGCTGAGGGCAAGAAGTCTAGTGGAATAGGCTGAGGGAGGTCTCGCTCAAGATCCAGAGGGAAATCCGTAGAATGGAGGAGATTGGCGAAAGACGAGTGTGCCTTTTGCCAGGGACATTGGAAGAAAGATTGTCCGAAAAAACAACTAGCTGCAAATGTTGCAAGGGATTATCTAGAGTTAGCATTTTTTGTTTCATCATCACCAGGCCATTCAGAGGAGTGGATACTAGATTCGGGATGTACCTACCACATATGTCCCAATAGGGAATGGTTCTCGAGTTTTGAAGATCTCGATGGAGGAGTTGTTCTGTTAGGTGACGAGACAACCTGCAGATGGGACTATCAGGGTGCTCATAGATGTTCAATATATTCCGGACATGAAAAAGAATCTCATTTCACTTAGAGCCTTTGATGCAAAGGGTTACAAGATTATGATGGTGGGTGGAGTGTTGAAGGTGGTTTGAGTGGCGCTAGTGGTTCTGAAAGGTAGCCGGAAGGGGAACTTGTATTTCCTAGACAGTTGTGCAGTCACAGGGAAAACTTCCATTTCTATAGGCTTAAACGAAGACAATGCATCCAAGCTATGTCACACGCACTTAGGGCATGCTGGTGAGAAGGCCTTATAGGGTTTGGTGAGGCAAGGCTTGCTGAAAGGAGCCAAGACAGGGAAAATTGGCTTTTGCGAGCATTGTGTACTGGTAAACAGACTCGAGTCAAGTTTGGCACTGGAGTTCACCTCACCGAGGGGATTCTAGACTATGTTCATTCAGAAGTTTGGGGTCCAACAAAAAATGTCACTCTAGGAGGCAAACGATGGTTTGTGACATTTATTGATGACTATTCCAGGCGTGTTTGGGTTTATCCGATGAATCACAAGTATGAAGTTCTATGAATCTTCCTTGCTTGGAAGAAAATGATAGAGGTGCAAGACGGTAGAAAAATAAAAAAAGATAAGGTCGATAATAGTGGGTAGTACAAGTTAGATCCTTTTCTCCAAGTTTGTCAAGGAGGAGGGATAGTTAGACACTTCATAGTTGGAGGGACGTCGCAATAGAATGGAGTTACAAAGCGCATGAATCGCACTTTGGTGGAGAAAGTTCAGCGCAAGTTGTTAAATGTCAGGCTCAACAAGGCATTCTGGGGTGAGGCAATCAGCTATGCCTCGCATTTTATTAATCGTTTACCGTCAACAGCAATTGGAGGGAAAACTCCAATGGAGATATGGTTTAGAAAGCCTGTTGATGATTATGATTCGTTACATGTTTTTGGATGTCCTGCTTACTATCATGTGACGGAATCAAAATTAGATCTCAGAGCCAAGAAAGCTTTTTCTTGGGCTTTAATCCGGGTGTGAAGGGATACAAGCTTTGGTGTCCTGAGTCAAAGAAAATTGTTATAAGTAGGGATGTTACCTTCGATGAATCTGCTATGCTAAAATAGGTTCCTTCCAAGGAGAATGTGGAGCCGAATGTTCAACAGCAGGTTGAGCATTCAGAACAGGTGGAGGTTGAGACTTCTCTTGTTCCAACATAGTTTGATCAGCCGGTCGAAAGTCCTATGGATCATTCTGTTGAGCAGGACATTTTCAAAGTGGAGGCTTCAATTCAAGAAGCATCCCAGCAGCCAAAGTCCATTGCAGTTAGCAGACTGAGGCGGGAAATCCGGAAGCCCGCTCGATATGCCGATATGGTGGCATATGCACTTCTAGTTATAGGCGATGATATTCCTTGCACCTACAATGAGGCAGTGCAGGGTACAGACAGTGGCAAGTGGAAGAAGGCGATGGATGATGAGATGGGTTCACTTTCCAAGAATCAGACTTGGGAGTTGGTGCAACTTCCAAAGGGCAAGACAACAATCGGCTATAAGTGGGTCTATGCCAAGAAGGAGTGTATAGGATCTGAGAAAGTCAGGTTCAAAGCTAGATTGGTAGCCAAGGGTTACGCTCAGACGGAGGGGATCGACTATAATGAGGTGTTCTCCCCTGTCGTCAAACATTCGTCGATCAAGATCTTGCTTGCATTGGTAGCTTAGTTTGACCTCGAATTAGCCCAACTCGATGTCAAGACTGCTTTTCTACACGGAAATTTGGATGAGATCTATATGGCTCAACCAGATGGGTACAAAGTTGCGGGAAAGGAGAATTGGGCTTCCAAACTGCAAAAATCGCTATATGGATTGAAACAGTCGCCGAGACAATGGTATAAGCGATTTGATCGGTTTATGATGGATCATAAGTACACAAGAAGTCAGTTCGATCATTGTGTTTACTTCTGCAAACTCCGGGATGGATCATTTGTCTATTTGCTCTTATATGTGGATGACATGCTAATTGCATGTAAGAGCAAGGTGGAGATTGACAGACTGAAAGCTCAGCTCAGCTCAGTGAGGAGTTTGACATGAAAGATCTCGAGGAAGCCAAGAAGATTCTCGACATGGAAATTCAGCGGGACAGGAAAAAAGGCATAGTTTGTTTGACCCAAACACAGTATCTGAAGAGGGTGTTTGCAGAGATTTGGTATTGACGGAAAAGCGAAAGCTGTTAGTACACCTTTGGTAGCTCATTTCATGTTCAGTGCATTGATGTCGCCGTAGACTGAGAATGGATGGAAGCAAATGGCTCAAGTTCCCTATGCTAATGCAGTGGGAGCTTTGATGTATGCTATGGTCTGTACACGGCCAGATATTTCACACGATGTTAGCATGGTTAGTCGATACATACACAATCCTGGAAAGGAGCATTGGCAGGTTAGGAGATGGATACTATGGTACTTGCAGGGTACTGTGGATGTTGGTCTGAAGTTCGAGAGAAACAAGACAAGTGGTCAGCTTTTAGTTGGATATGTCGATTCTGATTATGCTGGTGACCTAGATAAGCGACGGTTGACAACAGGGTATGTGTTTACACTTGCTGGAGGACCGATCAGTTGAAGGTCAACTTTATAGTCAACAGTGGCTTTGTCTACCACAGAGGCGTAGTATATGGCAGTAACAGAAGCTTTCAAGGAGGCTATTTGGGTTCATGGTTTGATAGAGGATTTGAGAATCAATCAGAAAAACGTGGAGGTTTTTTGTGATAGTCAAAGTGTCATCTTTTTGGCAAAGAACCAGGTCCATTATTCTCGCACCAAACATATTGATGTTCGGTTCCATTTTATCAAGGAAATCCTAGAAGAAGGGGATGTTCTGCTTCAGAAGATTCCGACTGCAGATAACCCTGCAGATATGTTGACGAAGGTGGTCAGTGGGATCAAATTCAAACATTGTTTGGACTTGATCAATATCTCTTGGACAGATAGCGCCTAAGGGCACATCGGTGCAGCGTTGATTCGAGGATTCTCGCCAAGGTGGAGATTGTTGACTGGTAGATTGGACCAGTGGATTGGCTCAATCCTATCGTCTGCTCATTGTCGACACTCCTCAATTGCACTCAGTAAATGGCTAAAGTTGAGCGTTGGAACAGTATGTGGAGTGAAGGCAGTTGTTGGTGTTTTGCCTATATATGCGTTCCTCTTGCTATTGTAATTGTATGAGAAAACAGAGAGATACACGAGAGTATAGTGAGGCTGTAAATTGTGAGTGTGAGTGATTGTAATCCTCCTCCAATATAGTGAATCCGCTGCCCCTCCCGTGTACTTACCCAATTTGGGAAACCACGTAAATACTGTCTTGTGTGACTCTGTGTTTGTGTGTTTGCTTCGCGGTAACAATTAGCGCTACAGATAATTCACCGCACACTCTATATTTTACTACGATGACAGTTTGGACGCAAAATTTAACTCAGAGAGTGGGTGGTGAAATATAGTGAAGGAAAAAAAAAAAAAAAACTCCTCTATTACCTGGGTCCTACTTTTGGTGACTATAATGTCCAATACAGAGTTTCTGTAATTCTTTCATTTTAGTTCCAGAATTTCTAGCGTGCCCTGGTGTGAACAGATGAAAGAATCATATCCTCAGTATTTAGAAACAGATCGGAATAAAAGATATCGTGATATGTTTAAATGCATGCATGGTATCAATTATTTACATCATTCAGGTGTACATGTTCAGTATCCTTAACCCAAAAGTTCTCTTTCCCCTGTTTTTAAGTAAATACTAGGTGAAAAATGGATTCCATAGAATTCAAAGGAACAAAAATACCTAACTGGTAGCACTACCAGAAAAATATTTGTATATCAGAAAATTATTAAAGTAAAGAACCCCGGGCCCAAAGGGTTTTCTTTCTCTCTCAAATGTTAAATTACTTGTGCTTTTGCAGATAGATGGGCACATGCTTCTTGCGTCCTGTCGATTTCAAACGATGCTAAGGAACGAAAAATAAAATTAATGAAAACAAAATGCGAAAAAGGAGATATTTTGGAATATTTTGGTCTTCTTTTGCATCAAAAACCTCTCTTTTCCTCGAGCATCATACAAATATGTCCCACGTAATGATACTCTCTGTTTTATTTTTTGGTCTCAATGTGGAGAGTCGGCAGCAGAATATTTTATAGGGTTGAGCGGCTTGCTTGACCCACTTTAATTTCCAAAACTAATAATGCTGGAGAAAGGGTTTCGATACCATTCCCTCTCCAAAAAGGGTTCTTTAACTGGCTTGTAGATAAACTTATATATCCCAACTCCCCAGTGAAATGAATTTAAGCACAAGAAACAATCTCCATATTCCGGAATACGAATAGGTATAGGAATATATTACAATGGGGTTCGATTAAAGCCTTAAGAAAGCGATTCCTCTTGGGTTTAAGAGAATATCTTCACTTCTAGTACTTGTAGCTATCTAGGCTTCGGGTTGGGGTTATCTTCATCATCTCATCTCTTCTACTCTTCCCTTTTGTGTGTATATATTAAAGACTTAACCCCTATTCCCAATGGCTAAAAACTTAGGAGAGAGAGCTTTCGCGTCTATCGTTACCGCCATCACTTACTGTTTCTATAGCTACAATCATCAACAACACACCCACAAAAGCGGCAGATTCCATAGCAATCACAACATGACAAAGGGTCGACCCCTTTCTTTGCAGGTTCGCTTTCACATCCCAAGTCTAATACTAACGTTTTTTTTTTCCTGAGATTTTAAGGTATATATCTCACTTTTTGGTTGAACATGTTGCACATGATTTCTCTCTCTCTCTCTCTCTCTCTCTCTCTCTCTCCAAGTTGATATACTTGATCCTCCTCCCTTCATCTTTTTAATTCTTTGAAATAACTTAGTTAAATGGAAATCACACATGCAAGTTCAAAATGGAGTTGTTATTGGAGCTAAATCTGAAAAAAACCATGTTCTGTTGACCCATTACTTAAATAGCACAAGCTAGGTAAGGGGGAAAAAAGAGACGTTAAAGGTGGTGAAGGAATTTCTTGGACAAGTGGGATGTTATAAGGTTGGAAATGAAAGGTGATCGAGAAAGGAAGGGCTCATATTTTTCATGTACAAGGATCCGTTTGGTTTTCACGTCCTATAAACATCTTTATTTTGTACTTATTTTGGGTCTGAATCTGCACAAATAAGGTAATACGGCTAAGAAGACAGCAACACGAGATAAAGGTAACGAACCCACAGAGGCCCAATGCTTTAAAAGGCACATTTAAGGATTTAAAGCACAGTAAAGATATCCGAAGTATGGAAGACAAACTTTTTACTTTTCATCATCCCAATTTGCCAACAAACTTACAAACTACCATATTAATCCGTTTCAATCTCTATGATCTTGAATTAGAAGGAAATTCGTTTGGCTCGATCATATGTTTTGTAACAACTAGGCAAGGTTTTAAATAATGGTTGTGGGCTTTAATTTGTAGTAATAATAAGGGTAGCGGTGTAATGGTTGTGAGAACACGTGAAGCGATTGTAGGGGTCTCGTATCAGCCATGGTGGCTTCTAGCGGATAAAAAATCAGAAATGAAGAGATACATATTGAGAAATGGATAACAGTACTACAACAACAAAAAAAAGCATCACATAGCAGCCTATAGCCTGGGGTCTATATCTCTTGTAGTGCCCATTGCCCGGTCTAAGTCATCCAAAAGTGTTTTTCAATGATTCAGATTTCAAATATTATCCTATTTGTAAGATGTTTATTTTATATGTAAAATAATTTGAACTATTGATTGCTGAACGAACGGTTTAGATTGGACACTACAGGGATCCTCAGTTATAGTAGAGTCAGTTTTTTTAATCTTTGCAACAAGGGGGATGGATATAAAAATTGGAGAAGCTAAGTTGAAGGATATGCAAGTGGGAGGATAAAGGGGAGTGAATGATAAGTTCAATTGCACTGAAAATACAAGCTATTACTTTTCTTAATCCCTTCATTATAATTTCCTCTAACAGCCTAGCTAGGGGAAGGTCTTTTTTTTTTTTTTTTTTTCATCTTGTTTTGCGTAAGAGAAAATTAGTATTAAAGAGAAGAACAAATGGAACAAAGGAATACGTAGAAAGAGATAGTTGTTTAGAAAGGTAAACAAAGGGAATAAAGAATAACCCGTGTTCACTTTTGAACAAATTCCTTTTCTAAACCGTGTTTGCTTTTCTTTCTTTCTTTTTTTTGTTGGGTGAACAAAACCATGTTCGCTTTACAGACTGTAGAACTCAAAGTGAGGATGTGTTGCACTGGCTGCGAGAGGGTTGTCAAGAATGCCATCTACAAGCTTAGAGGTATATTAATTACCTTAATTTTCTCAAGTATATATATCCGGCCATTGGTTAAAATGTTCATAGATCGAACTTACCGTACGTAAAAGTACTACTGATGATCAAGTGTTTACATATATAAATGCGCGCGTGTGTGTATGAGCATATAGGGATAGACTCAGTTGAGGTGGATCTACCGATGGAGAAGGTGACAGTAATCGGGTATGTGGATCGAAACAAGGTTCTAAAGGCAGTGAGGAGGGCTGGAAAAAGAGCCGAGTTTTGGCCATACCAACCCTTGTACTTCACTTCTACTAACCACTATTTCAAAGACCTCACAAATGAATACAAAGAGAGCTACAACTATTGGAGGCACGGCTACAATATTGGGGACAAGCATGGTAACATTCACGCGACTCACCGCGGAGATGACAAAGTCAGCAATATGTTCAATGACGATAATGTCAATGCGTGCTGCCTCATGTAATTAACCTCATCCCTCCCTACCGCAATTGTCGCTTCATATATATAAATATTATGTGTATACCTATCGAGATGTAGTTGTCCAATTTGTAAATTCACAAGGGAAGGTGCATGTAAGGTTTGGTAGTAATCAGTTTATACAATGTTGTGGTATTATATATATCTCATGTATGCTGGAAAAGTAACACTCCAAGAAATCAGCTCTGGTGCCGTGTGATTTAGTACTAGTTGCCCCAATGCTCTGGGCAAGTGGAATTTTATGGTTGGTATAGCCTTGTTATTGTGACTCTATTTCAAGTTGCAAATGAGTCTTCTCTATCAACTTTTTTTAAGTTATTGTGGCTGTTTATTAACTTTTTTTTATTGGTCATGAGTTTATGAACTTGAGTAACTTAATAAGCTAATAAGGACATTTGAGAATAGTCAACCTATATGCAACACTATTTTTTTCCTAATTTGAACGTACGATACTCTCTAAAAGTGAGCAATGCAATTTATGGTGTGTACACATTATTTTTCTCATATCCAAGTCCAACTGTCTGGTTTTTTAGAGAGATACATAGATTGCTCTTAATTTCCATTTTCCAACTTCACTAGCATGCATGAATAGCCCAGCCCATTCCAAGGGCCCAAATCAAAAGTGGTAGCATTCTTAGGAATAAGGACATCAACAACAGTCTCTGTAAAACATATCCTTTTCGCTATTTATGCTAGGCAAAGTCAAAAAAGTTCGCAAATTCGCTTGAGGCCTCGGAGTAGTAACTTTAGGCCTCAGCATGCTTTGGTTGATCTGCCGAGGAACTATTTACAAACTTTTCATTACTTTATTCTTTTCTTCTTCTCCTTTTCTGGGCACTCACCCTTAAATGGAAAGAAGAAGAAAGGAAAAATGCAAAAAAAAATATTTTAATAGAAAATAAGTAAAATAGATTGTGTTGTTGGATGGTCGCAATAGATGTCCGTAAGTAAAGTGAAAAATGTATACTATTTAATGGAGTAGCAATTTTTTACTCTAAATTTAGCTAATTTGTTGGAGACGCTCTAATAGTACAAGACTAGACTTGCTAACCCGGATTATGAGATGGGAGTATTCCTCTTGACCCAAGCCAGAAAAGGTACTGGACTGTTCATTAGAGATCCAGTAACCCCAGCCAGCCCCACTTGTACAGGCCACTTGATTAGCACCCAAACTCATCCAGGAATCAATTTCTAAGACTGTCCCTTAGGCCACTCTGGGCTGTACATGGATTTAGTGGTTGTGGTGGTGGTGGTCTCTCCATTTCAAAAATCTTAAAATTTTGAAATTATATAGTGCTCCACTACTTAACCATCAAACTATATAAGCTCACCAACCCTAAAGAATAACCCAAGTAGTACTTAATTTATACCCTCTCCTTTTTTTAAATAGATCCAAGGCCCTTATCAAACTCAAGTGGCCTACTTAAAAATAATTAGTAATTATAAGTAAATAATACTCCCTTTTTGCATTTCATCTGTCTTTCAATTTCTTTCTTTTTATACTTCTTCGTCACCCATAAGTTAAAATCTCGCTTCCGTCCCTATGGGGCCAATAGTTATGGGGCTACAATTTATGTTAGATTGGTCGCACATGACACGTTCGGGTTAGGGTTGGTAACTTAATTAGTTTAAAGATTAGATATATGTCAACTCTAAGAGGTTGGCCTAGTGGTCAAGATTTGAGATAGAGATTTGCTTCCTCTTAAGTTTTTAGATTCAAAATCTTTAAGGTATTAGTATTAACTTTTTTGCTAGAAGTTCTGACTTTAAATGGAGCTTTCGCTATGAATAGTTAGATTGGTCTCTAAAGATTAGTTAAGATTAGGGTTGGCCATTTCCTCCAACTCGTTTGAATCCGATTCAATCTCCAATCTGAACGAATCGGCAATATATATGGAGATCTGTTTGGAGATTGAATAGGTTATGGAGATTTTTTATGAAAATGTTTGGGGATCGGGTAGGGGTGGAGATAGGTATGTCCCCTCCCCGAATCCGTTCCCCGATCCATCCCCGCCCTGTCACCGAATCCCCGAATATAGGGGTTAATTCATGAGTTATGATACTTTTTGGTCCCACTAAATTGTCTCCAAACACATGGGGTCACTCGAAATTTTTTCCAAACATTTTATTATTATTGAACTTTGTAATACAATAAATGTGATTAAATAAAAAAATGTATCACCATAATTTGAATACATCCGAACTAAGTTGACATTTACTCAACTATCAATCATATGCATTCTTTAAAATAAACACAAAAAAATGCAAAATAAAAATAATATTTTTCCAATCGAGCCGTTGATTTTGTTTTTCTTATTGATGAAATCAATTGTGAAGACTTTCTTCTCGATCAAGTTTAGAAAGCTTGTCGATTGGGACCTAATTTATGCTTTTCTTAATGATACTTTTCATCCAATTAAATGCCTACTGATACGTGATTCACTTAATTTTTCCTATGACGGATGGATACAATAATATGCTATTTGCTTGTGGCTCCTTTAGTTTTGAAATTAGAAATCTATTTGATACTTGATACAACTTGAATTGAATCTGGCAAATGTTTACGCTTACACATGGATACCGTGTCGTACCATGCCAATGATAAACGTATCGTGCCTATGCCGGTGTTTACATATAAAATTAACCAATCCAATGATTAATTGACACGTAATCAAAAGTGCCAAACGTTGGCAATTACTCGTCAATGAAGACACACTAGATTAATAAGATAAAATGCACCGAATACGATGTCGTATTTAGAAAGGTAGTTATTGGCAGTTATAAGCCATTACTAAAATAAAGATTGGCCTCAAAGCCATAATTTCAACTGCTAAACGTACATACTCCACGTGTAAACTTGAGAAACCAGGCGATTGGCAGTTAGAACACTTGGAATTCTTTTAGGAAGCAGTTATTTCCTTAAACACATTATCATTTGAGTGGTTAAGTTGACATGCAGATTTAAAGCTTCTGGGAGAAGGGAGAATTCAAATTCAGACGTGGAGGAAGAATAACTGCCAACCATCAGAGTGGAAGTTGGAGTTCGAAGCAAGCCAGATTCAAATTCATGGAGCGGGAAGTTCAAACCACAATTTCTACGTCTATAAATAGGGAGAAATTGAAGAGTACAAAGTTCGGACAAATCTTCAACAAACGGTATCAAAAAACCCGATCTTTGGTTTGTTCATTGGCAAAGTAGTTTAGGATTTCAAACTCAGTTCGAAGTAGTTTAGGATCTTGAACATAGTTCGAAGTAGATTAGGAAGTAGATTAGGAATTAGACTAGGATTTATCTCGATTGTTCTTGTAACAATCACCCCTATCTCGATTGTTCTTGCAACAATCACCTGTTTGAAGTTCTGTTACTCTGTATTTGAAGTTGGAGACAATTTCGAAGTATGTTTATCTTTGATTTATTAATCGAAGTGTCTTGTTTCTTTATTGTTCTTTGATTTTCTAAGTTTATTGGTTTGCATTTCTTCACTTATTAAGAAAAATCCTCTTAATTGAGGTAATTGAACCAACAAAACACAATCGCCTGATTAGGTTTGGTTTTCCAAAGTTAATCTGAGGGAGGAGATTGAAACTCTCTCTGGCACGCTTGCACACAATTATTTTCCATTGCAAAGAAGTAAAAAGAACCAAACAGCCGGCCCGGCTCATTCAACACCTTTACTTGTAACTTGATTTTAACATTTAATTTGTAACTAAAATTCTACATTTTTAGTAATCTTTTTTTAATAAAAAACTAATTAGATCCCCGAATCTTTGTGGGGATCCCCGTTCCCCATTTGGATTGGAGATGAATGATGAAAATAAAGTCCCGTTAGGGATCGAGTAGGAGATGTATATAGAGAAGGGATTTGGAAATTGGGGGTAGAGATAGTACTTTCTGGTTCCGATCCGTCCCCATACCCATCCCTAGTTAAGATGGGTATAAGTCTGAGCACTTATTAAAAAATATAAAGATTAAATAGATGACAGAACACATAGCCGGTTGGGTTTGGGAAGTACAAGTACTAGAAAGCCATGAATGATGTTTGATACTGTAAATCTCAAACTCATGGTACAACAATTTGACAAAAATGACATTTTATCATCAAGTGGGGCGGGGCGAGTGGTTGGGGACCTCTGATAACTCGGCAATTCCACAGCCATTCACGGTTTGTGGTCACACTTTCATTAATTACATAGTAGTATTATGTACTCCTTCCGTCCATAAAATTAGATCACTATGATAGCGAAAATATTCTCCTAAGGGATCCCGCACCAAAATTTGGTGCGGACTTGGCCTTTCCGGATCAAATTTTGACGATCCGAACCGTTCAATGTTTTTAAAATGCATTTTTAAGAGTCAAAGTGAGAAATCTTCAAAAAAAAATACCCGGAAGGGCTTGATCGGATCAGTTTTTGTTAAAATCGCGGAGACCTTGGAAAATGCATTTTGAAAACATTGAACGGTTCGGATCGTCAAAATTTGATCCGAAAAGTTGAAAAATGCCTTGGTCCGCACCAAATTTTGTATGCGGGATCCCTTAGGAGAACGGAACTCACTATGATAGTATGTGAAAATTTTAAATTAAAAAAATAATGTATTTATCAAAATAATTTTTGAATTTTTTTCGCAATGTATAAAAGTTCTCGATGAGATCTATCAAACAAGATCCATATTAACTAAAAAATTATTTTTGTAAGCACGTTATTTTTTAGCTTGAAAATTGCACGTAGTTTCGTAGTAATTAAACTTTATGGGACAAAGGGAGTATTCCAATAATTATATCCAAGAGCATGCGCGCTACACCGATCCTCCTATACTTTTCTTGGTAAAAGTTGGGTGTGGGCTGGATATCATGTGGCGATGCCAAGTGCTTATCTCATTTGCCCAAGCATATTGTTTTAGATTGTTTGAATTTTAGAGAGAGAAAGAGCGGGGAGAGGGAGGGAAAAATTTGGGCCATTCAAAATACTATTGGACGGCTGAGATAAGTACTTGAGCACCATGTGTGTGATACCTTATTTAAACCCAAAATTTTCTTGGTTCACCGGGCTTTCAATTACGTTACATAGCATCTTTCATAGTCCATGAGTATTAATAATATATATATTTTTTTAACAACATTTTTTTATTAATCTTTGGAAACAGATTACAAAGATTAAAATGATCCTAGAAAGAAGGCATCACGACAGAGAAAGAGCCGGCCAAAAAAGACACCTCTCACTTCGATAGACACCGAATGCTAGGAAGCAAAGGGAAAAAAAACAACCTGAGAGTGGCAAGAAACCAACCAAAACCCCTAACATGAAAGAAAGCCCCAAAGCAAAAATAACCAACGCCTAAAACAAAGACAACCAAAACCTAAAGCGATCACCACAACTGAGAACGAAGCAGGAAAACCAGAAAAAAGACCTCAACGACATCATTGGCTTTCATCAGAGAAACTTCTTATGATTTCATCATCATTTCCCAAATAATCTTCGCCCAAGATGTTGTTTATAGTCCGAGTAGCCTGGGCCGAATCAAGGTAAAACCTGTTTATATCTTCAGAAGAAACAGATAAAGCCGCAGCAGCCATCGCATATCTAAATACAACACATTTTAGTACTTTTTAGCAAGCAAGTTGTGGAACTGTCTTTGATAATGGTAGATCTTATAAAAACTTTTGTCTATTTGACGCCAAGTTTTTGTCAGAGAAGATTTTTTAAAAGTAAAAAAAAGATGACCACAAATTCTGAGAAAAATTCACTAATGAAGAAGCAAATCCAAAGCAGATGGGGTATATTTTTTCAGACTATTTTTACTTTTCTGCGCTTATTTCAAGTTAATTTGATTAATTTTTTTGTTTACTTACTTTTCTAACTTCTCTTATCTGTACGAAAAAAAGAAGAAGCTAAATACGACCAATTCAATAGGTCTAACTCTATGTTGTCCATAAATAAAAATAAAAATAAAAATAAAAATAAAGAAAAGGAAAAGAAAGGGAGCTGGGACAAAGTTTAAAGACTAGTAATAGTGAAGACAAAAGTAGGGTGAGGAAGGGACGAAAAAGGAAGGATTTTAGAGTGGGGGTAGAGGAAGGGATGGGTGTGATTGATGCTGGTCCTGCATGCAACATGCATGCTTACCAAAATCTGGCTACTCTCCCCCCATTAAATTATGAGAGAGAGAGACAGAGAGAGAGGAAAAAGAGGAGAGCAGATAAGTGCCAGCTCATCCATCGATCCTCTGATCCACTTTGATCTCCACATATATAGGCGCCATAGTTAAATTTATGTAAATATTCCAGTTAATCATACTCTGAGGTTCAATATTAATTACAAAGATAAAAAAAAAAAAAACAAAAAAAACCCAGGGTTAATTTGGCCCACCAATAATCATATATGTGACACACAAAAATCCAACCTCATATACTACAAGAGTTTTGAATCTGGTTGCCATTAAATTCAATCCCCACAATTCCATCCCGTCCCATCCCAACCGAAGCCCAATCGAAGCCCAGGTGGGTGTGGTGGAGTCAGAACTTCTCAGAAGAGGGCAGAGAGAGAGAGAGAGAGAGAGAGAGAGAGAGCAGTTTCACAAAATAGGCCCACATATGCAGTAGGCACTACTCACAAAATAGGCCCACACGTCCTGCCAATGCCTATGCATAAAATGGTTTCATCTTTACGGCTATAATCAAAAGGCCCATATGACCCGTAGCTCTCACCACCCCATCAATTATATGTTACTATTGAGTAGAGTAGTAGGATTTTTTGGCTATAATTATTGCGAAGGTTGTTTTCTGGGATCTGCTGCCCCATTCCCACCCTTTGCACTGTCACTGTTTTATTTTATGCCTCGCACTGTATAGCCCTGATCTACACTGTACGAACCTCGACCAATTTTATTTTATTTTTAATAATAATAATAATAATAATAATAATAATAATAATAATAATAATAATGTTACAGTACTATTTAGTAATCATAGAAACCCTGTCCACAACACTCTGTAATTTACATTGTACTTTTTTTTTGAACTGGAATTTACATTGTACAGCAAGCCCCTTTTTCTTTTTCTTTTTTTCTTTTTTCTTCTTCTCCTGCTTCTCTTTCTGCTACACCTATCCCACTTTTTCTGTCTCTCTGGAAGCCAGTGTAAGATTTTCAATGCCCTTCTATTTTCAATCCACCAACTTCACACACGACTCATTTAGACTGACAAAGTTAAGATTTGAAAAATTATATGAGAAATAAATACCATTTTGGGTGTAAAATTTAACAGTAATTTTGACTTTGTCAGTAATCAACAATAAATAATTCACTTTCTCAAATCTGTCACACCGTCTAGGCTATTAGATCTGCATAAAAAAATGAGATGAATTTAATTCAAATGTCAGAATTTGCATTTATATATACCAAAATAAGACCAAATCGATAGAACAAAAAATTTTAAAACTCGTGCAAATAATTCACTTCATCACTAATCAGAGGCTACGCAAATTTTGTTAACTAATGACAAACTATCTCACTAAGTATACGTTTTTTCCCCTTGTTGAGCACTGAGTTTGTGTTGATGTGCTTTTTTGTGCTTTAACTACGCAAAATATCTAGTTGCATGGCGCATATATATAATAAAGTGTAGATAAAATTTATAAGGGCTTCTTTCACTAATTTTGATCTCTCAGGCCTTCTATGTCATGCACGTATAGAGAATGACTTATCTTGTAAAACGTGAAAAATTAAAAATATGAAGAAGCCTTTTCTTGGAATTGGGCCTAAAGTATTTTTGTGTACTTTGACTAGGTAAAATGAATTTTTTTATTTTGACATGGGTAAAAGCCTAAACGGATTATAATTAGATGTTATAAGAATACTAGAACTAATAAGAGCACCTTTACTAGATACCTCAAAATTTAGCTTCAAAATTGTACTTTGTTACCACACCTCAAAATTTGAAGGGTTACCCCAGATCCTTCATACTATAATATTTTATTACTTTTTATACATATAACCAAACCAAGAACCAAACCAAACCTTAAGTCCCAATTAATTGGGGTCAGCTACATGAATCATGTTTTCCCATTGAGCTCTATCAAGTGTTACATGTTCACTTGAGATTATTACTTTTTATTTTATATATCTTTAGATCTATTGATCTAAATGCAAAATTAATGCATGATAAATATCTTACGGAGTACCTTAAAAAATGGTTTATCTACTATTTTCGTCCTTACAAAATACACTTGGTTTCAATTTTGTCCTTGTAAAATTTATAGTTTCGATTTTACCCTTACACTTTGAAATGAAGTTCAATGTTACCCCTCTATTAACCTTTGGACGGAAAATGCATATCTGACATCATTTTATACAAAAAAATGCTACGCAACAAAAAAAAAACTACACATTCACACACAAAAAAAAGGTGAGACATTGATTTTGTTGTCCAAAAAAAAAAAAAATGAGACACTACTCACACATCATTTTTTTTCCTTTACTTTTGAGACATGAGAATGGTTTGTGATTTAATAGGTTTATAGTAGGTTGAATTACAAAGAAAATACAAAAAAAAAAGTGGTTTAAAACATGGTTAAGATAATGTGAAAACTTGCTAAATGGAATTCAAAAAGTAAAGAAATCACAAACCATTGGTTGTTTGAAAAATGGTTAAGATAAGATCAAGAGAAATCACAAACCATTCTCTTCCGATGTCTCAAAAGGTTATAAAAAAAGTAAAAAATTATGCGTGTTTAGTGTTTCATATTTTTGGTTTTTTTTGGACAACAAAATCAATTTTTCACGTTTTTGGTTTTTGCTGATGTGTAAATGTGTAGTTTTTATTTTATGTGTGTAGAATTTTTGTGTATAAAATGATGCCACATGCACTTTCAGTCGAAGAGTTAACAGAAGGGTAACATTGAGCTTCGTTACAAAGTGTAAGAGTAAAATCGAAACTAAAAATTTTACAATGATGAAATTGAAACCAAGCATATTTTGTAAGAACTAAAATAGTAGATAAACCTAAAAATATATATTCTAAGAATACTAATTCTAAAGATAAAGGGGTGATCTTCAATAATTTTTGAAATTTTATATCTTCAACAAAAATACTTCAATAATTTTTTTGGATTCCCGGGATCTCTCAATGATCGATATTAATGTCTTAGAACGGTCGCAATTATTTACCAATCCGCCCCAAGGACGAACACACCAATTAAATTACTCTATCAATGGCTGGAACAAAAAGGTAAAAATCCTAATAAATTAGTTACCAGTTCCCCTCTTCAACTATCCTAACTGCTAGTATAGGTAAACATCTAAGAAATCGTCGAACGGTAATAAAATAGTCAATAGAATAACGATATTTTGCAATCTGAGTAGTGAAGGATATTCCCTAAATTTGAAGAGAGACGGACAATATACTTGGAGAGTGAATTCAAATTATTTGGTGTTTGAGGAATCTGCTGAAACACATATACCTAGGTCACGTTTTTTTTTTTTTTGGGTAAATGCATCTAGGTCACGTTGCCCTCACTCAAAATTGAAAATTTTCACTCGTGTCCTTATATATTTTGTGTAATTGTGTTACTAACACCTAAAATTGAAATATGTCATTTGTATATAAATTGAAAATAATTAGATTTATCTCAATTCATGTATCAATTTTCTTCCATAACGTTGTTTGATTTATAATTGTCAATTTATAAATTGATAGTGTGGTTATAGTATAAACTTCTTGCTCGTTGATATTTAATATAAAGAGTCTTGCTAACATCCATCCATTAGGCATCTACCCATTGGGCAAAAGATAATATGACAAACAAGTTCTGATATCAATAACAAATATCAATATATTGTCACGCATATATATATACGGAAAACTTCACATCCACACCTCCCAGAAATAAGAAAAAATTGGTTTTTTTTTTTGTGTTGCAAATTATTTTTGGAAAATCTGGTCCGTCTAATGTGTTGAAAAGGTGTTTTCAAGGGTCTACACGAAAAATCTTCAAAAACAAATACCGGAAAGGGCTTGATCCAAGCAGTTTTTGCAAAAACTGTATTTATATATTTTTGCAAAAACTTCTTGGATTAAGCTCTTCCCGGTATATTTTTTTTTTTTTGAAGATTTTCCGCTAGGACCCTTGAAAACACCTTCTGAACACATTGGACGGTTCGGATCGTCAAAAAAAATTTTGGATCAAAAGTCCGGAAATCAAAAGTCTAGATAAGAAGTGTTCCCTATATATATATACATCAATACACTTTTCTCGGATATCGGTACATTTCCACACTAAGGGGTTGATGTTAGCATTTTTCTATGATGAGACAATTTTCTCGATGTGGTCAATTGAATGCCCCACTATACCAAATTTCTGGGTATGCCATAGCATATATCATATAAGGGAGCAAATTTTGGGGCTCCTTTTTTTTATGTAGACACTCCAAAATATAATGAAGTTACAAAACTATCATTTGAAATTTTAAAAATAACTAAAGGGCACTCCACCCCCAAATTATCTCCTCATTTACTAAGGCATTTCAAACAGAATATTGAACCAAAACCAAATGGAAAAAGTCAGAAGCAATTAACATTAGCAGTTCAAATGGTAATTGTTTTCCATAAATTAACATTAGCAGTCCAAATGGAAAAGAAAGAAGCAATCATAGTCCATAGCTATGCAAATCTGTTGTTGCATGTTAGATCAGAGTAGGAGAAATCAATGATCGGCACAATGGCTGGATGGATTGGAGAGGGAGATTAATAAAATGCTTAAAAAATTAAAAAAACAGGGGGAGGGGAGGAGAGTCGGTGTTCAAGAAACTAGCGTGAGGCGTTTGGGCTCCCCTTGAGTAGCAGCGGCTAGTTGAGAGGTGGTTGAAGAAAAGGGGCTTACGAGAGAAGTTAGATTAGAGAGAGTTGGGTTAAAAAAAATTCAAAAATATACGTAACAAATTTAAACCTATAACATGGAAATCTTAAAAAAATTACAGTTAGAACAAAGAAACCATATATCAGAATACCAACCAACACAGGTTGGTTCAAGTGGTTCGACACTTGTTTCCCATAAGCAAGGTCTCGAGTTCGAGTCTTGCGAATGAAGGAAACTTGCGCTGGGAGAGCTTTACCCTTCGTGGGCTGACCTGGCTCGAACCGGATTTAGTCGGGGTCCAGTGGACTTTCGGATATCGGTGGTTTAGACCCAAAAAAAAAAAAAAAAAGAATACCAAGTTAAGTTTCGACGTGGAGAATCTACTTAAAAAAGAAATAAAAATAATCATAAGCTTGAACAAGCTTTTAGATCCAAAAATTCCCAACATTTATGCCTGTAGTGGTAGTGGTGGTGATGTATTAAAACGCATCAATGTTTTTTTCCCTGTTTGGTTCCCCTCTCATCTGGATTTGTGAAGCGATGATAGCAAAAAATTTAAGCTGAACCACGCTCTTCTTAAAATACATAGAACTCACACAATCATAACTTAATCCCGACATAATCATAAGAAAAGAACTAAAAAACTACCTTTTGATCTTGAATCCTCAATCTACAACACCCAATTCACAATGGAGTTTTTTTGTTACAAGTTAGGGTTTGGGTGGGCGTCCATTTTTCTTCTTCTGTTATCAGAGAAGGTAGAGGAGAAGAGTAAAAAAATTTAGGAGCGCCTGAAGTAAACTTGAGAGGAAAAAACTTTAGAAGCGCTTGAAGTAAAATGGAAACTTGCAAAATGGTGGTTTAGGAAAATCACTGTAGCTTGGAGTACCTACATCAATTTTTAGAGTGCGATTATAAATTTCCATTATAGAATTAATCCGTCAAATTTTCTAAATTTTGATATTTGAGAGATCTTCTAGAGACATGCCAAGGATAATTGTTGTTCAAAAAAAGAGGACCGAGAAAGAATGTTTTTTTTTTCTTTTTTGTAATGTTGATTTTTCGAAAAAGTGACTTGGAAAGAAATTTCGCTAGTCATTGGGAATATAGAGGCTCATGTAGAAACCTTTCTTTCTTTCAAAACCCTTTTACCCATACAGACAAAACAGTACCGACAGGGTATCGATGGCGCCAAGGACCCCCTTACGAATTCCAAACGGTCGATCAGATCTGTTCATTCATTCTAGAATCGAATTCTGAGGGGCACCCGCAAGAATCACCTCAATCGGACACTCCTAAGTGTTTGATCCAAAATCATCCCATTTCGTTCCAAAATTTTTGTACGAAATGGGTTGGAATGAAACGGGGTGATTTTGGATCAAACACATAGGAGCGTAAATTGAGATGATTCCCACGAAGACCCACTCGGAATTCAATTTTGGAATGAATGGACATATCAGATTGACTGTTGGAGACCCACAAGAGGGTCTTTGGCACCGTTGGTATGCCGGGCGTCGGTACCCTTGGATTTATCGTTTCTTTAATCAGGGTGGGGGAAGGAAAATAATCAATAAAGAATTGTTCTAAGGTCCGTTATAGCTTTTTGTAACATTTCTAGTCCACCTCATATTTCCATAACACCTCTAATCCATTTTTTTGAATTTTCTAAGGTGTAAAGTCCACTCTCTATTTTTAATAGACAAATATACTCTCACATTGATTTTTAAACATAATACACCCTCGCCGGATATTCGCTGAAAAGTCACCGGCGCTAGAAGTCTGACGGGAAAGTTCACCGGCGCCGGAAATTCGTCGGGAATTGGACTTTGCCGGAAAAGTCATTGGTGGCGGAGAGTTCGCCGAAAAAGTCACCAGCGTAGATAACCATATCTAGAATCAAAAGAGGTGGTTATTTGATGATTCCAAATATGGCCCCGTCACTATAGGGAATAGATTGGAAAAGTCGCTGGCGTAGATAACCACATCTCATGGTTTCAGATAACTACATCCTGAGATTAGGATAAGCTGGTCAGTTGCTATAAGGATCGATTGAAATAGTCATCGATTGCAAATAACCACATTGTGGCCTCAGATAACCACATATTCAGATAACCACATCTAGTAATTCTAGATGTAAGGTAGATTGTTACAGGATTTGATTGAAAAAAAGTCTTGACATTTTTATAACCACATTTTTTGAGCCTGGGATCGATTGAAAAAGTCATCAACCCGCATAACCACATCTTGCGAGCCTAGATAACCACATTCAGATAAGCGTCACGGTGATTAGTATATGGGGCCATTCTTTATATAGATCAGTTGGAAAAATTCGCCTACATGAATAACTACATCTTATGAGCGCCGATAATCGCGTTTTATAGATAGCGCGTGGTGATTTAGATATGGGGGGATTCTTTATAGGGATCAGTTGAAAAAATCAAATAACCGCAGATAAGCTAAATCTTGTGAGCACAGATAGCAGAACTAGCACATGTAGATACCACGTATGGTGATTAGCGATATGGGATAAGTTGTTATAGGATTTTTTAGGGTAGAATGCTGGCAGGGTTTTAGAGAGTCTTCTTGAATTTTTAGGGTAGAATGCACTTAGGTTTTATGGTAAATGCTAGCAAATTTTGCACCCTAGGATCTTAAGGTATTACAGAAGTGAGGGGTATTAGCATGGTGGTAGTGCGTGTGAGTGGACCAAATGTGTTAGAATAATATTAGGTGAATTAGAAGTGTTAGAAAATAGTTATAGTGGATCCAATATCAATTTTTTCCAATAATCAACCCGCATGATGCCAAAAGAGAGAGAAGAAGTACGATACAGTATTCACGGGAATGTGGTGCATTAAACAACCAACGAAGCAAGCAAAGCCCGGGGAAATATCAACGTGGTCCATGCAAGCAAGGTAGGAATAAATTGCACGCCTTCTCCGTTGGCAAAACTCTCAACGTCAAAATGATCAATAAACGGGTAAACTTCAATTAATACCCCTATACTTTGGGTCATGCGCGATTACACCCCTATACTTCTATTTGCTGCATCCATTCACCTTATGGTTATTTTAAAATGTGGAGATGCATCCAGTGACGGGCACATGATTTTTAATGTGGGCGAACAAAATTACATGTATTCGTAACTTAAAAATAAAATATCATACTTATAAATATATGGGAAAACAAAAACAGAACCTAAAGCCCAATGCCAACAATTATATCCTCAAATAATTTCTCAATACTTATAACATGTCAAGGATTAGTAATTTTGGGTAGATAATGCCCCCACATGACTAACACAAACTTGAGTTTCCACAGTAAAATAGGCCAAGTTTGTCTGATCCTAACGTAAATAGATATTTTGCTTGTTCTAGAAATATATGAAAATTTTAGTTTATTAGTTGGAAATTAGAATTTTTTTTTTTTGAAATTAGAATTTTAGTAGGAATCTTTCAATTTTAGCATAAATCGCCTAGAATATTAAGTTTTTGTACTTAGGTTGATTCTATTTCCTTTTTACTATTTTCTTGTTCTCCAACACTTAGCTTTAGCTTTTTATTATTATATTTCTTTTTTGTATTTCTAGGGTAAACTATGGAGTATTATTTGAGAAAACATCTCTGCCATGGTAACTCGAATATGACTTTTTTGAAGCGGAGGAGAATGATGCAAGCCAATATTTTGATTGTTCTAGAAATATATGGATTTTGGTTTATTATTTTGAAATTAATTAGTATTTTGTTAGAAAACTTTAAGTTTTAGCATAAATTTCCAAGAACTTTAGGCTTTCTTATTTATTGGGTATTTGGGAGGCTCATTTTCAACTTTTTAGGTTTTTGGCTTTTGGATTATGGGGAAAACATCTTATTGAATGTTTGGAGTGTTTGAGAAATAAATGATCAAAATGAATCATGTGTTGATTTTTTTACCATGTTGTTATGTATTATTGTGTCATAATGTGAATAAATTATATTTTTAACTATATTGTTAAAGATCATTTACTTTGAAATACATGTGTCCCACATTTGAAAGTCTCCACTACTAATAAAAAAAAAATCCTGCTATTTACAACCTAGAACTAAAATATTTCCGACGAAGTGGAGGTGAAAAAGAATTGAGTACAAATAATGTATAAAGAATATCTTATACATTTTCTTGCAATTATATTGTCAAATATTGTTTCGTTTGGCTGGTTAAATTAAATTATTTCGTTTGGCTAATTAAATTAAAGGTGTAATGCATGTGTATCTTTTTGGTTAATTAGGATGAGAGATTTGTGGTCATTATCCCAAATAAGTGAGGATATTTGGGTCTTTAAAATTTGGTTGTAAAAGGAGAAATATTCTGAGATGCAAAAATGAAGTTCAAGCCTCTTTTTGGCTTCTTCTTCCTAAACTGCAATTGGAGAACTCATTTTCGTTTATCGAACATGTTTTTTTTGATTGTTTTGTCATTGTGATGCCATTTTGTCTTCGTTTTTTCTTTAATCTTTGTAATTTGTTTATAAAGATTAATAAAATTTCCTTTGCCGGTTAAAAAAAAAACACATGTTTTATATGGAGGTTGCCAAATAGCCAAAACCTGAAAATGGAAAAATGAGAAGCCAATAAAGACGATCCCAAACAGCCCCTTAAATTGATTCTATTTCCCTTTCATTACCAAACAACCCTTTCAAGTTTTTTGTTCGCAGAGAGAGTATCTCTAGTTTAGATTTTTTTGTGACTATTCTCATTGCGCATTCTTCTATTTCAACAATCAACATGCTTTGCTGCATCAGATCCACATCATTAGTAGGAAAGCAGTGAATGTGGAAGCTAGTGAAACAAGAAACAAATACGACAATTTGAGACCTCAAGTGTTAGGATACATGAAAAGTTTCATCAAAATTGTTCATGAAAGAGAAATCAATGAACCTTGAACAATTAATTTCTCATTTCTTGGACAATTATGGGAACACTTGTTATGGACCATACTACCTCTCACTTGAAACAAAAACCACATAGAGACAACATGCATGTGGGTGGCTAAGGTGACACAAAATAACTTCGATAAGTCCCCTATCAAGTTAGATAAGTCAAAAGAGACAATTAAGGAGATACACATCACTAAAAAACAAAGAAATAGAGAAACTTCTTTTGTGCGGAAAGATGATGTGTTTCCATACTCATAAAATTGCAAAAATGTACTCGCTGTAAATCACCCGTACGTACTCCAAAGATCTTTTTTACAGAATTTTTAGCATTCAAAAGTGAGATTAAAAATATGTTTTTTCCTCCAATAAAGAAAATTTCATTAGCTTATATAAGAAAAAGAAATGCATATAAAGAGATTCAGAGAGTAAAACTCTTCTATAGAGCTGTTAGTCGCAAAAACACATAACATATTGAAAAATAATTAATAGACCAAGACACTGGCCATAGAAACATCCAGAAAGTTGGAAAGATGCTGCCAACAACCTAAAATCAAAATGCAATCCTAATTAAAAGCAACCGAAGTACCAATATTGAAAAATAGAATGAACCAAAACCAAAAAACAAAAACAAAACAGCTTTAAGCGCTTCCACGTAAAATCAACTTGTTCAAGTCAATCAAAGCCCTAGTTAAAATATTTCACCCTTAATTGCACCCGAAATTGGTTCAATGCATGAGCTTTTTTTTTGGTTTGTATTCTCCATTTTTGTCAGTCGTACACTGAATTTTCTCTCTGATAATGACTTTTTATCCTTGACAATAAATACGTTCATAATAATTATTAATTATGCTAGCTAGGACTGTATCCGACAAGAAACAAGAAAAAGAAACTACGTGAAACTAGGAGAGTAGATCAAAGAAAGGGCATGTGATGGGAAACTAAACTCAATTTAGACAATTGAGAATTCTAGAAATCGGCAGATATGGATTGTGTATGTAATTACAAAAGTTATAACAAATACTTAATGAAAAGTAGAAAAACTTAATACTTTATTTATTTTTTCATGAATGAGGAATTGTTTGATATATGCTAGCTAGAGGCTATGATCAACCAAGGTTGTAAAACTCGTTGGGCGCTCTTAGGTCGGTCAAGCACCTTCTAGCTTTCAGAGCCGAGTACTCAGTGCCTAGTCGGGATAGTTGGGATAGTCAGTCTAGTCGGGCTAGTCGATGAGGGTTATTCTAGCGTCTAGTCGGCGAGTACTTGGTCTTCTTTTAGAACACTGGCTATTACAATGTGATACAACAGTGAATGGGACATGTATTATGTAATTACAAAAGTCATAATCAGTGGTTCATGATACTAGCCGTCGGAGAACAGAGAAGTACTGAAATGTGGTTAACAATGTTGAAGAGTTTTACTATACTAGTGTTTTACCTCCTCCCTCATTTCCATCCCTAAGTTTTTGTGAGTGTATCCGGCCTGGCCTGGCCTGTACAACAAAGTAAGGTTCGTTCAACGCATGATGATTCATTGCATGAACATATTGATAAATTGAGTCTTCATTAAATAACCTACGGATATGCTCCTGCAAAAAGATTCTCAAAGTAAACCCAAGAGTTTGAAACAAAAGAACTATGTATTAATTTTCGGGATTTATTTAACAATATTATCGAGTATGCGTGTAGTGCCTGCAGAAATCCTAGTTAATTAGCTATACACTGACACAGAACTGTGTTTACTTCACATTTCCTAAAAAAAATTCAAAAAGATTCTTTACCCATCTCTCATCTCTCCAATCGTTAATCACATTTCTCTCTATATTCATACCCCTCTCCAATCATTATTCTCATTTATTTCTCTTTTTCTCTCTCTCTCTCTAATTATTACACATCTCTCTAATTATTACTTTTTTTAAAAACTCATCCAAACACTATCTCAAAAATATTTTTCAAAAAATTCTTCTCAAAACTCTCAACCAAACAAAAGCATTTTCCCTAAAAGAATGAAACCACCATATTCTTTCTTTAATGGTGATGATATTTTTCTCTTGGTCCTTTTAATCTTTGTACTGCTCTATTCAAAAAAACTTATGGCCTCCGCATGTTTTCATGTACTGAATTCCTCAAGTCGTCGCAAGGTTTTGTTTTAAAATATAGTGGAGTGGTATTTTTCACTCACTTAGACTATTATGTGAATACAACTAATAGAGAAAACATTCCACCGCTGGTGGAAACAAATGTTTCCTCCAAATCAATCACAGCGGTTCGTGTGATTATATAGTCAATGTGACTGTGTAATACACAATCACACGGACCACTATAATTAATTTGAAGGAAACATTTGTTTCCACTGCTGGCGGAAGTAACTTACTCTCTTAACTTTACATTCATAATGCAGTTATGGATATGAGATTGCTTAAAGTCTATCTCTGAAGCTTATCCTAATCTCTTTATCATTTCAAATACCATTCCACAAGATGAGCATGAATTCGGGAAATGCTCATCAGATGGGTTTATTTTCTCTAGTCTCACTCTTTTGTTTCTAGGATTCAATCAATAATAGCGAACTTCAAGATCAAACAAGAAACACGATTTATCTTCAGGTTGCAATTGGAAATGTGATAAAGCAGCAATATATTCGTCAAGATCTTGAATCCAATTAAAGCAATGAAGAAAATGGATGTTTGCTCTCTTTGAGCTTGGAACGAAAGAGTGCAAAAATTAAAAGTATGATCCGAAAATTGGGTAAAAAAATCTGGCATCGACAGTTTTAATAAGCTTCATAGTATGAATAAGTTTCTTGTAACGAAAGGCATAACAAATACTTAATGAAAAGTAAAAAAACTAAATACTTTATTTTTTTTTTTTTCAAGAATGAGGAATTGTTTGATATATGCTAGCTAGAGGATATTACAATGTGCTACAACAGTGATTGGGACATGTATAATGGATACCCGGTACCATAGAGATTAGGAAAAAAAAAAAATCTAATTTGGAATGAGAAATAGTCTAGGTCCACGTGAGACGGGTGAGAGGTCAAGAACATTTGCACTCCCACAAATAGGTACATGTATACCTAGAAACACATTTATAGAAATTAAAAAAATATATATATAGGGATTAGAGTTCTTTGAAACCAATCTCTCAAGCTTCTTCTAGTCTCTATACACAACACACTATTCTGAATTTTATCACATTATACCTATCTTCTGCTTCTTCTTCTTCTTCTTCCATCATAGAAGAACAGTTAAGACTGAGCTCTCTACTGCCATATTTGATATTACTACCATTCTTCTACATATTTATTCTCCTTTTTTTTTTTTTTTTCTAAAATTGTGTATGCGAAGCATAGAGGTATAAAGCATTTCTTGGGGTGTGGTGTGGGTGAAGTAAATTCAACCAAGGTGGGAAGGTTGCTGAGGATATTACTACGAATAATTAATAGACCCAAGAAAAAAAGGTAAAGAAACAGCGAAAGAAAGTAGCAGAAATTAATGTTAAACTAAGCAAATTAAGATAAATGATACCTTTTTGGATATCTGCAAGAAACTATGTGCAGCACCTGCAGGCGTACCCATCCAAGCTGCAGCGCCACAGCAACAACAAAACACCAATCACCTACCAAAGGAAAAAGGAATAGCAACCAAAACCAAAAACACTTCTCTCCCTCTGATTCAATTCCTTCAGCCATATACTTTTGTGCTCAGAAATTAAGTTTGTTAGACACAAATGAACATTTAGAGAGAGAGAGAGAGAGACAGAGAGAGTAGTTGCCAGTTGGTTTTAAACCCAAATTAAAGAAGAATATGAAGATTTAGTGAATTAGATTAATGGATACATATTTGGGGGAATCCATATAGGTCCTACAAAAGGAAAAGACATGAAATCAAGGGCGTAATGGATCTCTAATCTATACATATATGTTAAGAGATGACTATATGTATTTATTATAAAGAAAAAAAAAATAAAGCTAAATATTAAATCAGAAACTCGAACCCTATTCTCTTCTCTAAATCCGGATAATTCTCTGACAATCCATTTTGAGCCCTCCAGCGATCAGATCCTCTATCATGTTATTTATTCACTTGTTTTTTTCTAAGTAGCGAAACTAATGACGATAGAGATGATTAGTGCACCCCACTTGCTCGTCTTCGTCTTTGACTTCTCTCCGCCAAAAACAATTCTAATTTCGTGGCCTGCCGTTGAGGAAATGGAATTAATCAATGATATCAGATATCAAAATCAAGGGACTTATTGGATGCGTTGCCTTTGTGGTTGTGATGGATAGTTGGAAGTGGGGTGGTGCTGCCATTGTATAGCCTTAATTGGAGGGGATGAATATTGGGAGGAGGAGGGTGAGGCCACGACGCCATTGTGCTACTACTAGCATTGGGCATTATAGAAATAGTGGAGGAGGAGGAGGACAAAATACCGTCAGCACCTCCACCACATTCATCTGACTCGGATAAGGCGCAATCCATGTTCACCCCAAACAGCCTCAATCGCTTTGCTGCTGCTTTTCCTTGTACAACCGGAACCGACTCAAATACCACAGGCATTCCCGCTCCCCCACTACTACTTTGCCATTGCACCATTCCTCCCGCCTGTACCTGTTCCTGTTGTTGTGGCCCTGCGTGTGCCGCTCCCGGTGCCGTTGATCTTAGGCAAATTACCGACGGGTGACTACTACTAGTACTGTTGTAACTTCCATAAGGCCCACCCCCGCTTCCTCTTCCTCCTCCTCCGTAGCCGCCGTAAGGTCCAGTACTAGAGGAGTAGTGGGGGTAATGATTAATATAAGAGGAGGCGTTAGGGTGGTAGTGGTGGGCGTTTAAGGGGGCATTTGGCTGCAAGAAAAGGGGAGTAGTTGTAGAAGAAAGTTGGGTAAAGTTGGACATCCTTTGGAAAGATAAGTAGTGTTGTTGTTGTTGATGAGGAAGAGGTGGAAATAGTAGTCCTCCTCCTACCCCTTGTGGAGAGGGAATTTCAGGACGACGCCTCCAATCGATGAACAGACGGTCTTTTCCCAACTCACCCATACCCCGTTGGAAGGAAACGATGTCGCCGGCGTCAAGCTTCTTCTCCTTGACGAATCGGCTCCATCCTTTGGTCATGACGTAGCTCTGGCTGCTGTTCCAGTAGGAGTAACGGAACCGCCATGGCTTCCCGTTACGGTCCTCGAAATTCAAGAGGAGCCCCTTGTCGTTGGTGGAAGAATCCAGGGGGAAGTACTTCTCGGCGTGCTGTTTCGGAATCACCAGCCGGTTTAGCTTGCCGACGTCGCTTGGGGTCACGACCTTGTCGAACATATGCTCTCTCTCCACTGTACTAGTAGTATCAGCTTCATGATCTTCTGCCTGTCTTATGATGACATGATCATCATCTTCGTGATCTCTGTGGTTATTTCGTAAACAAGATGGAGATGCGTCCATTAGGTCCAGATGATGATGTCCTCCTCTACTAGAGGAAATCTCTTCTGCTGCTGCTGCTGCTGCTGATGTCCGTTGGCGGTTTTCGTAGTTGTTGTTTTCCAACCAGCTGTTGCTGTTGCTGTTGCTGCTCCCCCGCCGTTGGTGTTTGAGAGGCTGAGATGCTTTTGCTGCTGAAGAGGAGGAATAATTATAAGAGAAAGGGAGCTGCTTACCTGCACCAGCTGTGTAATTATTGCTCATCTGCTCTTCTGTTATCCATAAAAAGTAAAACCCCTTTGCCACCGAAATTCATTCGATCTTAACTTGCATATAGATTATAGACCCTCCGCCCGGCCGGCCCGACTTTCAATTACTTGATTTAAAGGGAAAATACGAAATCGAAAAACAAGGAAATGGTTTAGTGGTGTTGATTGAAGCTAACACATTGGTAGATCTGTCGGGTTTTGCTAGGTTGAAGTCTAAGAGATATTTTTCTCTCTGAAAATTCTCCTACCAGCAAAAATGAGGAGGGAGGGGGGATCTTCTTCTTCTTATTTTGACCAAGAAGACTGGAACACGAAAACTAGACCACCACTACCACCACATGAACCATTCAAATACGAGCGTTCAATTCACTTCTTCCTCTTCCTCCTCTTTCTGCTACTTGTTGACCTTTTTGGAGAGAGAGAGAGAGAGAGAGAGAGAGAGGCGGGTGCCTCCAGGAAGCTTCTCAAGTTAGGCAATTTTCCTTGAACAAATTGTTCCCTTTTTTTTGAATTTCTTTTGGACCGGATTGAACAAATTGTTGCTTGTTAGGGACTAGAGAAGACTTTTCATTTTCCGTTATTTTTTATTAAGTAGGGGAGGGAGGGAGGGAGGGAGGGACCCAATGAATAATCTCGTTGGGGTCTCATGTGATATTCAATTTGTCCCTGTCATCATCCTGGGTGGTATTAGTACATACGATTTATTTTTTTTATTTTTATTTTCATTAACAATTGTGATAAGGCCCAAAAGGCCAGCGGCCAGCTGTTTTTGGACACCCACGAGTTCCTAATTCCCTGATTTTCTATGTTTTATTTTTTGGGAGGCAACTTGATTTAGAATATCAATTACCATACCTTATTTTCTTAATCATACGATGATCTCTCTGATTTTTTTTTTTTCCCCAAATAATATTAATAGTATCAAGTTGATTAATTTATGTAAACAAATACAGTCCCACTTGTCTGATTTAGTAGGCACCAACTAGAAGCGTATTCATTATACACATGGTCTGTAACTAGAAGGTCGAGATAGAATATATACTTGCCTCTGCATTATATAATTTGGACGGACCACAATGCCATCATCCAGTATGTCACAAAAATCCAAACAGAGAGGGATGAGTGAGAATGTACGTAGAAATTGTTATATAGCAGTGGTCCATATATAGTTTCACTTTGATACTTTTTTTTTTTTTGGTGTGTGAAGGGGATGAGGATGCAATGAACTGTTTGGGGGCATGAGTCTATCTCAATGCTGTAATTTGGACCACATCGCCAGCTAGTTTTTAAGCCATGTTATGAGCATGGCCCCCATGGGAGATGATATGATATGATATGACTAGCATTACTTTTAAGCTGCAGCTAGAGCGAGACCGCGTGGTTGGTGGTCTCAATGTATTCTGCAATGCCTTTTCACATATACCAGTGTTCATGTGCACGAGAACCACCGGTTCACCTACAAAACCGGTACAAAAGACTTGAGCCCGATCGAGTTAGTTGACACCTCTGTCATATGTTTTTTTTTTTTTTGGGGGGGGGGGCACCCTTCCGAATAATCACTGTCTATTCTATTAATATGTTGTCCCTATCGATGGGTAGCTATATATTGTAATAAACCAGTTTTTAATTCAGTGGTCACTGCTATCCTTACCGGCCGGTGAAAACGTTCAAATCTTTTCTTTTAATTTCTTCTTTTCACAGCTAGCATGAAAACATTCAAATTTATGGTTGTGAATCCAAGTCTTAATTTCTTTCCACTTCTATTTTACTTATATAGATGAAGGCTAGACACGATCGATGTAAAATAATATCAACAACAACAAAAAGTCGGCTGTACTTAGTATTGACTATCAGCAAAGGCAGACAAGAATTTTCTCTTGGGTCTTTAATCGATTATTGAAATAAGATGGGAAAAATAAGGGGAAAAAAAATCTCTTATTAAGAAACTCAAAATGAAAAAAAGAATTAGAATCTTGACTTCATCAACGAATAATTCCTTCGATTACAGTCGACTATGGCTGCCGAAAGATTTGTCTCACCACAACTGTGTAACCAGAACTTGCACTGGTCTTCGTTAAGTAAATTTTTTGTTGTTGTTATTGTTGCAGTCTGAGATTGTGAGTTGCGAGCTATGATTTGTTTTTAATTTAAGATGGGGTGATATGACCCGGCTCTAATATATATATAGCTATACATGATTTGCGGTGTTACTTTATTGGTCCATGAATTGTTGTCCTTAAGAGAAGAGAAGACAGTACTATTGAGATTGAGATAGCATGTGATGCATGCCGTTAAATTACGTCCCTAAAAGCTTCTATGCATAATGCATGTGTTGACACAAAAAAATAAAAATAAATTGAATTCATCTGAATAATATATTACGTACCCCACTGTTTTGGTTGGTTTTAGTTTTTTGTCGTTTTAAGTTACTCATTTGTTTATTTGTTCTTGGGCATAGGGGTTGTCTTATTTATTTTTATTTTAAATCAGGAGGTCACTCATAGGCTAACACCTGAATCCATTCGAAATACCATAATTTAGCAATTAACATAGCTTATTCTTTTGGTCGCAGGCTAGTTCAAGCGCGTCAAACGCTAACCCAAATACTTCCCCGAGATTTCTCCAATAGTACTATAATAACCGTTAGTAATTAAATTAAAGAAAAATTTACAGTACACACTCATTATTTGAGCGTGTATCATACACGCCCTTACAAAAATTATGGTTTTTTTTTATTATAAAAGTTACGAGACACACCAAAATGTTATGAATCAGATTGCTGAAAAGTTACGAAAAATTAAAAATTATTACGATTGCAATGAAGTGGCACATCTGGATCATACAATACGTGCATATAGTATACACTTTTAATTTCTTAAAATAATGGTTGCTTATGCGGGTCCAACAAGCCATCATAAACACTTCATTCATGATGTAAAATAGTTTTTATTTTTGTAATTTTCAAATTTTCTATATCAATCCAGTAGTTCTCTACATAGTACGGCGATGTATTTTTTTTTTGTTTTTTGGGTATAGAATTCAAAATTTCTCTTGCCATCCACCTACTTGTGGACCTCAATCCTACTAATAACGTGCAAAGGATACAGGAAAAAGAAAATGGAAGCATAAGTCGATTGAAGAAATGTTAGCCACCCCTATTTTCAAGAAGAGTGGTGGTAGAAAGAAACAAAAAGGAAAATGATCTCATCTGAACGCATTACCAAAAGGAAAATGATCGAATTGCCTAAATGGATCAAGCCACTTGCTCAATGTAGGCAAGGTCAGCGTTTGATGGACTTTTACGAGGTCAAAAGTTGACCATCTAACCCATGATGGCACATGGCATGAACATCTATGTGACACGTGGCAGAGTCACGCGAGTAAACTCTTGTTACTAGAGTGGTGCGCGATAATCGCGACTAGGTCCACTCGAGCATGAAGAAAAAGCCTAGAGGCACAAAGGATTAGGATGGCCCTAAATGCACTTGAGAATTAACACGAGAGGCTGATCTATCACAAACTCCCCAAACAACTGTCTATTCCGGTTTAAAGGCAAGACCCAAGGGCCCTCTGAGGCTTGGCGGCCATAAAAGAAGAGGGGTTTGCCGCGATAAGGTGGAGTAGCGTGTCCGAGCACCTTGAGGGGTGATATCACCCATGCGGCCAGGGTATATATAAGGGATACACGTCATCATGTTGTTGGGACCAACTATAAAGTACTAGCCCAAGGTGGCTATAAATATGAGTAATTCTTTCACAATTTCTAGAGATGATCGATTTTGACAGAGTGTGTCATTCTAGAGAGAGAAAGTGAGTAGCAATAGAATCTTTTTTTTTTTTTTTTTTTAAACAAAAGAAGAATTTCATTAATCCTTGGGGAACGCATTACAAAGATTAGCATGGATCAATGAAAAAATGGCATCACAATGTGATGAAGCATCTCAACTATATTGGCACCCAACCACATGATATTTGAATGTTTTTTTTGCCAGTTGTTTTGGCATGTTTTTATTAGGTGTTAGTTTTAATTTTCATAGGTAAATTAAGAAAAATCTTTTATTTTTATTATTCTTTTAAGTTTCCTTTATCGTTTTTCCTGACTAGCAAGATTCCATTATTTCCTAGTCGAGTCAGGGTTTAGTTTATACATAAGGATGTAAACCTATGACATTTTGCATCTTTTAATAAATAAACAAACTGTGAGAATTTTCTCTTTTTCTTGTGGATTCAAGAATATCTTGTTGATTTGAGAACATATCTCGTTTGAACTAGTACACTAACTAATATCTCATGAATTTTATTGCATCAAGTGTTATTAGAGTGGTTTTTCCTGGCTCGATGGCACCGAACAAAGTAGATGAAACACCCTTTGACATTGCTTAAAGGTTTGCTAATCTGAGGTTGATGGTAGAAGAACAACAAATAGAGTTTCGTGAATTCTAGATAGAAATCCGTGAAACTCTGCGGCAGCTGACTCTTTACCTCGACTAATGACCAGGGAGGGTTGAAGAGAATCGCACAGACAGATTTGCCGAACGTTAGCCTCTTAACTAGGATCAAGAACGCGTGTTGGGATTTTCCCAATGCCAACCCAGTCATCAAATTGTAGTTGGGAGACGCCCAAACTTATTGTGTGAATAGCAAAGAAGAATCAAAAGTTAAAGTTGAAAAAGAACCAGAAGAAGAAGGGGAGTGAGTAAATGTGTGGTGCAAAGGGTGCTCTTTATTCACTCTCTCTAAATATATTATGAGGCACATAGATGGTTTAAACTATTTAGAAGTCAAGAAAATCATTCCCATACATCACAATACAATCAACTAAATAACACACTGTTTTTTCAGCCAATGGGATACCGGTATAACATGAACTAGTATTGATACAAGGATCATCTGAACCACTCCTGCCTTGATCTGTACCGGTAAGACCAACTTTAGTATCGATACAATGTATACCTCAGGAACATTTTTAAAGATTAATTGTTTTATTACACTAAGACCCCTTAACTATTGTACGCTTATTGATTAAACTTTATAATTACATTTTATTTCATCAATTACTTTTATTATGCTGGAATAATTGTTTAGAATAATATTGCGTGTATTAGTTTTTATTTTTTTTGAAATACAAACTTTATTACTGTAGACACCCCAATTTGAACCCACGAAAATTCTTGGCATTCCTGATGATGAAAATGGCCCGATAAAGACACGTGGAGTATGATTAAATGCATAAAAAACCCCTCCAAGCTTCCACCACCTTCTAGTACATTCAAAACCATTTTTATTGATATATAATATACATCCCAGTCCATTTTGAAATAAGGGAGATGAGCGCATTTTTCAGATCTCTTGATGGTAAAATGGTCATAGATTTTGATGTACAAGTTATCTTGGGTTCAAACCACTTGGGTTAGAAAGTAGACTCAACCACCTTTGCAACGCTTTAAATCACGTACAAAACGGAGTTCGGAAGCACCCGGAGCTATTCCGCGAAGTTTGGTATGCTGTTCAGTCTCAATCTGGGCACCCATACTCACTCTGGGCGCCCGAACTCAGTATGGGCGCCCACACTCAGTCTAGGCACCCACACTTTCCTACTCTGGGCGCCCAAAGGTACTTTTAGTGAGCAATGTTCAGTTGGTTTCTTATGAAACTATGGACTACTCATCCGTATTATCCCACGTTTTTTTCACTCAAAACTCCCTCCATCACAACATCACTCTAAAGATTTGAGTTCAAATTCATTTTTCCTCTCAAATTTACCCTAAACTACCACATTCTGTCTCTATAAATACCCCTCATTGGCTTCATTTTGAGGAGGGATCAACCCACCATTCCACCTAGCTGTTACTCTATCCATTTCAATCCAGAAATTTCATCCTAAATCACCCCCACTTTGTTTCCTATATTCTTAGCCAATAAACCCACTTCCTCATCATCTAATCAACCAAAATACCCTAACCTCCTTAATCAACTCATATCCATCACCTATAATCACACAGTCATAGCTCTAATAATCCAAAACCGGTTCATACATCCTCCAAAAATGGCCCCAAACTTTGCATCCAAGCTCAATATTCAAGCATTCAAGGTAATTCAACTACCTATAAGTGTTTAAAGGGCCCTCTGAGGGACACCACCCAGTCTTAACTTGTCCTTAATACTAGTTGAAAGCTTAGAAAGATCAAAAGTGCAACAAAAGGGGTCAAACCCTTGCACCCATACTGAGTATGGGCGCTCATACTCTCCTAGTATGGGCGCCCAGATTCTTTTATTTCCTTCATATTTTTTCTGCTTATAAGTAGTTTCTCATTTTTATTTGAGTCACTTACATCATGTTTGAGGTTGGAAATCATAGTTCATGGTTCAAAAGTCCATTTAAAGTAAGTTGTAAAGTGCATATGGAGGGTAAATCATGAGCTTAAAGGTGGTTTATGAGTCATACACTCATTGCATGAGGTTCTTCACCAATTTCAAGCATTGTTTGAAGCATTATAGTAGATGGAAAAAGGGCTTTAAGGTCACTCATATTCATTTCATACATCTTTAAGCCACCCACTATGGGTCTATTTTTTGCATCTTTTTCTCAAGTTTAATACCTTCCTTTTAACCTTCATAAGTGTAAAGGATCATGTTTCTCACATAAGATCGTTTTGTTCTTTCCTTATTCCACTCATAAGCATATTAAAACTATGATTTTCAAGCTTAACTCATCTTTTAAGCATAGTTTTAAGGAGTCAATCGGGATTACAGAGGCCTATAACACCATTGTATACATGTTTGAAGAAAGAACAAAGGTCAAAAATGATTTAGACATGAGCCTAAACCAATTTTTTGGGCACCCGGGCTCCTCTAGTGTGGGTACCTAGACTAAGTATGGGCGCCTAAACTTGTCATTTATGGGTGCCCAAAAAGTGTCCAAGGGGTGATTCGTTCTTTGTGTTGGGGTGTGCGAGAGTCATTTTTAGGTCCATAAGTACTATTCTGTCATGTTTATGTGCTACTGACAGTATCATTTTTCATCATCACTCATCCATAACACATATCACATGTATCCTCGACTTTCATTTTGATGCTATAATCATGTGTACGTGCTCTGACCCTTGTTTCATGGATAAAGAGTCTAATTAGTCAATGTTTTCATAATCTCTTAAACATTTAGTAGAGACCAGACATTGTGTCAAACGAGAGGGGTGCCTTAAAAACATTCTCCTCTCATAACTTAGCTACTGAACCCGAGAAATCATAGTTACAACGGGCCAGTGAAACCTTTTTCAAATTAAGGGCAAAAGAGTCATTTTCAAACCGGTTTGTCTAGTACGGTCCTTAAAGCTAGGTGGTGACTCTTTCAATCAAATCGTTTTCCTAAACTAGTGAAATTTTGGCAGGTTGTCCACAGATACAAGAGTAATAGGAGCAAGGAAGAGCAACAAGCATAAGTCGCCCAACCCCAAACCAAACGATGGGCAAGGAAGCAATCGAGGACCCAATTAGGACAAAGCCCACCAAAGAGAGCCGAAGCCCGAACACCCATGGGTCAAAAATCCATATGTTTTGATAAACACAAAACCCAAATTGACCAAGGCCAATACCAAGAACCCTATCTCTAACAAGCAGCAACAACCATTCCAAGTACCAGCACCACCGCCGCTCTACAACCACTGAATCCACATTGCCGTTAAGCAAAAACCATATACATCCAAGAATATTGCATGTATTAATGACCGTATGACTTATAACAGTACTATTGTTGATAAATTTATTCTTATTCAATTTTTATTCAATAAATCTATTAATGATTATTACACCTTATTTTATAATTGATATAAAATTAATTAAATATTAGGAAAATACTTTAATAATGACAATAACATCTTGTAACAAAAGTTTAAAGAATTGAAATTCTATATTTTATAAAATGGCATTTTAACCCTTAACTTAGCTAAATTACTACTTTACCTCTATAAGCATATTAAATGATGATTTTACCCTTATAACTATATCAATAATCATTCTAACCCTATACTAAGTGAAATTAACATTTCACCCCACAATTAGCTAAATTATTTTTTTACCCTTATACTTTATTTATTTACCAAAATGCCCATGCATAATTTAAAATTGCAGTATAACCCTTAAGTTTTGATTAATCACACTTTGTCCCCTAGAGTTTTACTTAATTACATTTAACCTCCTTTAGTTTACAAACAAATTGATAAACCTTAAAAAATACCAAATCTGAAGATAGTGACTTCACTCACTACTTTCTCCCAATAGAGAAATAAAAAATTTCATTCCTGTCTTGGATCTCAAACAATTTAATAAACTTCAAAGTTAACAATTTTAATCCCAACGTACCAATACAAACTTATGTGCCAAATTATAATGAACCCAAAGTCATCTTGGAAAAAATCCTAAACGTCTATGGATTTATTCGGATAGCCTCTTCAGTGTTTTTAAAAAATGAGCACAGCGAAACACTTTTGTAAAGTAGACTTTTCCTCTTTCCATGCCTACACTTTTGACCCACAAAATTGGACAAATGGGTCACAACTCCAAAACCCAACAATGCATCTCTCTCTGCAAAACTGGCCAGTGGGCCCAACAATGCATTACGGAATCACATCATTTCGACAAGAAGAAAAAATTAGAACAAGAAAAGAGAAGGAGATGGTTAGAATTGGGACCCACATAAGTACTTCTACGACTCTTAATCGATCAGGAATACCATTTTTTAGAACAAAAAATTACGCCTCAGTAGATATCCGAACACAGCCTATGTCAATTACTTGAACGTTATCAACGGTTGTACCCTCTTCAATTATTTATTGTTCAATTGTGAACTTATTTATGATCATGGAATGTTAGAAAGGACAATAAGTTCAGTGGGGTAGTGTTCATGTTCACATAGATGTTATTACGTAAACAATTATTGAAAAAGTGATGTGGTTAGAGACATGTATGAAGGTGTTGTCACTGCCATTAGATCACCAGTAGCGGAACGAGTGAATTTTTCATCACGATAGGATTGCCCCAAGGGTCAACCTTGAGCCATACATGTTAGCGGTGTTAATACTACATCAGAAAATAAAACTGAGTATATGGTTTGCAAGTTTAGTGTTACAAAAAGTGCATATGAAGAAAGAGTGATGATTCAAGACCAGGAGATACCTAAAAGTGACCATTTTAAGTATTTAGACTCTATTATTAGTCAAAATGGAGAGATTGCAGGTAATGTGACCCATAGGATCCAAGTGAGGTGGCTCAAGTTGAGAAGCGCAACTGGTGTATTGTATGACAAGAGGGTACCCAAAAAATTGAAGGAATTTTTTTTATAGAACTGTCATAAGACCAGCAATACTTTACTGGACATAATGCTGGTCTATTAAGAAAAAGAAGGTAAACAAGATAAGTGCAGCAGAAAAGAGAATGTTGAGGTGGATGTATGGTAAGATTAGGCGAAACAGGATTAGAAATGAAACAGTCTGTGAGATGGTAGGAGTGGTACCTATAGAGGAAAAGTTAATTTGGAAAAATAGGCTAAGGTAGTTTAGGCATGTCTATCGTAGACCAGCGGATGTAGTAGTTAAGATAGTGGATAGGATAACTGTGGATAGTAACAATTCAGGGAGGGAAAGACCCAATTTGACGTTAGATGCAGTAGTGCATGAAGATTTGAGTCTACTACGTCTAAAAGAATAATCAGCACTTGATAGAGCTCAATGGAGGAAAATGATTCATGTAGCCGACCCTAATTGACTGGGACATAAGGCTCAGTTTGGTTTGGTTTGATGGTAGTACGAGATTTTGATTATGACTATAAGTCGTTGTGGGCGGCTAGGGTACATGCGGGTCCCAAAATGATTTATTGGCATGCGTGCTAGGGTACCATGAGACCCTGGATAATCTATCGGTATGCGTGCCAAAAGTATTGTTGTAGAATTTGTGTTTGATCCTAACGAACAATGTGTCATGAAAAAACTCTAGATTGCGTAGCGACTTCCTATTATATTCTATGCGCATCCATTCTAAGTATATCATTTATGTGTATGTATGTAAGACTTTGGTATATGATGAACAATAAGTGAGGAGTCCCATGGGAACGCTCAGAGTTAGTCCCATCTCTCTTTTGATATTGAATTATTCATTATCAATTGTTTGTAATGTAAGGGTTAGTGAATAAGGGTTAGTTATTGGGTGATTTATTAATTATGGTACTATCGTTGGCTCTGGCGTTGTTACACCAGGTATCAAAGGAGGAAGGCTGGGATCTAGATCTAGACCTCTAGAGCTCTGTCTAATCCATATTTTCAATTTTGGATGAATGTAATGGTAACATTTGAACTTATTTATTTTGAAAAAGTCTGTAACCGAATTAAGTATTTTGGTCATAAATAAATACTTTAATAATGCTTTCAGAAATCGGGACGCTACATTTGATTCCATTCCTATCAAAATTTTGCCTACGTGAGTGTATGCGAATAATACCAAATGAAAGTTAAAATAGAAAATGATATTAAACGGTAAGACTTTAAAATTTCTTTAACTTCATTTCTTCACAAAGAAGTTGCATGTACTTATAAATTTGTATCTAGCTTTAAGGATGTATGTAGCTATCTAGCTTTAAAATTACTTCTCTGAGCAACGCAAGGGAAAAAAAGAAATACACTGGAATATTCCATTAATATGTAATAGTACTCCCGTAAGAAAACCATGAAAATTTGGGTGGATGTTAAAGGAGATACATCTTCTTGGTATTATTTGTTGAACGAATCGATAATAATAATAAATAAATAAATAATTAGCTAGCATACCTGAATTAAAGTCAGGATCAAATTCCTTCCGAAGTGAATTAACCCGCAAGAATTGATAATGTACTAAAAGTTTCGAAGCTAAGTGGAAAGAGCATAGGCTATTTTATTAAGAGAGCAAACTTTGAAGTCTTAGATACTGGTCACTATATAATTATCCAACCCATTGGGTTAACTAGATTGCTGATTTGTGCACCAAAAATGACTAGATTAAAGCATCAATATCAACATCTCTACTTTAACTTTAGCGATTCCTCCAAAACTTCAAAAATCAGATTCACCAAATGAACACGCCAATTTAAAGATTTCTTAACTTTGCTACAGTAACTTAACAAATTTGGTGACCTACTATTCACTCACCAAAAGAGGAGGGAGGAAAGAGTATAAAAGTTTGGATAGAGAGTCTGATTCTATGAGTTTTTAATAAAGTGACTTGCTAATTAAAGTTTGAATAGAAAGTCTAATTTTGTGAATTTTTTGAAAAGTGACTTGCTAAATTATAAAAGATTCTTTGAGGTTAAACTTGGTTTTTTTTTTGTGTGTCAGATAAGGATTCCCTTAGAGCATCAATATCAAGATACTCAAATTAACTTTTAAGTTAAAATAGGGAGTAAAATCTTCAAAATTACCCATTAGAAGCCACACTAAACGAATTCACCAAATTGAAGATTTTTTAACTTTGTTACAGTAACTTAGCAAATTTGGTGTGTTACTGTTTACTCACCAAAAGAGGAGGGAGAGAAGAGTAAAAGTTTGAATAGAGAGTCTGATTTTGTGAATTTTTTAAAAAGTAACTTGCTAAATTATAATAGGTTTTTTGGAGGTTAATTTTTTTTTTTTTTTGTGTCAGATAAGGATACCCTTAGTAATTCAAATTCAAAGCGTATAGCTCACATTCTCACAAGTGTTGTCCTTCAAAATTTGATTCCATGGCTATTGACTTTGCCCTCAAGTGGCTTAAATCAGTTTCTTAATTTGTCACTTGCTCATTTTATATACACTATTTCTTTTTGTGAATATTAGATGCGCAATTCTAGTTTTAGAAGTTATTGGTTTAGGACTTGGGAACAAGGTGGCTTGTAGTAGTCAACAAATTAAAGCACCCTGAAAATCCTATAGGTTTCGCCTCATGTTAGTCATTGCTGGGTTTCACACGCAACTCATTGTTAATTTCTAGAGAATCAATCACTGTATATAATAGTGGGGTCCAATTAAATTGGTCCTAATTGACCGAAAATGGAAGTGCATGTACAAAAAAATTAACGTGTGACTCCAATATATTTTGAAATTGTGAGGGACACTGGGACAGGTTTGAATTTTTTTTTTTTATCGGCAGAGAAAATAATATTTCATTGATAACAGTAAAATATTACATAAGAGAAAGAAAAGAAAACTGAAGAAATTGACAAGAACCAACAAAACTAAAACATGAGAACTGATTGCAACGTCCAAGAATGTTCACTCCTAAAGATTTTCCACGGGTAAACTCCATGGGTGCACACTGGACACCAATACATATACCCAAGTGGGTTATATATAAAAATACTCCTACAAAGAATCCAATACCAAGGATGAAGACGTTAATTTGGTGTGGGGTTTATTCAGAATATGTAATAGTATATGAATCCTATCTGTCCAATCATTTGATTCATTTTCCGATCAGAGCATCGATGTCAATATGGTTTGTAGGATAGTTGCGATCAAGTGGGCTGGGGGTTCATAATTCAGATAGCCCATCCAATTGATGTTGCTTCACCTACTCACATTTCCACTATTTTCTTTTTTAAGAATTCAAAGTTTGGAATAATTTATGTACATCTTCATTAATTCCTATATATTTTGGTGTGATGGCTTACATGTGGGATTATATATATGCTTATTTAAGCAATCAAGAACATGTAACCTTTTTACCAGTTGGGCATATTAAATTTGATCGATTTCCTCACTTAAGTGAATGAAGAATCTTTTGATATTGTCCAATAGAAACCTACTTCGGGGCTAGCTGAGAAACCCTATAAATTTAAACAAGTACTTATAGATAAACCTTTCTTAACAATATGGATTTGGAGATTCTAGATCAAGACTTCTGACACCAACGACAAGTGACAGCGACGGCAACGGCATGACAACTTTCGAACAGCTCTAGCAATTATTGTTTCCTGTATTTTCTTTTCTTTTTTCTTCTCTTGTTTTTCTTTGTTTACTTTAGTTTTTATGTTGTAATGCTTTTCTTTTTTTAATATTTTCACTCTTCCTCCAAAAAATAATACAGCATACAATTGTTCCTTCTCTAGGTAGTTTATATGTTTAGAATGACGTCTCAGGCACAATGGTAAAGTTTCTCACTGTTATACAATTAGTCACAAATTCCAGTCGCAAAAATAATATTTCTGTAGTGGGCCGAAATCTAGCAGTCCAAAGGGGGCTCGGTGGACGAGCCTAGAAGGACTAAGGCCCAAATAGAGCACCAAGCCCAAAGAAGGAACAGAACGCGATGGGTTGTCTGAGTCAGGCCCATCCGAGACAAGCCGATATCTCGGCCGAGTAAAGAAATGATCCGGACGAATCATCCGAGATGAATTTAATCCAAGATGGTTCGGACAGAAGTCCAAGATATCGGAGATGTCATGTGTGATGTCATCCGGAGGCGTTTGACCTCGTAATAGATTTGGGAAGGCACATGCGCATGCTACAGTTGTCCCTAAGTCAGCGTGATGGTATTTGAGAAGTTATGCTACGTGTCAGAGCCTCATTGGAGGACGTGCGCATGCAATGATCGTAGATCGGCTCGTTGATGCTCGGTGACGTCATACGAGCCAGATCACTCATTTACCCCTATACTTAGGGAGCCTATAAGTACGAAGTGAAGGAACCCTAAGGAGGTACACAACATTTTCTCTCTCTACCTACAACTTCTCTGGTGTTTCATCTCTTTCGATCAATCATTAGACCGTCAAAATTCCTTCCTTGGCCACATTTCGGCCAGGTTGGGTGCTAACATCGAGTACTATGTGTTCAGGATTTCCTAGAGGGGTCCACTCATCGCTCACTTAGGTCAAGAAGGGTTCAAGAGGTCCATGTAGAATTCAAGGCATCACAATTGGCAACTCTACTAGGGAAAGAGCCTTTTTTTGTTGGCAGTCTTTGATGGTAACAGCGGCAATAGGGGTGACAAAGACGGTGGTTTTCTTGATTCTCGGTTTCTTCTTATTGGACATGAGCTTGGGAAGGTCACCTAAATTTCCACCCATATCTTATTCTTCTTCTTAAACAAAATCTTCTTCTCTAGTTTCTCGGATTTTGCCTACCAATTTCTGAATCTCCTCTCGGTGAAGGTCTATCTCTGTGTCCAAGCTCACCTCCATTTCAGCAATAGATTTCCCTGTACCCCTCGGATCTCTTTTCCTCTTGTGGCTCAATTCAGCTTCTTCCACAGTAGTCTTACTCCAAGACTTCTTCTTCGTCTTCTAAAGATAGGAGGTATACATAGGTTCGTACCCTAGTAAGACATGGGCATACCTCTCTTCTTTGGGATGGTGTAGGCAGCTCTGACGTTGTCATCATTTTTTGCCTTAAGTAACCTAACGGAGATCGAAGACAATTCTGCAAAACAAAGAAGAGCTCGATGAGTGCAACTATACAACAGATATATAAGTGAGAATATGAAATTGAAGGGAAAACAAGGCATAGCAAACCTATCAATGTATCATGCCTCGGAACAGGGTAAAGACCGTCATCCTCGGACTTGAATTCAAAGTTTCCTCGGATCTCAACAAAATCGTTAGCTCCACGATCGGAGTCAGGGAGATGGTTGATCAAGTATTCCTGGGGCCCCTTTAGAGTGCTATAGTCAGGGAGATGGTCGATCAACTTCACTCGGGATGTTATATTCTCGGCAGAATTCTTCTTACTCTCTTGACTCACCACTGAAGTAATGAAGGTGCATGTTAGGCTCTTTCTCGAAAGTTTTAGCCTTGAAAGGGTGAGCCTCTTGGAATTGGTTCTGAACAATGGGCTCAGTAGCATTTGCTTCAGGTTGTCAGACCTCGACGATTTGGATATCCGGGACCTGGATAGAGGCCCCGTTTTCGTCGTTATACCCTCCGGGGTTGGCAAATATGGTCCTATCACTGCTGAGTTCCCCCTAATTCACCGGACCTTCACTTCGTGAACGCACAATGTGGGGTACTACTATAGGGTTAATTAGGGCTAACCCCTTGTCGACCGGACCAATGTCTATAGATACCATCTCTACGTCTGGGACGAACACCGCTTCAACGAGGCAGAAGGTGTAATACCCATTACTATGTTGGGCGACCTCGGATCTTCTCGTTCGGTTCGAACTCCTTGAGGAAAGCACGATCGGCTCTAGGATTGCTTGACCTGAGAAAAGTGCACAGGTGAAGCACAGTTAGCCACACAACTGGTAGTGATCTAAACAAGTGGCTCGAGTACCTAATTGGTTGAACGAGTCCGGATATTTTCCATCTTGTATTTACTATTTTTGACCAAGACATATGCTATCTCGGAGATCTTAGGTAAGGAAAGGGCTACTAATGGCTCAAGATTTGTCTTGGCCAAGGTCTAGATTCTCTGTCTCGGATGACACACAGAATCTTACTTAAAAACCTAAGGGGGAAACGATCTAAGGGAGACCTGCAGAGTTCTTGAGGGTGAGTTCCCTTAAGAACACGATGAGCAAAGGGCAATGGTATCACTGTTCACTCTCAAACAATACTCACGAATAATGAAACTTATTGAGATGATGAAATATCAGGGATGATTAAGCATGGTGAGAAATCCATGAACGAGTGGATCAGACGTCCAAAATCAACAAACAAAACGCTATAAATTGGTTGGCTTAGAAAAAAAAGTTATTACCTGAGAAAGCGGAGGAACTGTGGAAGGACGGCAGAGAAGATGAACGATCATGGTGGCTAATAAGTCCCCAATATTGTAGGTATCCGGGGCTTATATAACTCATTGAGTCCACACACACATGCGATTTTGTGCTTTATATGGTTAATATGCGCGTAGTGGTGTTTTTTTATAGTTGCAGGTTTAACACGCTTAATAAATGCATTGAGAACTGTCCCAAACTACCGAGGGCCACTTGCCCCGTGGCATGTCAATACCGGACCTCAAGAGAGAAGAAATGATGATTTAGCTAAGGCCCGGGAATTCGAAAAGTCACCAAGTCAAGCCGATGGCTTGGAAACCGTGCTTGATGCTCAAAAAAACTCCCGGTGGAGTGATAAGCCCCTAATGTTGTATATATCCGGGCTTATCTCACTCATTGTGATCACACACACTTGCATTTTGTGTCTTTATACGATTGATTTTGTGCGAGTTGTGTTTTTGATGAGTTTCAGAAAATCAGAGCAAAAAGGTGTGTCCAAAGCTCCAAATAATCCCTGGTTTTATTTGGAAGTACCCAAGATCCTGCAATGCCGTGAAGGACAATCGCCAAAGCTTAGAAGTCGATTCAAGAAGCTTTGGAAGGTTCAAGGAAGACCCGGAACAAAGGAACAAGAAATTTGGAGTTATGAGCCTTGAGAAAATCTAACCAATTGATAGAAAAAGGTTCATTTCTCTCAAGATACAAATGCTATGAATATGAGTTAAATTGGGTTGGAAAGTAGACTCATAGAGCTTTCCAATGGTTCAAGAATCACCTCATTTCGAGTTCGGATGAAGCTGAGGCGTGCCCGCGAAGTTGGGTAAAAAATCAGTCTTCCAGACGATTCCGAACCGGTCCGGAATTATTCTAGACCGATCCAGAATTGCCCAAAAATTTCCAGACGATTCCAGACTGGTCTGGAATAATTCTGGACTAGTCCAAAAGTGCTCCGAACCAATTTTTTTGCACTTTATTCACTTTCTATTAATGGAAACTCTTAGTTGTTGTGAGGATTTTATTGGATATTTTGTAGAGAGAGAAGGGAAAGACTATATGGGGGCGTCCCCTCTCTCCTTCTCTCCCATTATGAACTACTTCTTACACTTTCATTTTTTAGTTTAGTTTTTGCTCCTCCATTGGAGGATTTTCAAGTTTTATCTCTCTAGAACTCTCAAGTAAGTACTAAGTTGCCGTTAATTTGTCATTTATTAATGTTGTAGCTACTTGTTGGATCTCTATATAAATCAAGTTTATTTACGTTTCTATCAGTTAAATTGTATTCTACATTTTCTAGTCATTTCCTTCTTAAACCTTAGCTTTTACTTGTTGTTTGTGATTTTCTTAAGGTTTAAAGTTGTAGGTAGACTTATAATCTTCATTAAAAATCAGTTTTCAAGTTTATTAAGCATGTTTTTGGTTTTCTACAAATTCCTAGGCTTTATTTCTTGCATAATGATCGAGTAGTCGTTTTAGGCTCGGTCATGGGGTGATTAGCACTCCATGACTTAGGTTCAATTCGTTCTTCTCCCCAAATTGAAAACACTTCTTATTTAATAAAGTCACAGGTTCATCTTTATATATCAAAATTGGGATTTGTTAGTCTCTTTGATCACATGTAACCAAGGGCCTGACCACTTGGCATGTGTGATGCTTAGCGCGATGTCAATCCAAATGTTTGTATAAATGGCACAAGAATCCTACACTTTATCGAACACCATTTCTAGTTCAAAGAGTTAGGATCGATTTTATGTACCAAAGTCTAGGTTTGTTAATCTTTTGATCTCTCGTAGTTAAGGGTTGATTCTCCTTTTTCACGTGTGATGATAATAACCTAGATGTTTCCCAAATGGTTATAAGAATCTTAATCTCAACAAGAGAGAACGAATTAGCCTAAGTTATGGTTGTTAAAATCTCCTAGACTTTGCCTTAGTTTAATTAATCTTTTTAATCTTCCGAGTCATTCACGAAGTTAAGTGAATTCCACCCCCAAACTCCAAACGCCAAGTTTGCCGCTTTAAGGCTAAAACCTTCACTTGCAAGACAACTCTCACACAGGGTGCGTTCGGTCCCTGTGGATTTGACCCGGTCTTACCGGTTATTATGCTACCGCCGACCTAGCCCTACACTTGGGGCGATATCATCTACGATACAATCTAAGGTCGCAAGCATGGAGTCCAAGAGTGAACAAGCACTCAAAGTGACCAAGGAACACCTCCCCCGAGGGTTGCACAACTCATTTAAGTGTTTTGGAGGAAGTCCGGAAGCACGCAATCCAATGGGAGTGATCAAAGAGGTCAAATTCAAGTCAAGACCAATCCGGACCGATCCAAAATTATTCTAGGCCGATCCAAATTCATCAAGGCAACAACAGACCAATACAGACCGATTCAGAATTATTTTGGATCAGTCCAAAATTGCCCGAGAACTATTTTTTGAGCACTTTATGCACTTTCTATTAATGACAAGTTTTTTTGTTATTGTGAGAGTTTTATGGATATTTGTAAGAGAGAGAGGTGGAAGACTATATTGGGCTCTCTCCTCTCTCCTTCTCTCACACACTTTCATTTTTATTTCTTTTGTTAGTTTTTGGCTCTCACCTCTCTCCTCCGTTGGAAAGAGTTTACAGTCTCTCTCTAGAATACTCAAGTATACTTTCATTTCCCATGTATTAAACTTGTTCCTTTCATCTAGATCGTTCTATAAATCTTGTTTGTTTTCATTTTCATCAAGTATTTAGTTTTTTGTGTTGTTTTAGGTATTTCTCTTGAAAACCTAAGTTTCTAGTTGGTGTATGTGATTTTCTCTAGTGTTAATGTTTTAAGTAGACGTAAGATCTTCATAAAAATCAGTCTTTAGAGTTATTAAACATGTTTTTGGTTTTCTACAATTCCTAGGCTTTATTTCTTGCACAATGTGTGAGTAGTTAAATAGGGTAAGTCATGGGGTGATTAACACTACATGACTTGGGATTAATCTGTCCATCTCGACAAATAGCATACACCTTTTGTTTATCAAATATTTGGGGTTGTACTTTTATGTACCAAAGAGTGGATTTGTTAATCTCTTTGATCACATGTATCCAAGAGCTTAAATACTTGGAATGTGTGATGCTTTGGGCGATGTCAACCCATCCGTTTGCCAAATGAACAGAAAATCCTAATTTTTGTTAACCATATTTTCTTGTAAATGGTTTTAAAATGTAAATCTTTTGTTCGGGGGCATTTGACGATGCCCCGAGCTGATTATCAAGAGAGGATGGATTAGCCCGAGTCATGGTCGTTAAATACCCCTAGACTTTGTCTTAGTTTAATTTATCGTTTTTAATCTTCCAAGTCGTTCTCGAAGTCGAGAGAATTCTACCAAACAAACTCCCAAAGTCAAGTTTGTCGCTTCAAGACCAAAAACCTACACTTGCAAGACAACTCTCACGCTCCGTTCGGTCCCTGTGGATTTGACCTGGTCTTACCAGTTTTGATGCTACGCAATACCTAAACCCTACGCTTGGGGAAACAACAATTAAATTAAAATCAAAGGTCGCAAGCAGTGGTGTCTGGTGGTAGGAGGCTGAGAGGATGAGTAGCGGCGAGGGGTGAAGCGTTTTTCGGTGGCACTTGCAGTGGATGAACTCGCTGACATTGAGAAGAAAGGTGGAACACTGAGATACTGATGCGAGAAAAGAGAGAAAAGGAAAAAGTATTTCTCTCTATATCAACGCTATTTATAATGGAGGCGGCGTGTTTAAATGGCTGCGCAGGAAACGAAGAGGTGTCTGACACACCGGATTGGAGCGTGACACATGTCAACGATGTGACGGGCCGAGATGCTCTCTAATAGATCACACAAGCACGTTCTTTCACTCGTAAACCCTAGTCCTAGTGCTCGCGTCTATACTAACAAACAGACAACACGTGTCACAATCCCAAGCAATCCACGAGGAAACAATTAAAGCTGGGGTTTGGTTCATGGTGTTGTTACAGAGAATCTTAATCCTCTCGATAGAAGCCCTTTTGGAGCTCAGGTCCACGGAACGGCCCAATTGGTAACGGTCAACTCCTTTCTCGGAACCAAGTGTCTCGAAAGAAGTAGAAGGGCTATTGTAGTGGGCTGAAATCTAGCAATCCAAAAAGGGCTCGGTGGACGAGCCCAAAAGGACTAAGGCCCAAACAGAGCACCAAGCCCAGCAAAGGAACATAACACGATGGGACGTCCGAGATAAGCTCATCCAAGACGAGTCGGTATCTCGGCTGCTTACGACCTTGGATTGTATAACAAAAGTTACTTCCCCAAGCGTAGGGTTTAGGTATCACGTAGCATCAAAACCAGTAAGACCAGGTTGAATTCACAGGGACCAAATGCACCTTGCGTGATGGTTGACTTGCGAATGAAATTTTTAGCCTTAAAGCGGCTAACTGGTTTTTGTAGTTTGTTTGGTGGAATTCTCTTGAGTATCTCTAATGAGATTGAAAATGAAGTTTTGAACTATAAATTAAAAGCGACAAGGTCTGGAGGTTCATACCACCCATGACTAAGGATATTCAATGGCTCTCAACTACAACTCAAGTGAGAGACAAAGTCACTTGCTCTCACTCGGAAGATTTAACAATCAAGATCATTTTGACTCTAGAAAATGGTTTTAACAATGGGATAAGTTGTTTGATGCACTTTTACAAACACTTGGAGTGACATAGCTCTAAGCATCATGTATGGCAAGTAGTCAAGCCTTTCCCTACACAAGATCAAAAAGTTAACAACTCCTAGTTTTGGCACATAAAACATAACTTACTCAATGAAAACCAATCTTTATCACAAGAATGAGGTTTGTAAATGGAAATAAACTCTCTTAGACATTTTGTCGAACACCTAAAGTGACATAGCTCAAGGCATTGTGTGTGCCAAGTGATTTGTCTACACCCAATCAAAGAGGTTAACAACTCTAAGTTTAGACGGAAAATAGAGTGATTAACCCATTCACAAACCCACAATAAGCATAAAAACGTGAGAAGCCTTTGAAACATCGAAGTCATGGAGTGATATTCACCCCATGACCAAGCCTAAACTACTACTCAAACATGATTAAGCTAAACATTAAAGGCAACATGAAGGAAATACGAAACATGAAGAAAACGTAAATAAGCAATAGATTTGTAAAGATTAAGAGTACACTTACAATATTAATGAAGACGAAATCTTTGAATCAAAGAGAAACTACCCTAAAAACTAGACAGAAGGTGGAGCTAAACTAAGGGGAAGGAAGAGGGAAGTAGAGAGAGAAAGCTTAGGTAGTGATAACCCTCAAAGACTGAGTTTTGGGCTTATAAAGCCCCCAAAAGTGGTGCCAAATAATTACAAAAGTACAACAAGATATTTTAGATCAGGCTCAAAAAGTGCAAAAAATTGCAGGGATACCGGTATCCCATTTTTGCCATTACCGGTATCTCCCCTATCTTGACCTTCTGTTCCAGAGATAATGGTATCTCGTTTTTCAAGCTACCGGTATCTCTTATCAAAATGTGAAATTTTTCAGGGATATCGGTATCCCGTTTTTGCAACTACCGGTATCTATCTTCCAAATGTGAGTTTTTTCAAGGATAATGGTATCTCATTTTTCAAGTTACCAGTATCTCTGGGCATTTTTCTTCTTTCTTCCTTAGTTCATTTTCCGGCCTTTGGTCTCCCCAACCCTTGTCCGGTGCTTCATTCTTGACTCTTGATAGGCGCGCAATATCTAAAGATATAAGCGCCTAAGTAGGGCAAATTAGCGCATTAGAGGCACGATTTATTCCGTTTTCCACTTGATGCGGTGTTGTCTTTTATTTTTGGTATTTTTTTTTGTTTTATAGGAAACAGGCCGAAAGAGCACATAAAATGGACACATGGCAGTCAGGCACGTAGGGAACCAGTGGGGCCCAAGTGGGGACGACCAAACAAGCTTGGAAGGCAGTTTAGAGGATCCGGTATCGATACAGGGATTATCCTGTATCGATACAGTTTGCATCATACGGGAACAGAATGTATCTGTATCGATACAGGACTTCTCCTGTATCGATACCGAATGCCATATAATGGGCAGTTTGACTTCGTTTCGGATTCTAACTTTAGTAGGATTATAAATACCCCGTTTTTGGAGATAATTAGGGATCCACGATTTTTCTCTAGATTTTAGCTTTTCAATTTTTCGGCTACGGATCTCAGTTCTTCTTTCGGTTTTATGCTTCCAGTTTTGATTCCCAGCATCCCAGTATTCAGATTGTTTTTGCGGATCGGTAATTAAATTCAATTTTTCCTTTGCGATTTGTGTTTTTTATTTCTTATCGTTCTTATATTTTATTCGTTAAGCATGCCTAGATCTTGGTTTAATCTGATTCTTGCAATTTTCATAATTATGAGTGAGTAGTCGCATTGAGTGCGGCTGCGGGGCTAAGGCGCCCGCATCTGGCTAGTCGATATCTCACCTCGGGGCCGAATTAAATCATTTTTCAAGCAATTTAGGGAACTGGAACTTTCTAACGAACGAACCTAGGCATTACCGGAATTCGAATGCGCAGGGAATTTGGTGACAGGCGGTGCGCATTCGTTAGGAAATTTTTCTCAGATTCTAAAATCAGTAAAAAGATTAATTGTGGCCCGAGTAATTATCGGCTAGGCTAGGTGAGGACGCCGGGTTCCCACAGCTGTGCTCTCTTTATTATTTCGCATTTAATCAGTTAAATAAGTTTAGTGGTTAATTAATTAATCTCATAAAATCAAAGGGGTGGCTACCTAAGAGCCAAGATAAACTGTGAATCCGTCATCTTTGAGTTTTGCACACGTTCGTCCGTCTCTGTGGATTCGATTCCTGTACTTCCGGATATTATGCTACATCGGTCGAGAGTCCTACGCTTGGGACGCGTCTTATTTTTAGTCACTCGGTTGGTCAAGCAACTCTCAGGGCTTGGTGGCGAAGGGCCACATGGCCTTGGGTACCCGGTTGGTCAAATCACGGCGTCAAAAATCGTCATTTTCACCCATTTTACTTGAAACTACCAAAATACAACCACGTGCAATATCAATCGTATAAAAGCTATAAAATGCATACGTGAGTGACAAAAATAAGGGAGATAAGTCCCTTTATTAACAATACAGGGTACTTATCATCAGCTGAGTAAAGCAATGATCCAGACGAATCATCCGAGATAGATTTAATCCGAGATGGTTCGAATGGAAGCCCAAGATATTGGAGACGTCATGTGTGACGTCATCCGAGGTGGTTAACGCTCGTAACAAATTTGGGAAGGCACATGTGCATGCTACAATTGTCCCTATGTCAGTGTGATGGTATCCAAACAGTTATGCTACGTGTTAGAATCTCATTGGAGGACGCGTGTATGCAATGATCACAGATCTGGCTTGTGATGCTCGGTGACGCCATCTGAGCTAGATTACTGATTTACCCCTGTACTTGAGGAACCTATAAGTACGAAGTGAAGGAACCCTAATTAAGGAGGTACACCACACTTTTGCTCTCTACCTACAACTTCTCTAGTGCTTCATTTCTTTTGATCACTCACTAGACTGTTAAAGTGTCTTCCCTGGCCACATTCCGGCCAAGTTGGGTGTTAATGTCAGGTGCTATGTGTGCAGGAGTTCCTAGAGAGGTCCATTCGTCACTCACTCGGGTCAAGAAGAGTTCAAGAGGTCCATCTAAAATTCAAGGCACCACAATTTCCTTTTCCGAGGGCAAAGTGAGGATATCCAACCTTGCTTCAAACCCTGTAGTTACGGGAGCCTCTGATAAGCCCCAAAAATTGTATATATGTGGTCTTATCTCGCTCTTTGTGATCACACACACGTGCATTTTGTGCCTTTATACGATTGATTTTGCGCGAGTTGTGTTTTTGATAAGTTTCAAAAAATCGGAGCTAAATGGCGTGTCCAAAGCTCCAAATAATCCCCAGTTGTACCCCGGAGGTATCAAGACCTCGCAATGCCGTGGAGGACAATCGCCGAAGCTTGAAAGTCGATTCAAAGAGCTTTGGAAGGTTCAAGGAAGGCCCGGAACAAAGGAACAAGAAATGTAGAGTTATGAGGCTCAAGGAAATCCGACCAACCGATAGAAAAAGGCTCATATCTCTCATTCTACAAAGGCCATGAAGATGAGGTCAATTGGGTTTGAAAGTAGACTCATAGAGCTTTCCAACGGTTCAAGAATCACCTCATTCCGAGTTCGGACAAAGCCGGGGCGTGCCCGCGAAGTTGGGGCAAAAATCTGTCTGAACAGACGCTGATGGATTGATCCATCACTTTCCATGGATCGATCCAAGCTTCAAAATTTCCCAACAGAAGCCCTTGGATCGATCCAAGGTGAGTGATGGATCGATCCAATGAAGAAAAATGGCCAAAAATTAGACCTTGGATCGATCCAAGGTGTTGAGGGATCGATCTAAACACATTCGAGACAACATTTTGAGCAACTTTTTGACTTTCCTTTTATGAAAATTTTTCCATTAATAGTATGTTTTGGATATTTTGAGAGAGAAAGAGGATTTTGTGTATAAGTATCACTCTCCCCTCTCTTCTCTCCTACCTCACCTCAGCCCTCATTAGTTTAGTTTCACTTTAAGTCATTTCCCTCCATTGTTGTCTTCAAGCTTTTAGTGTAATTTTCTTCAAGAACCTTGGTAAGTTTTTATGGTATTGTATTTTCTTCTTCATTAATAGTTCTTGTAATTGTTGGCTCTACATATAAATCTAGTTTATTTGCATTTCTACCGGTTAAATCTTGTTCTTGTTTTTCCATCTTCTTCCTTAAGAAACACTAGTTTAAATTTGTTGTTTATTAACTTCTCAAGGCTTAAAAGTATAGGAAAGCTTAGGTTCAATATCAATATCAAGTTTAATCATGAATTTTATTTCCTTCAAATTTCTAATTAGGATTAGCTTAAGCATAATTAGTGAGTAGTTAAATGGGCTCAGTCATGGGGTGATTAACACTCCATGACTTAGGGTTAATTCGTTCTTCTCGCCAAATTGCAAACACTTCTTGTTTAATAAAGTCACGGGTTCATCTTTATGTATCAAAATTCGGGTCTGTAAACCCCTTTGATCGCACGTCGCCCGGGGCATGACCACTTGGTACGTGCGATGCTTAGGGATAGGGCGACTCAAATGTTTGTCTAATTGACACAAGAATCCTAAACTTTATCGAACGTCATTTATAGTTCAAAGAGTTAGGATCGATTTTATGTATCAAAGTCTAGGTTTGTTAATCTTTTTGATCACTCGTAGTTAAGGGTTGATTCTCTTTTTCAAGTGTGATGCTTGGAGCGATGTCAACTTAGAGTTTGCCAAATGGTTACAAGAATCCTAATCTCAACAAGAGAGGAACGAATTAGCCTAAGTTTTGGTTGTTAATATCCCTTAGACTTTGCCTTAGTTTAATTTGTCGTTTTTAATCTTCCGAGTCATTCTAGAAGTAGGAAGAGAACCACCAAACAAAACTACCTCGTAAGTTGGCCGTCTTAACGCCAAAACTCTCATCGCAAGTTAAACTCTCACGCCGGGTGCGTTCGGTCCCTGTGAATTCGACCCGGTCTTACCGGTTATTATGCTACTTCCGACCTAGCCCTACGCTTGGGGCAACACTTTCTACGACACAATCTAAAGTCGCAAGCATTTCTAGCTAAACGTTGCTGGGGGTCAAGCAGCCTCGTACATTCCGTAGACTTTTTTAGTAGTCTATTAAAACCCACCCCTTGAGTTGTAAAATTCCAAAACATATAGGAATATAGTATGTATAATATATGCGTGTTTTTCATAGGAAATTAAATACCAATTCAAAAAGATAATGAGAAGGTATGTAGCGTAATTTAACTACGATCTATGAGTATGATATGAAGACCCAAATTACGTGGACTACTATACGAACACACAGTACGTAATTTACTTGACTTGACTACTTTAAGCCTTTAAATAGTACTCCCTTTGTCACCAATTATCATCATTATTTGGAAGTCATGACTGCATTGGGATATAAAAAATAGCATAATATCGTGAATAGTTATTTAAATTCTTTTATTGTATTAAAAAATGCTACTTGAGATTGTGTTATACTAATAGTATTATTTTGTCCAAATGTTGCCATGACTACCGGAGAGAGATTTAAATATTTATATGATTTGGTAACGCTTGACCGTGTCTGGATAAGTATTGCGCAGTACGCTAGTACCAACGTGATAGAGACCTTGTAGGCAAGTAAATAGCTACCGCCGCCGCGGGGAGGAAATGTCCATTTTTCTCTAAATGCTTCGATATAGGAGTACATGTTAATTTTTTTCATAACCTTAGGTGCTCGGGGGTAATTGCGCGCACTTCAATTAATTTTTGAAAATTAATTTTTCCATTCAATAGCTTACATTTTGCATGTTGTATAATGGTAAGATCATCTCAAAGTTCAATAAAATAATCGACCCTGATTAAGGTAACGTCCATGTAATATTACTGCTGCTGCTTTGTGCGTGAGTAAATATACATGCCAAATAAAAAAATGTCTATTGAACTAATCAAGAATCCAATAATAAAAAAAGAAAGATTTATCAAGAAGGCAATCTTTATCCCTAAGATGTTGGCCTAGTGGTTAAGGGCGCGAGACTTGTGGGTTAATTTGTTTTTTCCCAAGATTTCAGGTTCAGAACTTCTCAGGTGTTATTAATTTATTTGGGGCTAATTTATAAAGAATTTTGTTTCGGCTTTAATTTGGCTTCCCGCTACATACTCTTAGAATTAATCGAAATGCGAGTAAGCTTATCTATATGCCTGAGTTATAGGAAAGGAGAGACAAAGGATTCACTTTATTTTATGCATATACTGTATAATCTATGAAATGATACTTCCGACTTCAGAACACATTATATAATTTACTACTATTTTGCTACATGTGAGGCGGCCTAGTAGGAGAGTGCAGTCCACCACCTTCCCCCCGGCAAGTCAAGGAAACACTCTATTTCTATTAATGTAGAATAAGTAGCGGTCCAGTTCTATGATCAATTAGACTGGTAGAAGTCTCAAGAATCCAAATAGCTTTTAATTGAAAATTATCAAATTCGGCTATTTATTGACTAGCCTGGAATCGACCCAAATTGGGCAAGCTAAAGCAGAATCACATTGGTCATGTTCGTTTTTCAATTTAGTTTTAGTTTTAATTTTAATTTTGATGACATCATCATTTTTCTCATTTCTCTCTTTATCTTTCTTCACTCATTACACTTGATGACATCATCAAAACTAAACTAAATTATCTAACCAAACACAGCCATTGCGGTCAAGACTCACCACCATAAAGTCGTGATTGATGGTGGATTTCGGCCAAATCTCTTCGTTTAGGCCTTCAATTTAGTATTTTTACTATATTAGAAAATAATTAGATTCCGAATTACTCTTAGTGTGTAATTCTGTTTAAGTTGATTCTAATTGAGCAAGTCTTGTTTTCCTTTCTAGATTTCAATTTTAGTAATTTCCTTAATTTTCGGAATACTTTATTTTTAGTAGTGTTTGTTAGGGTTTTCCTATACAAGAGCGTGTAATCTTTTTATTTCAGTATCTTCCAATTAATAAACAAACAATGAGAATTTTATCTCTCTCTTGTGGATTCAAAAATATCTCGTAGATTCTAGAACTTATCTTTTTGGACCATGAATTCCACTGCATCATATTGACCCTTTCACCCTCCTAGTCTTTTTTACTTTATTTTACTACAGCCAGCTTTACCGATGATATTTATTTCTCATCTTATCATCAGTCTTAATTTAATTAAGAGGCCAGATTGTTCCATATCACCCGTATCCAGATATCTTTCGTTGTTTACGATTCGGTTTTTGTAAGGATTTATTTTATTTCTTACGAAGATACTAGTACTGTTGGAATTTTCGGTGAATAAAATTAGGCATTTGGAAGGTCTTATGAAACAAACAAAAGAGAGGACTTGTGCTCCTTATTCTTCGATTTTAGTGGATTACTGTGATTTTTCCTTGCGTTGAAACTTTCCATGCATATTTGTTTCTTTACTGTCTTTTATTTATTACGCATTTTTCTTTGTATGCAATTTCTGTGATTCTAGTTTTCAAGATTCATAAAGAGCATTGTGGTTTGAACTTGTCGTTGGAATCCTGACACTTTTGTTCATTGAATTTGGTCATACTATTATGTCATAATATATGCATAAGATGTGGACACAAAAAAAAAAACAAAAAAACAGTGGAATACTCAAGCGGCTATAATCAAATACTGGAGTATAAAACTTTGACTAACTAGCTTGGAGAATTCAAAGGCACGAGGTCCTCTATCGGCTTCTGACTTTCTTTTAAATACCCGTAGAAAATCTCGCGAGTCTTCTGTTCAATATTATCCTGAGCTGAGGTTTCAGGCCGTTGCCGACTGGGGTACGTTGCTGTCCGATTGATGCTCTTTTTGCTGCTTGATTTTCCATGCATGTAGTATTTAAGAAAACTCAAATTTCTTTGTACTATATATATATGTTACTATCATGTTCAATATCATGTCTCGAGATTATTGATCAGTTGTACTATCAAAATTCACTCTTTATTTTAAAGGCTAAAAATACATAAGAACATAAATAGTAGAAAAATTACATGAGGACATAGGTGCATGGAGGGTAACAAATACGTTTACGATAATTAATTCCCTATGTAAAGGTAAATTAAGTAGTTCGAGGAAAGGAATTAAAGCATGGTATGTATTCGACAACTTTGCTTTTTTGGACAAATTAGCTATGGGCGTAATTAACCAGATTGCTACTATAGTAAATTAGCAATTGCGTCAGTGGGAGTGGGGTGTGTGCCGTGCACGACTTTGGGGCTCACCCCAAGTCTCATCATTTGATCCGAACTATTCCATGTTAATTATTACTCTTCCGTACCTAAACTTTTGATCTTTTTGAGGTTGTGTGTCATTTTATATTTTTTATATTTTTTTATTTATAAAGTTTTATGTGATTTTAAAAACTTTGTTTAATATAACTAATTAAAATCTATAAAAAAAAAAAAAAAATTCATATTGCATATTTTTTGATATTTACATTGAAAGATATATACATTTGAAAATGGCACATTGTCCAAAAAGTGTGAAAAGTTTAGGGATGGAGGGAGTATTAAATATCCAACTTCAAGCCCCAAGCTGTACACAAAAATGAGCATGAAAAGGAGCACACACTGCAATTTATTTTAAGCAAGAGGATGGGGTGTTTGGACTTGGAAGTTGGAAGCCACTTTTTGGATTTTGTTTTTTATATTTTTAGATTATTGTTAGAATGTATTATAAAATTTATATAGTGTTTGAAAAATATGTACACAATATATTTTGCAGCAGGAGTAGTGTTTGAGAGATATGTGCAAAATATATTATATGAGTCTTTTTGTTAAACAAAATGAGAAAAGTTGGAATGAAAAGTCAAAAAATCATCTTTCCTGACTTCTCTTCTCTAAACACAATAACCAAACACTCATTTTTCCATAACTCGCACTTTGATTAACTTGAAATGTCCATCAATTTTGTTTGTCCATCTTCTTAACTTGAAATATCTCAAAATATAATCAATTCCAACCTGCAACTTACTTGCACTTTGATTAATTAAGCTAGAGAATCTGATGTTAAGGAATCAAAATATCTATGGTGAATCCTTGGATTCTTACTTGATTTGGAAAATATCATTTAACAGTGGTTTTGAATATATAGAAGAGTGGGGATAATGGTACAATTTAGGAAATCATACTTCCATCTTTTTTTATTTGTCCTTCTTGAAAGAATGTGCATTTTTTCTGCCAAAATTAACATATAGAAGTTCATAAAGAGGTTTTTTTTAAAAAATTACGCTAATCCAAATATATAGCTCAGTTAAATGTTTTAAATGTACTAGAAAAAAATCCTGGGATGATTGGGGTACCTTCTAATTATGGGACTGTAGGAGAAATTCAATGAGAAACAAGCGAGTGGAGCAGTAAGGTTATTGCATAGGAAATATCATTATAAAAAAAAAAATTGAGTATACTTATAAATTGATATTAACGTGGTTGGGGCAAATGGGTGCTAGTCAAGTTGATATGCACAAGACTAGAGGTCAATTCTCAGTCACTAATAACAACTAACCATTAATACTTATATTGCATGTCCTCAAAAATTAATGTAGCTAGCTAAGCATTATTATTGATATACATCTACCATGCAAAAACCAAACAAATTAATAATGATGCATCAGCTTCATGAGTTGAGCTAGCATCAAGTAGGGTGTGAATATATGTAATTTAAGTACTAGCATAGCAGATGGGTGTGTGATGGACTATGATGTCTCATCACTTATTCCCAGAATTATTAATGGACCCCTTCCTAGCTATGTGTATAGTACTACTATATGTGTGTGTGCGCGCGCGCGCTCGCTTTAATTCATGTAGATCTGTGTATAGGCTCTTCATGTGTTATCACTTTCATCGATCTACTCTAGTCCCCTAGCTACAAGCACATTTCATGAACAAAAGGAAACCAAAAATAATTCAAAGGCAAGAGAAGCCTTTATTACCTAGACAGTGTGGGGGTGAGAAATTACGGCCGGTGACAATAATTGTGAGATTGAAGTGGAAAAGAGAGTATGGATATATATGATTTCAATATGATCGGGTAGCCTTGGATTTGTACCCGGTATAGACGTTGATGTTTTCCTACAATTTTTGTTTTTTGCAAACCCTTCAAGATAAAGCGGAGCTCAAAGCTCAAGGAGGGACTACCAGTTGATCCTCAGGCCTATCCTTCGGCCCTGTTCCGTCAACTATAATCTTAATCTTATACATGGATCTTGTTTGGGATGTTGAAAGGCCTATTGGAATTCTTTCTTGAATGAGTTACTAGGAGGATAAAATAGTCTACACCCATTACTACTTATAAGAATAACTTCCCCCTCCTGTCAGTGGGGAGTTTTGATTCATTAACTAACTGTTCATGCTATTGTCTTTTCAATAGTAGTCTTTTCGGTTAGGACTCCAATTTATGCTGAGATTTACCCATTGAGTTCTTGCTTAGTAGATGAGAACTTTGACTGTTAGACTCGCTGATTGCAAAAGAAAGACCGTTAGCGAAACTCTTGGCTCATGTTGACAGCCAAAAATGTCCTCCGACGATCAAGTTAATGGACTCCTTTCTATATATCTTATGGAGTATATGCTTTAATTAATACTTGCGTATAGGCTCTCCATGTATTATTACTAGCACATTTCATGTACAAAAGGAAACCAAAAATAATATAGAAGGAAAGAGAAGTTTCTGGTACGTAGACAATGTGGTCCGTGAAATTACGGTGATAATAATTTTGGAGACCTGGTTTAGGACTTAATCCTGATGCTGAGATTTACTCTTTGAGAATTTTGATTGAATGAAACATATTCTTACTCTCAGTGCGCTCTCTCTCTCTCTCTCTCTCTCTCTCTATTTTTTTTTATTTTTTATCAATTTCTGGATTCCTTGTTTTGAGCTTTCTTCCAGTGTTTACAAGCAAGTTTGGCCACTTAACGTGTGGGTCTGACATGCCTCATTATGAGATATTTTGACAATTGCTATGGAGACGTGTATGATTAATCCTTCTTCGTCGTGACTTTTTCCAAATGGCTTCTTGGTCGTTAGCTGAAGCCGAGTTCTCCCCTCTCATCCCCTTAATAGGCCAACAATAGAATCTCCCTCCATTGTAATTCATGTAATTGCTACATGTGATGAGTGAACTTGATGGTGAAATTGTTGATTTGCCATAATATTTAGTTCGGTTATGGATTTGCTCCCCATAAAATTGATCCGGGTTCAATTATTGGAGTCAGACAACCAGAAAGAAAATTTCTTGTGAATTGTCTAGTCCCGAAGTAGATGACTTACTTTTTACTAGAATTAATCGAAGTGTATGTAATTTAACCCAAACAACCCTACCTGTTGTTTAAAAAGAAAAACGAAAAGGAGTGGCGGTGCGCAGAATCAAGTTTGTGTTGAGTTGCCTAGTAAATGTAGTGGTGAGGGAAATTTGGTTTGAAAAAAGCATATCGAAAAAACTTTAGTCATGAGGTAAAGTCAGGGGTTGCAAGTTGTCGTAGGCTACAGCAAGAGATATTTATGTGTGTAGGTGCAGGACCAGCAAGCTAAGCATTCTCAGCCCATAATAATATTTATGCACTTAAAAGATGCCCAACAGCCTTTACTCGAAGCACATTTATTCTCTCTTTTTCTTTCTTATCTGTTCATTAAAGGAAATAGGATTTGGAATCATACCTCATATGCTACCTACATCAGATGAACTTCATATCTGTTTGTACCATAATTTTTAATTTTTAATTTTTAATTTTTAACACGTGACAATAATATTGGTTAAAAATGACTTTAATTTAAATTCGGATTTATCTCTAAGCCGAATTCCCTACAATTTAGGAGATAATGCATCTTTTGAAAGTGATGAGATGGTTACCTAAATTGTAGGAAGCAAAGTTTATCCCATGATTTTTTCCAAGAGGCCAAAATTAATATGTGATAATTAGATAAAATCACAAATAGTTAATTTCGGCCATATGGGACATTTGTCAGCACGGTATCTCCTAAGGAGATCTGACGATATCTCCGAGTACGGATATCTCTTGACACGTGGTGATATGTGAGAACATCAAATATTCTTTCAAATGCATGAAGCTTAAATCAAGGAAAGTGGGTAGTTATTGTCACGTGGGATGAAAGCCTCCAAGGAGTTAGTTACCACTTTTTGTGGAAAGTGGTTAGTTATAGAAGTAATGGGACACTTGGCGGCCTAGGAGTTAATTTCAGCACCAAATAAAAGGGGATGACTGAGTCAAAGGGATACTTGGCAACTTTGGAGAAGATTTCTGCAGAAAGTGGGTAGAAGATGTGCTCAGTAAATCCGAATCTCCTGAACCATTCATAGGCAAATGATGCCTATAAATACTAGTCATTGTACAACATTAGAGAGGTTCACACACCAAAAGCTCACAGCAGAATTGTAATTGATTTCCTAACCATCGAGTTAGTCAATTGTTATCCTCTCTATCATGACTTTGTCTTCTCATCTCCTCTCTTTCTTGTCTTTCTCTTCTTTCTCTTTTATCTCCTTTTCCATGTAATCTTCTTTTCTTTTTGTTGTTGAAGTCCTTGTTCAAGGCACTCAAACCATTATAACTTAGTTCCTCTTAATCAAGTTATCATTGTTGCTTGAGAAGAATTTATTTCAGATCTTAGGCGCTTTTCCTTATTTTCTTTTGGAGATCTCATATCTCCTAGCATGCCCGCACACTCGCAATACCACTCGGTGTTGGCATTAGCAATCTCCTATCCCTGGAGAATTCCCTGTCAACAATTTTATACCAATAAATTTTAGCCACAGTTTACTGGTGCGTTATCTATCATAATGAAATGATTTGTTGGGTCTAAGGCATATTATTTTTTGTTTTAGTGGTTTAGGTACTTTCATAGAGTACCCTAGGATTTTAGACACTTTCATAGGGTACCCTAGAGTTTAGGTTCAGTATGAACTTTCTTATTATAGGGTTTTAGTGGTTTATGCACATTCATAGAGTATCCTAGGATTTTAGGCATTTTCATAGGATACCCTATTCATAGGTTACCCAAGTCATAGGGGTACCATAGAGTTTAGGTTTAGGGTAAACTTTCCTATTATAGAATTTAAGTGGTTTACGCACTTTCATAGAGTACCCTAGGATTTTAGGAACTTTCGTAGAGTACCCTAGTTGTAGGGTACCTAGGGTAATTATGGTGGTTGTGTTTAGTTAGATAGTTTAGTTTAGTTTTGATGATGTCAGCAGGTGTAATGAGTGGAGAGATAAATGAGGAAAATGATGATGTCATCAAAACTAAAGCTAAAACTAAACAGGAAAACGAACAAGGCCGGTGTCGCTTTAACCTACCTGACAGGAATTTTTTAAAGTTGGGCTTGACCTGATGGTAATCATGGTATCGCTTTGACTTGATAGGAAAATGTTAACGTGTGTCAATAGTTTAAAAATGTAACAAAATGTGTGAAAAATGTATAGAATATGTAAAAAGTATATTGGAGTGTGTTATTTTCTTTTGTTTGTGTGCTTAAGGTGTGCCCACTGGGCACACGTCAATATTCAACAATGGGGCTGGTTTTGAGGACACAAATTTTGATACTCCATCTCAATCCTTTATTTCAAGGGCTGAAATTAGAACTTTAAAGTTGTACACCTGTCTGGTTCTTTTACTTCTTTGCAATGAAAAATAATTGAGTGCGAGCATGTCAGTAAGAGTTTCTATCTCCTCCCTCAGATTAACTTTGGAAAAATCAAATCTAATCAAGCAATTGTGTTTTTAATAGTTCAATTACCTTAATTAAGAGGATTTCTCTTTATAAGTGAAGAAGTGTAAACCAATATACGTAGGAAATTAAATAACAACAAAGAAACAAGATACTTCGATTGATAAATCAAAGGTAAATTTAGTTCGATATTACCTTCAACTTCAAAATACAACATGAATGAGAGCTTCGAACAGATGATTGTTACAAGACAATTGAAATTAATCCTAAACTACTTCCTAATCTACTTCGAACAGAGTTCGAAATCCTAAACTACTTGCCAATGAACAAACCAAGCATCATTTCAAGATTTGTTTGGGGCTTTTCACTTTTCAATTTCTTGTATTTATAGATGTTGCTTGTTAATTGAACTTCCCGCTCAATGAATTTGAACTTGGCTTGCTTCGAACTCAATCTTTCATAATTTGAATTGACAGTTTCTTCCCTCCTCCTCGTTTGAATTTGAATTCTTGTTAATTTTCTTCCAAAAACTTCTCATTAAATCTACATCGTTGATTGAATTAATCCAAATGATTATATTTTAATAAGATAACTGTCTTTCAAGATGTAATCCACGTGTTCTAACTGCCAATAGTTTTGCACCACAAGTTTACACGTGAACTTCATACAGCTTCGAATTTGATTTTTTGTATTGACATACAATACTTCGTAACTGTCAATAACTGCTCTTTAAATTGAGAAATAATACGACATCGTATTTACTCAACTTCAAATCAATAATCCAGTGTATTTTCATTGACAGATATTTGCCAATATTTGACATCCATGATTACGTATTAATTAATTATTGAATTTATTAATTTTATATGTAACCAAAACCACATCCCCTCCTTTCCATCTCACCTAATCTCTCTAATTGATTCTGATTCTGAGAACTGATTGAAACTCACAGATTGAAATTCAATCCACCAATTGAATAGATTTCACGTACTTTCAACCCACCGATTGAACTTCTAAGTGTTTTCCAACCCTCAATGATTGAACTTCTAACATATCTATGTACTTCAAACCCACTGACTAAACCTCGGCATCGAAATCGGAGTCGCTGGCGACTGAAACCTATTGGTTAAAAATCTTGTTCTACGGGCTTATGAAGATGATTTGGGTGCTCTCAAATTGTAAGAACGTGTAGGCTACAGAATTGTAGATCCCCACGGATGACTACTTGGATTGGTCGAAACGCCGCGTTCTTATGATTAAATTGCCAAGTTCTTGATCATAATGACACTTTGAGCTACTATAGATTAATTTAGACCCCAGTAATTATCCTGCATACAAAACTCGAAAGACTCGGAGATTGGTTAATTTAGACACCATCGTCAGAGAAAAATTACCACTCGAAATGTATTTCCAAGTTCATAGATTAATCCATATGGTATACAGACAGTTGACCGATTGCTTCAAATCATGATTGTCAATCGACTCACAAATTGTATGTTGACCCTCAAGCCTTGTTTGCTATTGCTACGATTACGGAGGGGGGAGAGAGAGAACGTATGTCTACATATAAAGATGGAGTAGGAGGAGAGAGAGATTAGGTGAGATTGAAAGGAGGGGTCGTGGTGTATAACTTTAAAGTTTTAATCTCAGCCATTGAAATAAAAGGTTAAGTTGGAGTGTCAAAATTTGTGTTCTTAAAACCGGCCCTTTCAACAACAACAACAACAACAAAAAACTACAAATGTTAATGTCACCAAAATAAAATTATTGGGATTTTAGCGGAAGTTAATTTGGTGATAAATATGACACCCACAAAACTTGCATATTGAGATTCAATATTTACTCCTATTTTTTTCTCCTTGCATTCTCTTTATGCCACCTTCCATTTTGTCACACACTGATACTAACAATACAAAAACGTAATACATGTATTTATACGTAGGCAAAGAGTTTGTCATGAGGAGTCTCTCAAGTCTAAAACGGGGGCTTCAAAATAAAGGAAGAGGCTTCAACTTCGAGCCGAGCCACTGACATCCAAAACGAGGGCTTCAGAATGAAGGAAGAGGCTTCAACTTCGAGCTGAGCCGCTGACCATTCTCAATTAGAGCCATCTGCACATTAATTTCTGTTGGAAATACTTTTAAAATTAAATTAATGGAACCGTTTACCTCAGAAATTGTAACTAGTGAACAGAAATACCACAGGAAGTAAGGCTCTTTTTTTTGGGTTGGCCACGGGCCAGGCATTTCTCTTTAAGACGTTTGTGACTCCGCCTCTCAAGGCAGTCTGCCAGGTGATTGTACGCCGCCCCCGATAGGGATCTACCTGCAATCTCGATCTTTTTTACGCATCGGGAAAAAAGCCCGGAAAATACAAGGCGGTGTGAATGAAATGGGGGAGAAAAAAGACTATATATAGGCGTGAAAAATAATTTTTCGGAAGGAAGAAACCGTCGCTGGCTCAAATCCGGGATTTGCACCCCTCTTGTAGGCGAGAGGATAACGAACGCTAACCGGTTAACCGGTTTTCGGATCGATTTTCACAAATGGCTTGGGCTCTACGGCCAGGTGTCTTGTATGAGCCTCTCTCGGGCCTAGCTCATTAATGGTCCATGAAGTTTCTACACTTATAAAGAACACAAATGTTCTCTAGTTAGCCAATGTGGGACAAGTGTTCTTTTGAAGAATTTCTTTTGAAAAAATACACAATCTCAACAATTTCACATTTCACCACGATCATGTTCAGTTTGGGGTTTTGGACTTGTTATTTGGGTTTTAAGTGGAGAGAAAAATGAGATTAATAATTGAAAATTGGTGTAATAATTAGAGAGAGATAGCTAGAGAAATGGGAATAAAAATTTAAAATATTGGTAATGATTAGAAGAAAATAAGAATAATAATTGAGTAATAATTTTAAATTTTAATAGGGTTTTAGTGAAGTAGTGGGAAAAATTACAGAGGTGAGTTGAGGATGAGAAGGAGATGGATTCTTTTGCAGGAGGTACGAGTGGATCGTCATTGTCTTCATCGTTGTCGCCACAGTTGTCAAAGGAGGACTTCATGGACCAACTCAAAACTCAATTTGCCCAGGCTTATGCCGAGGAATTCCTTGAGGTACTCTTCTTTGGTTTTTTTTTTTTCGTTTGTTTGTTTTGTTTTCAATCACAAAGGTGGGCTAATCGACAACTGGCTCTGGGCCAAATCCTGCGCGTATCACATGATTTTTTGGTACTAGGCTATTTCGTTGAACCTGAATTCATATTTCTCATTCTGTACTTTTCATATCGTATCTAATATATAATGGTAACATATTGGTTCCCTTGCTGTGTTTGATTCTCAGTATAATAAATGGAATTAGAGAGGTGGAAAAAGATTAATGTACCGTACATAAATGAATGCTGGTTAGCCAGAGAATTGGCGAAACAACTACTCATCAATTCACCTATATATGTACATGTTTTGGAAATATCTAGTGAACCGTGTGTCCACATTTCGTGCGTGTTGACTATGGAATCGTGGATAGTGACCGTGTATCCACATTTACTTGGCTCGATGCCATGATCTTCAACAGTCTAGTTTACAAAGGGTTGTTTCTATCGTTTATCAAGCCTTCAGTTGGAGGATTCTTTAGTGAACGTGATTGATTTAACTAGCTAGGAATAGCAAAACCAAGCTACGGATATTTTTTTCATCATGCATTTCACTTATATGGTTGTCGGTGTTATGGATTTTGTCATGCCTTGCTTGTCATATGCGCAATAACCACAAGTCTAGCTCACAATACATATTTCATTTATCACTTTTATCAGTTGGTATATGTTCTCCAAGCATGCTGTTCACATAACTTATGTCTACAGTCCTACCCCATGTCAAACATGTGGTATACTGGTATGTGATGTCCAAAGTGGTGAACGTTTAGCTTGACCATCTGAAAAGCTGATCAGTTGGATTAATATGATTGCAACTTGCTAAGATCATCCTCGGTTGGACTAACAGTTGTTGATTCTTGATAGTTTCCCACTGGTACTTTAGATTCCTTTTTACGTGTTTCTAATTTATGTGCATGAATTGTCGCAAGACTATAAGGGGAAGTGCTTTGAGAAGTGTATCACCAAACCAGGAAGCAGCCTCAGCGGGAGTGCGAGTAGTTGCACATCTAGATGTGTGGATCGCTACATTGAGGCCACGGGTATCATCAGCAGAGCTCTTTTTAGTTCAGCACGATAAACTACCGTCTACTCCTGGAGGAAACGTAGCATTAGGATATAGAATCTTAAGAAAAAGAAAAAGATTGTTTTTGTATTTCTTTCCAATTCCTTTTTATCTATTCAGTTTCCAGAGTGTGTCACTTTCAAACCAATTTTGAACTTGATTAATGAGCTAGCCAGCCTCATTAGCTTTGAATCTCTGAGTTTCTTTTTCCATATTTACTCTGGTGAATTGCTGTTCTTGGGTAATTGTTAGCAATGTGTCCTGGCTTATGGTACCTGCTTGACTTAGATACACTGCAGTTGGTGTTTCAACAGTATTCTCAGCAGAGGTTTGAATTTCCATATGATCTTTGATATATAAAGTAGGTTCAAAATATTTCAATTTCTATCACTTCATAAACTTATCAGCCAAGGTTGTTTTCCTAATTTTCATATTGATTATTACTCCTTTCCCAATGATCTTGTCTCCTCTTCAGATCTTCCTTGTTGTTTTTCTAATTTTCGTCTTGATTATTAATCCTTTCCCCCTCATGGTGTTTTATGGCTCAGTGGTTGTAGAGAGCCACCAAACTCTTCTCTACCATGTCTTCAGAACCGCAGGCTAACTTCTTCCAACTAACAGGCCCTCCTTTGTATCTGACCAAATATTTCTCTATTAAGTCGCATCTGACCGAAACATTCGGGTACGACGCACCCAAAATCCAACGCACGGCCAACTCTCCGCACCCAAGGTTGAGAGACTGACTGTTTTGTCCCTCCTCGTGTCCAAAAGAATCCAACACAACCTTACCTCTCCGGAAATTTTCTCGCACAAATATCCTCTCTTTTCCCACCATCTTCTGCAGGAGAATGTAATATAAACGGAAGGTATGTCATGCACGCATCATTGGCACCATAATCTCCAAGGTAATCACCGTAAGCGTTTTCATTTGTAGAATTCAAAAAGCCCATGTTTTTCAGAAATATTCAAAACTAAAAAGTAAGATTCAAAAAGCCCATTTTCCAAACAAGTGCTTAGATTTCCATCTTCCAGCTGAATTCACAAATTAACTGGAGATATTTTAACAACTGCAGTTCAACAAAGTTAAGAGGTCTGGAAAAGAGAAGCTCACCTAGACCTTTCCCTGTCAGGACCCCTATGCCAGGGGTCGGTCAGGCATGATGGGTACAGTAGAAAAGGCGAAACACTAACTACACTTAATAATGAAAAGTAGCACTGAGTTGAACATAATCAGATTTAGTTTTTTATTTATTATTTGAAATGAATCTGGTTTAGATCGAAACACCCAACAGATTTAGTTTGAAACACCCGACAAAATGGAACATATGGAATTTGCTCTCACATTCTTCCATATGATTATTTAGCCAAACAAGCAGTAGTAACAGAAAAATCAAATTCCTCTGCGATATGGAACTCCTTTTCCCTTCGAGCACCATATAAATAACAGATTATCAAGGAATATTTCCTGTCCACTCATCTCCTCAATGAATGTAATACGTACTCCGCATATAGATCCCTGCAGTATCATAAAAAGTAACATCATAAGACGAAACTATTATGTGAGATCCAGCAACTTCAATCTTTAAACACAGAGAGTACGGGTAGTAGTAGAAGTATTGATCCAGCTTCACAAGAAAGTCAATAGTAGGACATCTGGGAATCCAAATTCCAAATTCTTCATTTCGGGTGGATCACCCAAGGGAGGAAGCTGAAGGAAGCCCCTTTTTTTTTTTTTTACTTCCTTTCTCTAGTGCATATAGACATACACAACAAGGATATTGTACTGTCTCTATCTCCCTCCCTTCACTCATTTCTGTAACCATAACATTTTCTTTGCCCTTTAATATCCACGAAACGCTCTAACTCAATTTTCCTTCCACTACCCTGTTAGCTTATCAAATTTAAGGCTTACATGGAGTACTGGATAGCTTCATGAGCAGTAGTTGAAGGCAGAAAGTCATTAACTGCAACCTCTTTATTCTCGTTCTTCTTGTCTGAATTAATGATTAAGAAAGTTTTCAATCTCCATGTTAGTTTTCTACCAAATCAATAACTAGAACAGTTAATGAGCCCCTATAGATTGTAAGGGAATTTGTAAAGGATACAATCTTCAAAAAAACGACGGATCTCAGCCAGTCGATGAGGGGCCAGCTCTTTGATGTCAGTGTAGTGGCGATACTCTGGATCATCAGCACAAACTGCAATGATTTTATCATCCTTCTCTCCCTGATTGCAACATCAGCAAGGAAAACAATATCATCAGCAAATCATAGTTAACAGCCAATACATAAGCTTCGGGGCATGAGCAGCACCTGGTCAATCATAGGCATCAGTCCAATGGCCCTGGCACGAAGGAAACAACCAGGAAGAACAGGTTCCTGCAGAAGAAGAAGTCAAGAGAAATTTCGAGTAATGGACATGGAGATAAGGGGTCGGGTTTGGAAAAAGAGTCCCAAGTCTTCCTGTAGGATATGTACAATGTGTATTCTTGGAATATACTTTAGTAGCATAGAAACTAGAAGAGTTCTGAATATTAATACGAGAACAATATAAGTCAGCCTACCTGCATGAGAACTAGCACATCCATTGGGTCATTATCTTCACACAATGTTCTCGGAATGAAGCCATAATTATGTGGATAAACCACCGAAGAGTATAACACACGATCAACCTGCGTATCGATTCAAACAGTTGAAAATCCCAACCAAGAAACAATCATCACAGTAAGACTAAACGAAAAGAAAATCTTTTATCTTTTGTGCAAAATCAGTGTTCTAAAAGTCGGGACTAGTCGGCGACTAGTCGGCGATTAAGTCAGGGTCGGGGGCTCTGCGAGTCGACTAGGGCCTAGTCGATTGATTTAGTCGCCGGTCGACTTAGTCGGGCTCAAGTTGGCGACTAATCGGTCAAGTCGGCGAATCGGAAAAGTCGCAAATCGAAAAAAATCGGACAAGTCGGCGACTAATCGGAAAATTTGGGGTAAAAAACCAGAATTTGCTAAATTTTTGGGCTGTAGTGTAATTGTTTTGAATGTTTTTAACATTTTACCCTAAACTCAAAATTGTGGATGATGTACAGTACATTAAAAAACAGTTTTAATAATTTAATTGTCTCTTTATCTATGATTACGAGAGGCTAAGGTTTGTTGTTTCCATATATAGATTGTTGAATATATAGTAAAAAACAGTAAACATTAAAAAACAGTTTTCATGTATTGTAGATTGTAGAATAAATCAATCAATTAGCACACTGTATATTGTTGTTGTGATTTGCCACTAAGGATTAATTATTCTTGTTGTGGTTTTTGTTGCCACTATGTTTTTATTTGATGATTTGTTACTTATGTTATTCTACTTACTCAAAACTTATGAAGATGAAGGAGAATATATATTTAAAGGAAAAAAAAAATCTAACCGACTAGTCCCCGGCTAATCCCCGACTAGTCCCCTAGTCGCTAGTCGGTAGCCATCCGACCTGGGAGCGACTAGCGACTTTTAGAACACTGGCAAAATTAGACGCAGAATACAGACTGAAGTACATGAACCCCTTGTTTTGAAGATAATTAGTTAGAAAATTTCTGTTGGGTGGGATTTGGTTGGTGCATACTTAAAATCCCATTGAGTTTGTCATAAGAAGAAACTGGGTGTACCACCTTGATCAGACCGGTTTTCTTGTCCAGTTCATATTTGACTTTACTTCCTTTCGTTATCTCAACAACCTGCACCGAAGCAACATTGACAGGAACAAACAACCGATTTTGTGTAACATTCATGGATACTATATCAGAATTAGACAGTTAAAAAGCAACATTTGAATAAAACAGCAGCAGGAATGTAAAGATTTATTGGGGAACCTGCAAGATAGTTTTTAACATGCTATGAAAACTGTTCACAATGGGATAACAAATCAGGAGAAAAGAAAAGTGGATTAGCAATTTATACGAGGCATCTACTTATAGGGCTGTGTGACAACGAGTGTTAAGAGGAATGCAATGTGAAGGGCCAATGTTTTATGGAGCATGTTACTAAGCAAAATGGACTAGGATTTACCAGTTATACTTAACAGTATTAGGATTTGCATATAATAGCTTATTGAAAGGTAAGCCCTTACAAGTTTTATTTTTTATATCATTCCCTTATGATTATGTATAGGTTACTCATTCTGGTTGTTAAAGCTCAACATACTAGGTTTCTGCACAATGGCTTAAACTTTTGTGGATGGCTGCATATAAAGGGCGGACATGAGATAAATGATTACATACACAATTAAAAATCTGAGGAGCTCCAGGTCCTGTGCACAAGATATACCAAAAAAAACAAAAAAACAAAAAAAATCAGCCTCATTTGAACACTTATATTCGACTTCATCATAACCAATTATTAGCCATTTTAATTATGGTTACCAATCTCAAGATCGTGCCAAGGATGCGCAGCAACTGATCGCCTTGACAACGATGAAAGGATTCTCTCATTCAAGCGGGGAGCCCGTCTTTGTGGCTCTTCTGGAGCTTCATTCGCATTTGGTTCTTCGCTCATGTTTCTGGTTAGCAAAATCAAGAATCAAGATACTGGATAGGTGCTGATTTGGCAGTTACGAAGAACAAGTAGATGCTATACTTGAGCTATATTTGAACCAATCATAATATATGCTATGCTATACTTGAACTATGTAAATCACAGGCAGATGTAAAGTATACATATGTGTGAGAACGACTTCGTTGCTTTACCTCATGGAAAATTACAAAAGCTCGTGTAACATACTATTACTTTCTATGTCGGGTACAGAGTGAAATAAGTAACCATGAATGCAGGTTGCTAATTGAAGGATCTTGACACTTCGCTTAAAATTGTATGCTAGCCGCCTTGTGCAATTTTTTTGAAACATGAGAGCAGGGACTTATTCTCAATGATTTTAAATTTGGGAGCACGAGATACATATTTCTGTATAAAATATGATAACTTTTTTCCAAAAATTCATGCGGGTGCAGTCGGGGATCCACATTTGAACACGACATTACAGTTCAAAGTTGGTTACCAAGGGATCTAAAGGCTTGTTTGATTGGCCAGAGTAGATACAGAACAGAAATAGGGAATACATATCCATTGAACCACTAATCTTACAAGAGTAATGCTACAATGTACACCCCCTCCCATATGAGATTTTGTGGCACCAAATATGAGAGAATATGAAATTTTTTGGCACCAAATATGAGATTTTGTGGCTCCAAATATGATATGGCACATGGTATGCACCCCATACGGAAATATGAGATTTTGTGGCTCCAAATATGAGATTTTGTAGCTAAAAATATGAGTTTTTGTGGCACCAAATATGAGATTTTCTGGAAATATATGAGATTTTGTGGCTCCAAATATGAGATTGTGGCACTGTAGCTTACTGTAGCAATCCGCATGAGTCCAAATATGAGATTATATGGCTCCAAATATGAGATTTTCTGAAAATATATGAGATTTTGTGACTATTCATATGAAGTTGCATACCATATGCACTTTCATATCTCCAACCACAAAATCTCATATTTAAAGTCACAAAATCTCATATTTTGAGTCACAAAATATCATATTGAGAAGAGCACATTGTAGCATTACTCATCTTACAAAACTAAAGATATAAAACACCCTACGGCGTGTGGTACTAATTAACCACTATCCTGTCTATCCGGTCACTATTTGTTTGGTAAAACTAAATTATCAGATGTGAATGATTAATCAAACAGGGCCCAATAGCAACGAGGAAGAAAGCAACTACACAGGAATAGCACTTAGTATTTGTTTCGAAATTATTCCTCCTATGAAAACGAAATACAGTACTAGTGAAAACTGAACTGGAAGGCTGGCTCCGAAGCAATCTATTTAAAAGGTGGATTAGAAGGACTGCGTCAAGGAATATGGGTGTGCGATTTTGGGGAGTTGGGCACGACTCTATCGCTTTATACAACAGCAACATCATCATGTGAGATTGATTGTCTATGAAAAGTGAAAAACCCTCATTAGGTACGTATCGAAACAAGAAACAATGCATCAATTAACAGATCTCAAAAAATGGGTAATAGAGATGCTAAATTCGTTTACGCACCTGAGATTAGACGGAGAAGCTTAGCAGAGAAAGGAAGCGACGGAAGCAAAGCAGCAAATGTCAACAACGGTCCGATCGTCCCTCTGTTTTTGTTTTGGCTTTATTGTATACCTAGGCAGCTAGGGAGAGTGGCTAAATTTTCTTCCTTTTTTTGCTTGTTTTGACCGGAGGGTGGACACGCACGTACCCAACTCATCCAGTCAGAGACAACTGAACCAAAAATTATTCACTTTTTAAAGTGACCTAAAAAATGAAAACTTTAGTCAATTATGTGGAAGACCAAATTCATCAATCAACCCATAGGCAGCTCTACCATGACCATGGGGTGGTCAGTTGAACACTCTAAAAAACCAAAAATTGTTTTGAATACATGTATTTATTTTGTAGTTTTATTTACGTTTTGTTCTTTTTGAACACCTAAACTAAAAAATTTTGAACACCCTATATGTAAATATTGAACACATAACCCAAAAAAGTTTGGACACCCCAAAAAATAAGCCCACAAACCAATCTAATGTAAAGAACCCAATTAAAAGTCACAAGGGGTTCCATAGCTTCTCATATATAGTCAATTGAACAATCAACTCTATATCTCCAAAAAAAAAAAAAAGTATATGTCAAAAATAAAATCTATGTGAATCAATTCGGCAGACAATTTTATACAATGAAAACTAATATGTTTATCTGCTGGTTTAATGTTGCTTGGCCTAAAAAATAGAATTCGCTGACAACATGCAATTTTGAGATATATCTTACGTATTTTCGTACTATTTAGTCTCATTATTCAAATTTTTATATAAAAAATGTATATATATGGATAGTTAATAGAGCTAGTAAAGTTAAGGTAATTATTGAACACCTTGTTAAAAATTTTTGGAGCCGCCACTAAATCAACCGGACTACTATTTCACTGGATCAACGGTCCTTGCTAGCATGGTTTGGTATGGGGATCCAACTGTCCATTGCGAAAATGCATAGCTCGGATTTAATCCAAGCAATGGATAGTTTGGATTTACATCAAGGGTCCTTGCTAGCACAGTGTAGTGCAGGGATCTAACTATCCATCGCAAAAGTGCACGGCTCGGATTTAATCCAAGCAATAGACAGTTTGGATTTACCTAGGGCTCAAATTCAAATAATAATTACTACGTTGTTGCAATGGAAAGAAAAATTATTGGTTGTTCTTAGGCCACGTCTCCTTACACCTTTGTACTGTATATTTTGTAGGGATTGATACACTTTGAATGCAAAAAGTATGTAATTTCTAGATTTAAAAAAAATATAATCTAATGAATAACTTTTTAAATTTTTTGACATCAATTAAAGAAGGGTAAATTACATTGACCTCCCCTGAGGTTTCTGACTTGTACAATGACCACCTCTACTTTATCTGAAATAGCACTGACCTCCCCTGAATTTTATATTTTAGTATCAAAAGCACCCTTCAACAGTACCGACGGCGCCGAGGACCCCCTTGTGGATCCCCAACGATCGATCTGAGCCGTCCATTCATTCCAGAATCAAATTCCGAGTGGGTTGGCGTGGGAATTACCTCAATCGGATGGTCCTAAGTGCTCAATCCAAAATCACCCCATTTCGTTCAAAAAATTTGGATCGAGCACTTAGGACTGTCCGATTTAGGTGATTCCCGTGTGGACCCACTTGAAATTCGATTCTGGAATGAATGAACGGCTCGGATCGACCATTGGGGACCCACAAGGGGGTCCTCGGCACCGTTGGTATAGTTGAATGGTCCTTTGATACTAAAATATAAAACTTCGAGAAAGGTATGCTATTTCGATATAAAAGTAGAAGATGGTCGATAGACAAGTCTAAAACGAGGGGAGGTCGATTGTATTTTACCCATTAAAGAATCACTGAGCTCTTTAATTTGGCACTAATTTTTTTTTTATTAAAAATTGCATGTCTTTTCATAATACACCTAACTGTTTGTCTCGGAGGGAGAGCAAAAGTTTAGGAATAGTTGACTTTCCCAATTTGTTATGATAAATAATTTCATAATTCTAAATTTTACTCTATCGGATTAGGCTTAGGTAACATAATTTTTTGGTAGTATCATCCAATTTTATTCTCAATTCTCGCTTTTACAACATCGAAAGATTTTGATGCTTTCAAAAGGTGCTTTCGTTTTCTCTATTTTCACTTTAGCTCAAATTCACGCACGCGTTTTATGTGATTAGGAGTAGACTATAGAATTATTCTCGATACACTAGGAAAGGGGGGGGGGGGAAATAAAAAGAAAGGCTTGGTCTAGAGACAAGTAGGCTGTAAACAAATCAGGACAAGCCGATTACAGAAATAGTTGGAGGTAGTAAGTTTTATAAAATTAATGAGATTCGAATGTGATTGTTTAATCAATCAAAATAAACTTCCATTCAAATCCTTCATGAGCTAAGCTAGAAGAATGGAGATAATCTATTGTTGAAATTCCTATTTTGCTACCAATTAATCAACGCAAATAAATAAGAATTGAAGGAAAAAACGATGAACGCAAAGATATACGTGGAAAACCCCAATACGGGTAAAAAACCACGGGAAGGAATCAAACACTATAAAATCATTGTGCGGTTACAAAATGACCTTACTCACAATTGAGACTCCTCGCAATTGACCTAAGATCGATTGTCGACTCCTCGTTCACCACACCCAGCGTTTGATTGCCGCTGCTTCGAATCCTCGAGCCTTCCACATGTTCTTTCGGAAATCCACCGGAAAATTGAACTTGATCGAAAAAGTAGAAACCTTTTGAAGCTTTGATTAACAATCCATGAAGAAAGTGCTTCAAGATCCACAATCAACCCTCTTGATGTTATAGTATTGAAGAACAAACAAAGACACCGTTTTCTTCTTTTTTAGCCGACTCTCGTTACCCTAGATCCAAAAGGACGGCATATATTTGTAAAGTTGTTAACCCGATCAATCGCACTACAAGCCAATTGATCGGATCAATATAGATCCGAAATTTTCGCCAATGCCGATCAACAACCCGATTGATCCTCTTGTTAATCGCTATGCTCTGAACTTTTTCAAAACCATGGTCCACGGCTGTCCTATGCTTAAAATCAGAGTTACATGATGGAGAAGCCGATTGATCACAAAATTTATCTTCCCGTTCCAAATGCCGTCGACCGACTAAAACCAATAACACTCAAATTACATTACAAAGAGATTCCTTCCACTCTAATCTTATACAGACTTCTACCTAGAAATAGAAAATTACAATTCGATATTGAATATGTGTTTTGTCACATGGAATTGCCAAAAACAAGACAACTCTGGAATTTGGTCCTTACAATTGTATACAATAAAATCAACAAGCCAAGTTCCCTAATTTTTTTTTTCATTTCATATCACATCTGCAATTAGTTCACCAGTCGTAAAATAATTGATCTTCTTAGAAGCAAAAAAATTCATCTTCTTGGAAGCAACGGTCAGATATTTTATTTTGTTTCAATAAGAAAGCAACAGCCACAGCTACTAGGTGTTTGATAGAAGAATCTATGGTTCTTCGATCTGTGATGGTTTACATATCAATGTTGAAAATCCTTTCAGGGTACGTAATATGGCATATAAATCACTCTCTACACCAGCCTTAAACCTCATTCTTCCATCTCCGGAAGAGGTTTTGAGACTTAATTAACAACAATAGAATAGAACCATGTCTTCCTCGGAAAGCCAGACAGTAACGCAGACCTTTGACGCAGAGGAAAGCCATCGGCAGTATGTGATGCAGCTGGTGAGCGCATTGGTACTGCTCATGGTATTGAAATCAGTGATCGAGCTCGGGGTGCTCGAGATCATAGCAAAAGCTGGTCCGGGTGCTCTACTCTCTCCTTCTGAAATCGCAACTCACCTCCAAACCGACAACCCAGAAGCACCTCTCATTCTAGATCGTATACTTCGCCTTCTCGCTAGCTATTCCATTCTCACTTGCTTCCTTTCTAGTTTCTACACATTGCAATGATGGCCAGCAGGAGGTCAATAGTAGTAGCAGCAGCAAGCTCTATGGATTGGCACCTGTCTCCAAATACTTTATTCCCAACCAAGATGGTGTTTCACTTTCACCAATGTTACATGTAATTCACGACAAGGTTACCGTCAACATGTGGTAAAAAATCTATGTTAGTTCTTTGCATACATATAATAATTGTCATCATCTTGTTAGAGAAGAGATGTCTTGCATGTTCTGTTTAATTACTTGTGTTTTGATGAGGGAAATCAGTGCAGGTACCATCTGAAAGATGCTGTTATGGAAGGAGGGCTTCCATTCAATAGGGCTTATGGAATGAACAGCGTCGATTATGTTCGGAATGATCCCAGATTCCCCGACCTTTCTAAAGCTTCTACGAGAGACTACAATACAATATTCATGAAGCAGACTCTGGAGACTTACAAATGCTTTAAAGGCCTGAATTTGATTGTTGATGTTGGCGGAGGACAAGGTGTTGTTCTTAATATGATTGTTTCCAAGTACCCTACAATCAAAGGCATCAACTTTGATCTCACTCCAGTTATAGAAAAGGCACCTTCCTATCCTGGTATTGAATCTGATACTTATTTTGTATATCAATTACTTTAAAATTACAGCAATCAATTTAGACCTTAGTATTATCTTTAGGACAACATGATGAATCGTGGAGTAATTATCACTCCACACAATTAGACTAAGGAAATGAAAATGTTGTGCACAAGAACACCGAAAATCCAATCCGACCCTGTTAAGAAAGCTGTATTTTTTGAAGCAGGTATTTGAGAATGTGGCAAGAGATATGTTTTTGAGCATCCCCAAAGAAGACTCCATTTTAATGAAGGTTGGTGATGATTGATTACCTGTGAGGTCTGTGATGTACTGCGATTAAGGAAATTGCAATCGAGAGCCTATTATTGATCCATAGACATCCCACAAGTCTGACGCCTATTACAATAAATGTTAAATTGTTAAACCACCTTTGTATTTCAGTACGGGAAGTGCAACCAAAATGTTTATAGATTATTGCAGATACTCTATAATACTAGATGCTTGCGACCTAGCGTTGTTGTAGTTAGTGTCCCCCTGTTTACATATAAATTTAACCAATCCAATGATTAATTGACACGTAATCAAAAGTGCCAAACGTTGGCAATTACTCGTCAATGAAGACACACTGAATTAATAAGATAAAATGCACCGAATACGATGTCGTATTGCTTCTCAATTTAGAAAGGTAGTTATTGGCAGTTACAAACCATTACTAAAATAAAGATTGGCCTCGAAGCCATGATATCAACTGCTAAACGCACAAGCTCCACGTGTAAACTTGAGAAACAAGGCAATTGGCAGTTAGAACACGTGGAATACTTCTAGGAAGCAACTATTTCCCTAAAAACGTTATCATTTGAGTTTGTTAAGCCAACGTGCAGATTTAAAGCTTCTAGGAGAAGGGAGAATTCAAATTCAGACGTGAAGGAAGAATAACTGCCAACTATCAGAGTGGAAGTTGGAGTTCGAAGCTAGATTCAAATTCATGGAGCGGGAAGTTCAAACTACAAGCAACGTCTATAAATAGAAGAAAAGGAAGAGTGAAAACCCCCGGACAAATCTTCAACAAACAGCTATCAAAAAAACTGATGCTTGGTTTGTTCATTAGCAAAGTAGTTTAGGATTTCAAACTCAGTTCGAAGTAGTTTAGGATCTCGAACACAGTTCGAAGTAGATTAGGAATTAGATTAGGATTTATCTCGATTGTTCTTGTGACAATCACCCCTATCTCGATTGTTCTTGCAACAATCACCTGTTCGAAGTTCTGTTACTCTGTATTTGAAGTTGGAGACAATTTCGAAGTAAGTTTATCTTTGATTTGTTAATCGAAGTGTCTTGTTTCTTTATTGTTCTTTGATTTCCTAAGTTTATTGGTTTGCATTTCTTCACTTATTAAGAAAAATCCTCTTAATTGAGGTAATTGAACCAACAAAACACAATCGCCTGATTAAGTTTGGTTTTCCAAAGTTAATCCGAGGGAGGAGATTGAAACTCTCTCTGGCACGCTCGCACACAATTATTTTCCATTGAAAAGAAGTAAAAAGAACCAAACACCCCCCAAGCGTAGGGCTAGGTCATTGAAAGTATAGTAAATCGCTAAGACCGAAGTCGATTTCCACAAGGACCAAATGCAACCGGCATGAGATTGACTTGCGATGAGATTTTTGGCGTTAGGACGACCAACTTTTTGGTTTGGTTTGATTTGTTTTTGAGATTCTCTCTCTACCTCTAAATGACTAGAAAATGAGGGTTTTACTAATTTAAATTAAAGACAAAGTCAAAGGGTTTAAAACACCCATGGCTTGAATCAAATTGTTCCTCTCAAGATTAAACAGTTAAATCACGTAGTCAAACGTGCTTAACCGGAAGATTTAACATTTTAGCATATTTGGATTCTAGAAAATGGGTTTAATCAAGAGTAGGGTTCATTGAGGCATTTTTACAAACACTTAGAATGGCATAGCTCTAAGCATCATGTGTGGCAAGTAATCCAACTCTTGCCTACACAAGATCAAAGAGATTAGCAAGATTAAATTTTGATACTTAAAATTGAACCCTCACTCTTAAACAAACAACTTTTAATGCTCATTTTGAGAGAAGAACAAAAATAACCCAAGTCATGGGGTGATTAGCACCCCATGACCTAGCCTTGCTACACTACTCACACATAATCAATGGAGAAATGAAGAGACTAAGTGAGAGAGACATAAAAACTTGAAAAATTGATTCTACGGAAATAAACCACGGATTTGTAGAGATTAACGAAGTACATACAAATTTAATGAAGGCTGAAGCCTTGAATCCAAAAGATAAACACTTAAAAACTATAGAGAAGGTGGAGCAAATGGGTGGTGAAGAAGAAGGGAGGTAGAGAGAGAAGGGAAAATGCAAGATACCTTAATAATCTGAGGTTTGGAAGCTTTTATAGCTCCCAAAAAGTCGTGCTTGATAATACAAAAATGCCCCCACAATTGGTCTTGATCGGGCTCCAAAAACCCAAAATTTTGGTGTTTGAACTTGTACAAAGGAAATGCTTGAACTGGTTCTGACATGGTTTTTGACATTCTATTCAACTAGAATCTGTACAACGGTTTTCCTAGAACAGGTTCTAGTGTGGTTTTTAACATTCTGTTTTGCTAGAACCTGTACAAGGGTTTTTCTAAAAATAGGTTCTAGTGTTTTGGCTTGCCCTCGTTACTTTACATTGACTTCTTGATCCCTTGCCCTTCCGGCTTCCCAAGTCCTGTTCAATGCTTCATTCCTCGACTCTCAGGACTCAGCAATGGGGTGCCATACGGCCTTGGGTGCTTGGGCACTCCTTGGTTCAACCATGGCATCAAAACATGCTTTATTATTAGTTTACCTACATCTAACAAGAACACATCCTCATGCAACATCAATCATATAAAAGCGTATTATGCATGTGTGTGGCAAAAAAAACGAGAGAGATAAGCCCCTTTATTTACACTATTTAGGGTTTATCACTAGACAACTTTATGGTTTTGGTGATCCTGAGTTGTAGAGTTTGAAGAGTTTTTGACCAACAACATGGGTTTATAAAACAGTGGATACGAAAACTGCTTGAAGATACTGAAAAATTGCTACGAGTCGCTACCAGACAATGGAAAAGTGATTGTGGTGGATGTGGTGATCCCAGAAACACCTGAAACCAGTGTTGACATTAAAAGTGATTTTCAATTTGATTTGTTCCTGACAGAACACGAATTTGAGAGTTTAGCAAAGGAAGCGGGGTTTCCAAGTATAAGGGTTGCTGCTTGCACGTTCAAATTTTCACTTGTGGAGTTCTACAAAACTACATGATACCCCATTGCCAGTGTTCTCATTCAATTATCCTAACCCCGAAGCTGAAAAAAATGTCCCATTTAGGTGAAGCTATCACTGATATAAGAGATGTCTGAGGAACTTTTTTTCTTTATTTTTTTAGGGGAAAACACAATAAATTGTAATGTGACGAGTTAATAAAAGGTGCAGGATATATTGTAATTTGACAAGTTATGAAAAAGTGCAATGTTAGCTATTTCCTTTTCTCCTCAGGAAAAAAAATTATATATATATATATTTCCTTCAAAAATCCAAACCCCCATTAAAGCTATTTCTACATTCAATCATGTTTGGAATCCAATCCTAAAAGCCATTTTCGCCTGGGTGCTGGGTGGTGGAGCACAAAACATGGATGCACTCATCAACCTCTATTATGGATGAATTGACTAGACAGATTCAGGAGAATATCCCATGTTATATATTGTTTGCAGATGATATTGTCCTTGTAGATGAAACAGCTAGTGGTGTTAATACGACATTAGAAATTTGGTGGGAAGCATTAGAGTCTAAGGGCTTTTGGATAAGTAGGAGTAAAAAAATGAGTACATGGTCTGCAAGTTTAGTGATACCAAAAGTGCGTATGAGGAAAAGTGATGATCCAATATCAGGAGATACCAAAGAGGGACCATTTTAGGTATTTAGGCTCTATTATTAGTCAAGATGAAGAGATTGCAGATGATGTGACTCGTAGGATCCAAGTGTAGTGGCTCAAGTGGAGAAGTGCTACTGGTGTACTGCGTAACAAGAGGGTACCAACAAAATTGAAAGGAAAATTTTATAGAACTACCATAAGACCAGCGATGATTTACGGGACAGAATGCTGACCTATTAAGAAGCAGCAAGATAAGTGTGGCGGAAATGAGAATGTTGAGGTGGATGTGCGGTAAGACTAGACGAAATAGGATTAGAAATGAAACAGTTCACGAGATAGTAGGTGTAGAACCTATAGAGGAGAAGTTAAGGGAAAATAAGCTAAGGTAGTTTGGGCATATCTATCGTAGGCCAACGGATGCAGTAGTTAAGAAAGTGGATAGGATAGTTTTGGGTAGAAACGCATAAGGGGAAGACCCAAATTGACATTAGATGCAGTAGTATGCAAAAATCTGAGTATACTAGGTTTAAGCAATGAATCAGCACTTGATAGAGCTCCATGGAGAAAAATAATTCATGTAGCTGACCCCAATTGATTGGAACATAAGGATTGGCTTGGTTTGGTTTGGTTTGATACAAAAAACCAACTTGGGAGCTCATTTTCCATTCATTCGACATGCTTCAACCAAACCTCCGTTATGGCATAGTCCGCGAAAGGCAACATAAATAAAGAGGGAGAGAAAATTTGAAATAACAAAAGCAAAGATAACCATTAACCCAGTAAGGTCAAATGAGCTTTTCTAATTTAATAAGATAATAAATCAGAGATTTTGAAAGAGACATCTACTCTACCCAAATACATAGCCAAATCCAGCTCCACATCTAGTCTCTCTCTATCTGAATTGTAACATGACTGATATTATACTCCCTCTTAATATAGCCAATTACCTTGTCTAACACCATGTCAGCATTAGCCTCGGGCTTGATTTTCACATGGCAAGCTAACAAGACTTTCCCCACAGTGATAGCCCAAATATGCAATTCGTGGACGGCCACTACCTCGTCCATCTCACACAAACCTTTCTCAAGCTTTGTTGCATCTATCTCTCGAGGGGTGCTCTCCATCAGAACCTCCAAAATGTTCCGCAGCATCTTAACCGTTGTGACCAGCACAATCACAGAGAAAAAAAGTGTGCACACAAGATCAATGATCTTCCACTCAGGTTTATACCAGATAATCGCCCCTCCAATCATCACACCGATACTTTGGATGGAATCCCCAAGAACATGAAGATAAGCTCCCTGCAGGTTTATGTTCCGCTGCTTCTTTTGTTTAACATCACTCTTAAGCAAAGGCTCACTATGATCTCCATCATGAGCATGATGGTGATAATCATCATGCTGTTTGGAATGGCCATTGTCATGTTGATGTGCGTTGATGCTGACTTCATGGCTGTGGGTATCCTCACAGCTATGATCATGAACGCCTTGCCCATGATTATGCTCACCATGTCCATGGTGTCCATGTTCATGACCAAGCCCATGGCCATGGCCATGACCATGACCATGACCCAACAAGAAAGCCATTACAAGATTAACGACTAAACCAAAGGCCGAAACAAGAAACATAAGGAAGCCCTGAACTTCACCTGTATTGTGGATGATTCTGGCAATTGCTTCATAAACAAGAATCCCGGTAAGAAGCCATATCGACTGAATAGAAACCAAAGCCCCAAGTATTTCAATCCTGTAAAAACCGTAAGACTGCTTAGGAGTAGCTTCCCATCCGGCTGCCCACAATGAGAACAAGGAGATTGCGAAAGCAGCAACATCCGACAACAAGTGAGCTGCATCCGTCAAAATTGCAAGACTGTTGGCTTTAATACCTCCAGCAACTTCTACGCTCATGAATATGATGCAAAGCACAATAGCTATCCAAAGTTTCCTCATGGATGCTGAACGTTCCTTTACATCCTTTGAAGTGTTATTAGCATCTGAGAACCCACATGTTGCTCCTCCGCACATCTTACTCTCCCCATAATTTGGAAAATCTGCACATATCTCTATTACATGCCCATGAGATTCAGGATTCTGAGCTTCCATCTGTAGATTAGCAATACCCTTGTACTATCAGAAACAAAATTAACACTTTCAGTAACTGAAGCATTTTAATACTTCTATCCTATGTATACAGGATCATCAAACACGGTGTACCTAAAAATATAACAAAAGATAAATGAGCTATTGAAAAGCTCGCAAAACATGTTATACCCTATACTTATGTGGATGACAATTTCTCGGAAAGAACATAACCCAAATAAGATGTGACGATATCAAAATAAAACAGAATGGTACAACAAGATGCATCGCTTTACTTCTTAGTTGTTTTAAGTGCAAATCATCATTGTATTCAAGAGAAAAACATGCGGCCTCCGTACCACTAATCTGCTGAAGTCCACCAATCCCTTTTTTCAACAAAAAAAATTGTACTTAACCATCAGTTCGCAATTATACAAATTTCAACAATGATTTTGGAATCTTCATCTCTCTCATATGAGGGAAAAACAAACCAGAAGATCATATATAATATTAAGTTTTGTTAAGAACCCATAAACACAGTAGCCAAAACTAATCCAAAACCAGAGAATCCATCGCAATAGATGGGCTATGAATACCTTAACGATTGTGTAACTGTGGAAACTTTATACTCCTATCCAACTCAAAATCAATTATCAATGAGTAGAGAGATTCTTCATCCTGATACCGCGTTCCATAACCAAGCAAATAACTAAAGACCGTAGGAGCAAAATTTTCCAAATTCATAAACACGACGCCAAAATCAGGATTAATCCGAGTTGCATGATGACTGATCGCTCAAAGAAAACCCTGAATACTAAAAGGGAGCGAGTGAAAAACGGAAGATAAAAACCCGCAAAAGCGCGAGACCCAGTTAACGATATTCACATGCAACGCAATAGGGGAAACATGTTTCATGCTTTTGGTGGATGGATAAAGGTACTATCATGTCGTCAACAACAATTGTTTACTATTAAAGGACTAAGAAACAGATAAAACACAAAAAAAACAAAACAAAAAAAGGACCGACATACAGAAGCATGAATATGTATATTTAATCGAAGGGGAGATGCGAAGGGATACCTTTAATTTTGAGGCGTAGGAGTTCGATACAAAGGATACTGAATTTTCCAAATAGTATTTTTCTTCCTCTGAAAGATGGAGATTGAATTTTCAATACAGGAGCAGAGCCGAATATATACACTGGATTATATGCAAGAAAGAGAGGTCTCTCTCTCTCTCTCTCTCTCTCTCTCTCTCTCTCTCTCTCCAGAAAGATTCTCTTTTGTTTGTTAGTTAATTATTGCCAATAAAGGACTTCACCTTCAAGGATACACAAAGCGGTGTGAAAGGAAAGAAATTAATCAGGAAAAGGAAAGAATTAATTAGGAGAAGGAAAGAAAAGCAAGTGTTATTGGCACTCCACTTTTTTCCATTGACACTCTCTACTATTGTCTTTATTAGTTAAACTTACTCATGCACTTCATATAGTGTATGTAAAAATTGTACACCAGGAATTTAGAAAGAAGTAGAAGTATTTATTTAAATGAACAACTCAGATGTTGTATGTTGTGTATAAAAATTATACACCAGGAATAGAGAAAGAAATAGAAGTGTCTATTTAAATGGACAACTAGGAAGTTGCACTACGGGGTTTGTATTACAGGATTTTGGGTTTACAAAAGCGTGTAAAAATTGTACACTAAGAATCGAGAAAGAAATAAAAGCATCTATTTAAATGGACGACTGGGATGTTGCACGTAGCATGTAAAAATTGTACACTAGGTATAGAGAAAAAAACAAAAGTGTCTATTTAAATGGACAATTCGGATACTGCACTACAAGGTTTGTATTATAGGATTTCGGGTTTCTTTTTCATAATCTTTTTCTGATGGTAAAAGTGCAATTGATTAGGTGAACAATATGCCCCCCAAAAAAAAAAAAAATGCAAATTTTGGCTCTACAAAACGGATGCCATGGATTCAACATTTTGCTCTTTCTAAAGATCTAAATTAGGGCTTGTTTGGTTCTTACTTCGTATTACTTAGCGCACTTCTCATGAATAAGGGAAAAAAATAACAATAACGTGATTTAAGAATAAAAACGATTGATAAAAGAAGTATTTGCTACCTCTGACGCGGACTATTTGGACCCGCAGGAACAATTTCATTGAGCCAATGTTATAACCAATTCCGGGTGTGTTCTTCAACAGATTTTTTGGATATAAAATCTCATTTTATGATACCTCAATCTCAACACAGAATGTAAAAGTGGTTTTATGAGATTTTCATAAAATCCTTCTAAAATCTATAAGAAAACCACTACATTTTATCAGTTGAGAAAACAACTTCATTTTATCACCCCTCCATAAAATGTTCATTTTATAAGATTTTCATAAAATGCACCTAAAATCTATAGGAGAACAAGGCCTCGAGCCTGTAACGGAGAGTGCACACTAAAATCAAATTGATTGTACGGTATTATAGTACAAGGAATGCACAAAGCCACTGGTTTAGGAACTTGGAAGTATGGCCATCACTCGTGTAGAAAAGCGCACAATCAAGCAGTGAAGAGCCTCCAACGGGAAAAATAAACCTTTCCAAGGCCACAACTGGAAACACAATTTGCTACAAACACGAATACAATGCTTCTCCATATGCTACAAACCTGAATACAACACAAACGCTCCTAAATACATTTCGAGTCAAATTGTACCAAAAATGGCTACACAATTTGCTTTATCTTAGGTTCAAGAATAGGAGGGTCAACATCAATACCCATGTTAGCTGCGGTGCCCGCTATGATTCGCATTGCAGATTCTATACTCGAACAATTCAAATCCGGCAACTTTTCTGTTGCAATTGCACGCAACTGGTCGATTGTGACCTTCCCAACTTTCTCCAACTTAGGGTTATTTGAACCTTTCTCCGCTCCTTAAAAAAAAAAATGTAACTAGTTCACAATTCTGTTGCATGTACTCACCAAAAAGCAGATATTGAAAGATCAAAAATTTAAGCTATTCTCATTTCATTGTGTCCCATAACTTCTTGAATTCATTTTCCGAATCTTGTCCATCCCAAAGTTGTTTTTGAATCTTTTTGGAATAGCCATCCATTAAGTTACTAAACAATTACAAATGGCAAGTACTAAATTCAAGATGCACTACATAGAATTCCTGGTAAAGCACTTAAGGATTCAAGTAAGAAACAGGTTGAGTGAGAAGCATGCATTCATAATCATGAACTTCAAAATATAGTTCAAAATATAGTTGATTGGTGACATATTAACAACTTGTCACTCCCTCACAGAGATAAGTGAACAAAAGTATACCATCATGTATTAGCGACAAAGCTGAAGATTTACTGACACCCGCAGCTTCAATAAGTGAACAAAGGCTGAAACCACTTTTTCTAAAGTCATGAAACATGCGATATTTTGCGTATCAGACGAAACTGTGATGTAACACGTGCATTTTTCTATGCCAAACTTGCAAGGTAATTTGGCCATTACACAACACAATGAATACAGAACAAGCCACTTGATATAGGTTACACAGGATTGCACAACCTACGAGTGAACTTTAAATCAGCCACAAAAATGTGGAGTTGAGAAAAAATCATGAGGTAAATATAGGAAATTGATACGTGATTTATATCGTGGTTCACAACTCATAGTTGTACCAATGACGAGCGCGAGGCCAAATTCAACAGTAATAGAGAGGCATGGCAGAGCATCTACAGGACTTGAAGCAAGCAAATTACCCTACACTGGGCTCTGGTCACAGCTATGCCTACATTGACAGTTTCAGACACAACATGATAAGCTAAGGATATTCTGGCCACTAGGTTTCAAATTATATGCTGAGAGATCTTCGAGAATAATGCCCAGACGCTTGCCTCAACCACACTGGAGATTCCATAGAACATAATGTTTGGTCTAGCTACCCACGGAAAAACAAATGATACACCTCATGGACTGACAGCATGAGAGGATCTTATTAATATTTTATACTTGGAAAGTAATTGAGACCATATCTCAAGTCTTTTCCAGTATGTTCCAAATGTATCCTTTTCGAATACTCCTCTCCCTTTCGCCCTAAATTTCTGTTCTTTTTTTTTCCTTGCTGCACTTGCAAGAACACAAATACACTTATCGTATTCCAGGTGAAAGGGGAGGGAGTTGCACTCGAGAGCTAATGGAACTTGAAACAAGCACCCAACAACTTAAGTTGGTCTACAAGTACCACATTTTCTCCTCTTATTTTCCACATAACTACCCTTTACCGTGAATACTGAGTGAAGGATCCCATTTACTTTCAATGCAGAGGGCCATAATCTTCCAAGTTAAAGGAGTAAGTTAATCAATTAGAATGGAAAACAGTAACTCCAACATAATGACCATTTCTAGGATCCTATTTTATTATCAATCAAAACTTCGTCCACATTCATGTCTTTTCCTTTTGTTAGTAATGAATAGATCTCTTTACTTGCATGACTTAGATGTCTTGTATTTCTCGAAAAAATTACTCCCTTGATGCGATTTGGTATGGCACTTATAAAATCGCTGATATCGATGAGAAGATTATTCAGAAGCATGTTCTAATATTTCTTATGCAAACTTATTGATTTGAAACCATCAGCGGAAATTCGTTACAGCAATTCTAGTTGTCTCAGTGAATTATTTAATAGACTTAATTACTCATTGAAATTTGGTAGATGAGAAAGATTGGTGTTAAAAAACAACAGAAAAAAAAAAAAAAAACAATAGGTTCCAAATATTTAAAATAGGATTGTCCTGAAGAAAACTTTAACATAAATCACAGGCATTTCAAGGCAATTCAAATGCATCTTATCTGCAATAGGACAATATCAATGCTTCTGTACCATAACCCAGCTTAACTGAATGAAACCGCATTCTCAAACACGGAAGGGAACAATTGAAATGGGAACAGAAAAGTAAAGCATTAAACACTAGGCTAAAAACACTTGAAATTAGGAAGATACCTGCAGCCTTTAGTAGAAGAACTGAAGCTGGTGGAGTTTTCAGGATAAAAGTGAAGCTTTTATCCTGCAACCAATCAAAGATACAATATTCTGAGGGAGATCATAAAATTTCGAGAAAGGGTTGTTAAGGACTAACCATGACACCCATACTTGAACAACGAACACCTAGTCTAAAAACCAACAAATATAGTTTCTACAGAGAGAGAGAGAGAGAGAGAAGGCCTGAAGGTTCAATGAAGCTAACAAGTTTGCAATACCGACCGCACAAACTTGCACATCTCCAATGCAAAACTCAGAGCAAAAGACTTACTAAATCAAAAATTAGCAGATTAATAAGGAAGAAGAGAACTGACGTCGAAGACAGTAATTTCAACAGGGATAATATAGCCGGCTTTGTCGGCTGTCCTTGCATTGTAGTCTTTGCAGAATGCCATTATATTGACACCCTTAGCACCAAGCGCTGGACCTACAGGGGGTGCAGGTGTGGCCTTCCCTGCCTCCAGTGCGAGCTTAATCACCCCGGTCACTGCAAACTCCCACATATAGAGACACATATGTCCATTAGCAAGATTAGAGTGTAAAACTGGAAAGAAAAATCATGGGTTTTGGAAATCTGTAAATATACCTTTCTTGGGTTTACCCCCGGCGGCTTTAGGGGGTGCCATAGCGACGACAGTGAAAGGCCGTCTTGGAGTGAAAGTGATTACTTGTGGGGATTTACTTCTGCTAAGGAATTGAGAAGAGGCGTTGGGGTTTGAAGAGAAGACGTTGACAGAGGAGAGACTACTCTTCTTCCAAGAAAGATGAGAAGCATGGGGACAAGCGGAGAGAGAAGACGCCATCAGTAGATTTTAGAGAGAGAGAGAGAGAGAGAGAGAGAGAGAGAGAGAGAGAGAGCGCTCCAGCAACGCCGAAGAGGGGGCTGGGTTTTGTGAGTAAGTTCTATGAATTCGAAAGGAGGAGCAATCCCCAAATGGATAACGAAAAACCGTATCAGTGGAGACGACGCCATTTGGCTGGAATTCTCGGCTTAATTTCACGGTGTTGAATATGGGTCAGATTAAGTTCTGGTTCAGGGGGCTTGAGATGTGGTGATTGGGCTACCCAATGGATGGGCCTTATGATTTGTTAGCAGATGGGCTTTAATAAACCATAGACTCGACTTAGTAGATTGGGCCTTTGTAAACCATAGACATGGAGTCGACTTTTAGTAGACTGGGCGAGAGCAACAAATGGCATTAAGCTTTTCTGTTTCGGCTTCGATTTTTTTTTTAGTTTATTGGTTCGTCTCAACGAGAGAAATCTACAATATATAATAAGATTATGACCAAAATTTTAAAAAAAATTACTAAATAGTATTGGATTATTTTTTACTTTATGCACAAACATCTAAGTTTGGTTAATAATTCTATACTCCTTAGATTTCTCTCATCGAGGCAAATTAATTAATAAACCACAAAGATCCGACGCAAAACTAAAAAATGCAAAAAAAATTGAGTAAAGAAAAAATAAATAAACCATTTTTTTTTTTTAGTATCTGGTAGTAGAATACACTCATTTTGTCTTGAGTTTTTATTTTAATCAAGTCTGGCCGTTTGCCGGTTCTATTAGCAGAGAAACCTACCAAATTTTAATTGTTTTTATTTTATGGAGTAAACAGTTGGTATTCACATCTTCTCTATGATACGTTGAACCTTATTTGCTTTAAAATAATTGTACAATGGTATTATAGTTTGCTTAAATAAATAAATAAAGCTACATGATTATTTTTTAGTATCTGGTAGTAGAATAAACTCATTTTGTCTTGAGTTTTTATTTTAATCAAGTCTGGCTGTTTGCCAGTTCTATTAGCAGAGAAACCTACCAAATTTTAATTGGTTTTTATTTTATGGATTAAATAGTTGGTATTCACATCTTCTCTATGATACGTTGAACCTTATTTGCTTTAAAATAATTGTACAATGGTATTATAGTTTGCTTAAATAAATAAATAAAGCTACATGATTATGATCCACTAATTGTAATATTCATTATTGCAGCCTTAGACGCTAAGACGCATGAAGTGATCGTGGATGTGTAATTCTAATTTTCTCTCTTGGTTTTCAACTTGAGCCTTACATCTGACTATACTATTGGGTTAATTAGAACTTTAATTCCACAAAATTATTTTAGTGGAATATATTTTGCGAAAATTGATGCACCGAGCAAAATATGAGTTCATGATCATATTCCATGTACAACTCTAAAATAATGGTACAAGTGTTAGAAGCCGAGCTCCATTTCGTAGTTGGCACATTCATGGCCAAAACTCACATTTACATGTATTCCCCTAAATCGAGTTGTACGCTTTTTTATTCACCTATCTTTCTTTTACTCTAGAGTTGTACTAGATTGTGGGGAGGAATCTCATCTGTTGTTTTTAGCTTTTGAGTGAATGCGATAATTGATACTCAAGTCCTTTGAAGCCTGGAAATTTCACTCAAGCAAAATGATGATTCATTACTTGACAATTTTAAAGGCAGAAAATTTCACTCGAGCAAAAGTCGCGTTTTTTGCCAACTTTATGTTTTCTCTATAAATACCGGCCCATTAGATAAAGAAACGTGACTAGCGCGGTATAGAGCTTGTAATTCATATTTTCCATCTATCAAAACTTATGGCAGCTGATTTTTATGTATCTTGAAGATTTTTGAAGGTTTATGAGCTTATTGTGCAGAATATTTATCTTCGTGAGCCTTCTTCTTCTTTTTTTGGTAAATTAGCTTCAAAAAAAATATTAAACGAATATACAACCTACAAGGGGCATATCTTGGGAGGAAAGAAAAAAAGAAAGAGAAAATAAAAATAAAATAAAATAAAACCAAAAAACTGAATCACAGCAAAGAAGATATCCAATAGAGCTCAAATCACACTACAAAGAACACACAAAAAAAAAAAACAAAACAAAGAAGGTCATGCAAGCCTCAAGAATCAAGAACTAAACTCTTGAGGCCTTTAACATCTTGAGTTTCTTGTGAAGCTTTTTCCTGTTTTAATCTCTAGTGGATGAAGGAGTTGAAGAATCGCCCACCACCTGGTTCAACTTATGCCTAGGTCCAATGAAATTGTCATCCAAAGGAATTCTTGGAGGCTCTCGAAACTGTGTAGACCGACGAAGAGCCACGTGTGGAGGCTCTTGTTGAGTACTAGCTTGACTATGGAGAATCGAAGTAGTATCACAAGATACATCCCTCGTAACATGTATCTTTGTCACCTCCAGAACAGAGGAGGCTCCCAAATCCTCACATTTCTCGAGAACGCCAAAAGCGTTAGTAGTAGAAGAAACACGGCTAGACAAGGAGTTGGCCAATGACAAGCCCAGAGTTTGAGTTTTCCTCTTCGCCACCTCTATCCACTCATCCTTACTTTCTCTAACTTCTCCCTCTTTTGCGTTTCGCTCATGACCAACCGGGACACCTTTTCCTACTCACTCCTTGGTATTTTGCTCTTGAACAACTATGACAACTTGACCTACACTTTTCTTGGCTTTCCACACTGGAGGAGGTGGAACTTTGGGCTTAATAGTGCAAGTGTTGATAGAATGGCCAAAGATCTTGCAAACATTGCAAGCTTGAGGTTTCCAAGGAACCTCCACTCTAATTTCGTATGGCTCTCTGTAACCCAAATTCACTACGAAGGATTTGGGAATCTCCTTCACCGCTTCCATCTCAACACATACTCTAGCAAACGTCAACCTGCGATGATTTTGCGTGTATTCGTCAAGATAAAGAAGGTTGCCGATGACGCTAGCAATACTACTCAAACCATCCTCTATCCATAATTCAAAGGGAACATTGTAGAATTTAATCCATACTAAAAAACTAGAGAATACACTTTTAGTAAGTTGCATCCCAGGATGCCATTGTTCAATCATAATATGTTTGCCCCCACAAAAAGTAAGGACCGTTCTTAAGAATGGAGACCAACATGTCTTCGTCCCTAAGTTTGAACACAGCAAACCCATTGTCTAAGGTGACCACATCCCCAACATCAATTTTCCATACCCGTTGAGCCCAAGATCTAACTTTAAAATAGGATAGACTTTTATCCACAAAGTATCCCACAGTTGCATGTTTCCATTTCAAAGCCCCATTTTTAGAAATCTTAAGTGGAATCATGACTTGATTATTCACATATTCAATCAGAAACCTCTTAAGTTATTTACTTAGCTTACCAATTTTGACATCATTGTTAAGTAAAAGCTTCCCATTAGTCCAAGCATTCAAAGTTAGCTTTACCTTCTGATATGTCCCTTTGAATAGGAGGAGACATGGCAGTAACAGCTGCACTCCAAGTCAGACCCATTCGTGAGCTTTCTTTGCTTTCCATCTTCACGAGGTTTCTTTCTTACACTAAATTTAAAGACTTTAAGGAGTTCACCAAATAAAATATTCATCTTGATTTGAGGGCTATTGTTTGTTGCGAAATAGCGAGGACCAAATGAGAAAAAAGGAGAGAAAGAAAGAAGGGGGGTGGTTACGGTGGTTCAAAGATTGTCAAAGACACAAGGAGAAAGAAGGAAGGTAGAGGAGAGGTATTAACAGCTTTTGATTTTTTACACTTTAAAATTCGCTTAAAGATTTAAAATGTATCATTGTTGCATTTCTACTTAACTCTCTAACACAATTTTTTAGCCTCATTTTTAGCACTTTTTATCACATTATAAAGATTTTTTAGAAAGTCAATGGATGCCCTAACTAACACATGAATCTCTGAACAATAATAGGTGGATCAATTTATTTAGCAGACATGCTTGGTCAAGTAGGGCATCAATCAAGGTTCTAATTCTAAAAAGTTTTGGAAAAGAAAAAGTGCCAAGTCAATTTGGGACGAGATTTTCTCTTCATTGTTTGAAAATTTCAGTCATCCTTAATATCTACTGAGGCCTTTCGGTTTTTCCATCGACCTAGTAGCTCATCCGTTGGGATTCGAGGAAAAAGTGAGCTTTCTAATTACCTTATGATTTGTGAGCCCCAAAATATAGTGCCAAACACTCCCACTACATTTGAGGTACCAAAAGTGTCTGTTTGTGAACATTTCTTATGGCGGTTGGTATACAAACACTGCCTCAATATTCCAATATTGTGATGCATCTGCCTACAATAGAAGCTCAACTTGTACATCAGGATTTAAGTGTGAGGAATCCCAAGTCTAAATGAACCATGGCTTTTGGGGTTAATAATTCGAAGGATGCCTACAAAGATCATTTGCTAAAAACTTCCGACACAATTGAGATTTCAAGTGTAAAGAATCTCAAATCCAAGCGTATCTTGGAGTTTAGGAATAATGATTATGAGGGTGGTGGTCATCATATGACTCACTCAACCAATCACATGTTGAGGCATCTTAGATCTATGTGTATCTTGGAGTTTAGGAATAATGATTATGAGGGTGGTGGTCATCATATGACTCACTCAACCAATCAGATGTTGAGGCATCTCAGATCTATGTGTATCATGGCTTTCAGGGATAGCATCTTGATGAATAGACGTTGTCAAGTGGCTAGTCCAAGTAAATGGAGTGTCACACCCTCGATTTTCAACATAAATAAATGAACATTTTCTTAAGAAATTTCTAATAAAAGAACTCATAGTGTAATGCAAAATCACTTTACAACATTTTCATGCATTTTTGTAATAATCTCAATCTTGACACCCAATGCCCCATCGGATTTTACATTAAATATTACATTCTTTTACAAGGAAAAAGGGTTATAATGTTTCAAATGATTCTTCATGCCATAATTTGACTATGTCATGCACTCCATCTTGCACTTCAAGCGAAACCTGAAAGGCTGAAACAGAAAATGGGTGAGCATTCACTTCGCCCAGTAGGTGTCCCCTTTGGGGTTTCAGACTTTAACAAAAAATATATGCATAAATAACATGTATCGAATAAGAGCATAAAGCAAAACCAACATTTACAAGTAAGTTTCTGCACTTACCATTTGAAGTAAAAGTACTTCTCATATCACCTAAGGACACTTCCACAATCCAAACTTCAAATAATTAACCAATGGATATCCTTCTAACCATACAATAAACCGTACATCCAACTCTACTAGTTATAACATACCATTCATCGCGTCCCCAAACATTTCACATGTACTTACATATACATATATATACTCACCCATCATAAGCTAATCTAAATATTTCCTCAAGTCCAAGTATCCCACCTTGCCTACACATTTATCAACATATTTCACAAGCACCAACGAGTCTCACTAATACTCACATACGTCTCAACGTGTCCTATACGTACCAAGGCATACTACAAGTTCACATAAGTACCCCAATACCACACCGCGTCAACGGTTTACCCACGTGACCACTCAGCACATCAATAATCAACCTATCGAATCTCATTTAAGTATGTGTGCGTGTGTTCGTATACTTGATATACTTGACACCATCCCGGTGGTCAATTACTTCCCACATGTCACATAACATACAACTAGTGTGTCCCCGTATTCCACAAGTACCCACGTGTTAGCACTCTTGGATTCTACAAACACTATCGTGTCCCACGTGTACTCAACAAGTTTTCCTCACGTATCCCGCAATACCCATGAGTACCTCATATCTCTCAAATACCCACATTTCTCTCAAATATTCCACCAATGCCCATGCATCTCATAAGTACCCATATTAGTTCACTTATCAAATCCCGGTCTGTTTTCCTTTAACTTATCACAACTCAAGTCCAAGTTCAATTCACATGTATAAACAATCAAGAGTCCTTAATTAAATTCGTTAACAACCTTCACGAGTCTCACCCACAACCATAACGCAAATGATGAAAAGGTGTATCGGAGGAAGGAACAAGACATTCAATGATCATGAGAAGAACGGAGAATAAAAATGCAGCATTTTAACATTTCCCAACTGGTTGGTGTTTTTGCCCAACTAGTTGGACCAAGACAGAGATAAACACAATTTTTCAGAAAATCCCAACCGATTGATGGTTTTTGCCCAACTGGTTGGGTAGAGACAGATTCGAGTGAAATTTTCAAAAGCGCCCAATCGGTTGGAGGTTTTTGCACCACAGGTTGGAGAAACCCAGATTTTCTGTGAATTTTTTCCAAAGCATGAAACTTCAACCCAAGTGTATATATGATGTTTTAGGCCAAAAATTGGAAATGTCAAACAACTAATGGACATCAAGGGAGGGTACAACAACCAACAATTGCATCAACAACAATCCCAATGGAACAAAACCCACTTATGAGAGCCAATCATGAATTTGATGGAATTTAATGAAAAAGGATAAGATATATACAACAAATCACATAGATACAACTAGAGGGAGTAGAAATTGTTCTCCTACCTCAAGATTTGAGCTCCAATGCAAGCAAATATGAAAACCCTAGCTTCCTTGATCAACCCCAACATAAAATGAATTCTCCGGAGTGATTCCAAGCTACTCTGGGCTCCAAAACATGCATAGAAGAAGTTTCTTGGGTTGAATCTTGAAGAGGTGAGGTGTGGGAGGAGAATTTGTGGTGGATTTTTTTGAAGAAACTTGAGAGGAGAAGGTGAGAGAGAGAGGGCTGATTTTAGAGAGAGGAAGGAGTGTATATTTTGACAAAAAAAATCAACCATAGACACTAATATATACACCCCCTTTGTGCACTTACACCTTCTAAGTTTCTAATGTTTTATAAATGAATCCAAGTGCAATTGCCACACTCACAATGGCCCGACATTAACTAATTTTTAATTTTTGACATTTATCCAACATTATTCTGGAGAAATTATATAAAAATACGGGTCCTTACATGGAGGGTTTGTAGGTGAAAATCAAAGCTTAAGGATCTGGATGATGTCCGAAATGTTTACGCCTTTCAAAAATATGCAAGGTATAAACGCAAACAATCTCACACCATTGAGTATAATTGCGACAAACCTCTTTTATTTCACACTCTGGAGCATTGTGCACTTCTTTAGTATCCTTTATTTACTTGTTATTCTCTAAAGGTTGTTTTGTAGGTGCTTGAGTGATTTGCTTTTAATATTTGTGTTTGTTTCGTTGGTCTTGCTATCCTATTGGTACCCCATTGGGTGTAAGCTTTTTGGGTTTTTAAGTTTTTTTTTTGGTTCTGGCCGTCTCCCATTAAGGTTTGTCGTATGAACTATGAGCCTGTTTCAGTGCCATTTGCTTAAGGATTTTTTAATTTGTTTTCATTCAAATTTTTTGTGTTTTGTTAGTTTTAATGATTACATAGGTTCGTCTCAATGAGAGGAATCGAAATTGGGTAAAATTATGACTTTTACCCAAATGTTTTTAAAACATTTTATCTTCCTATCCCTTTTATCAATTGTTAGCCCAACTGTTTTCTTAGAAATACATTATTAATTTTGATGGTAACAAACATATTTAGTTAAAAGTGAAAAGTAGTTAATATCATAATATTACTCATTTGAGTAGTTGCTTATTTTGTAGGATTTGGTTGAGTTACACATGGAAAGATTCTACACCAATATTGCTATCTCCAACAGTCAAGTTAATACATGAAAAGGGAGAATATTAAAGACAAATCTTCCTCCATATCTTTTTGGATGCAAAGGCTCTCAATGGAATGTAAATACTCCATTTGTTCCAAATTATTGGTCACTTTTGAGACTTCTAACTTTCTAAGCAGACATGCAATAACTGCATTCAATAAATATATTTACATTCAATAGATTCATTAATTTTCAACTTTTGAGTGAAACAATTGTTGTTGATAAATGAATTATTTTGGAAGATTGAATAAATTTTGTTTTGACTTTGCAAAGAGGACAAACAATTTGGAACATCCCAAAATAATATAAGGGACAAACAATTTAGAACGGAGGGAGTATTGGAGTTGCAATGAACAATATACTTGTGCCACCTTTTTTATTGAACTTGAAGCTTCATCTTGAATTCACACTTTTAAGTGTATTTAATTTGTGAGATTTTATTGTAAAAGGGAGTGTGACCCTTTGTATATCTCTTGTGAGAGGTTATCTTTTGTGAGTGATTTTTGTGTGAAAAAAAATTACTCGAGTAGGTGTGACTAGAACCAGTGTCAAAACTTAGTGGAGTGATTGCAGATAGATTGTTCGTTGTTAAGGTTTCTATAGCACCCACGAAGCTAGAAGGTGCTACTATTGGAGATAGTGCAGCAAATCGCAAGTTGGACACTTGGAGAGTGGATCGACTAGGCTGTGAAGTTAAGGACCGAACCACTATAAATCCTTGTGTTCGATTTCTCTCTTCCCTTACTATTTATTTTTTGTCATATATTAGTACATGTGTGCTTGAATCAATTCAGTTTTATTGTTAGGTGTTGCATTTAGTTTTTTTTTTTTTAATTCCACATTATCATTGAGATACACAATTCACCCTATCTCTTGGATTGTTATCTTAGCCAACATCAATGAATTTCTAGAGGCAGGGTGGTTGTTGTGCACTTCTCGCACAATAACTGTTGTATAGGGAAAAACGACCCCGTTTTGTGGGCAACCCAAGTGGTTTGTCAAATGTGATCTTGTGGGACCACTTTCAGATCTCACACAACTGATCCAAACTGTTAAATAAGTTTAAAATAATTATTCGAGTAGTCTTGAAAAAATCAGGTCCATTGGAACTGATCTAATTCGTTTGTTTTTCATTCAGAATTCAGAACCCTGTAGTTTGAAAGAATCTTCAAGAAAAGTTATACAATTGTGTGCTCGGTAATCCATTGATTGAAGTTTTTTGATACCTATCAATTTTTGATCAAATAATTTTTTTATTGAATTCTCTTCTTAACGAGATGATAGGTGCTTAATTGTACACAATGAAGCCCTCTAACTTATACTTGCAGATCCATTTATTTTGTTACTTGGTGCGGATTAATTAGTTTAATGCATTTGTAGGCTTTGGAGATCAATGAGCCAAATAAAGTGCAATTTGGAAAGAAAATCATTCAATCCTGAATTGAATAGGAATCTAGACAACCTTCAGTATTCTGACCATATCTTTTAGCTTAAGTGTCCAATTAAGGCAAGGTTTGAGACACCAGAAATGAAATTCAATTTTCTACAACTTTCCTGTTTATGAGTTTTCCAAATTCCAACTTCTAGAAGGTTGAAATTGGGCTAGAAGTGGGCTGCAGAAGACAAAAACAGGATTTTTAGGAAGTTTTTGGTTGAGATTGGACTTCCTAAACTTATTCTTTTACTTGGACTCCAAGAGAGTTGTGAGGACTATAAAAGGATAATCCTAGATCATTATTAGGGGGTTCTAAAGTTGAAGAAATGTTCCATGTCCGGCTAAACCCCTTATCTGGGGGGAAAGATGAAGCTTCACTCAAAGTAACGTTTATTTACGTATAGGATTTAGGTTTCTTATTCGGATCAATCGCATAATTAAGAACTCTGTAAGCTCCATAAGCCGAGCTCCTTTTTTGGTTGGCATGTTCATGACCAAAATACACATTTTCGTGTACTCCCTTTTATCGAGTTGTATTCAAATTATTTTATTTTTTAGAGTGTCTGTGTTAGGATGTGGAAAGAAATCTCACACTTTGTATTTTTTAGTTTTCCACATGAGTGCGGTAGTTATTAGTGAAGTCTTTTGGCAGTGGGAATCACTCCAAGCAACATCGGCCTTTATCACTTAGAAGATTTTGAAGCAGAATTATTTTGCTCAAGCAAAACAGGCATTTTATGAATCAACGACCACACCAGATTATTTCTTATCATTACTCTCTCTCTCTCTCTCTCTCTCTCTCTCTCTCTCTCTCTATATATATATATATATATATATATATATATATATATATATCACTTATTAGGTTGAAAATTAGGATCTTGGTGGCTGTATAACCCTAGCACACTTGGTTCCATCATCCATCTCTTTCGACGGCTAGGGTTTTGTGCACCTTGAAGAAACTACAAAGATTGATTGGATCTTTGATTATCAATATCATCTTCGAGGGGTGTTCTTACATCAATTATACTTTTCGTCAAAGCGAAGACCTTTCGTGGAGTTCGGAAGGCAATCAATAGGAAGGCTTGAGGATTCAAGATTCGTCAATCATGCATAGGTGTGATTAACGTGGATTCAACGAGTAGATTTTAGGCTTCGTGGTGAGGATACACGAACACTGAGTAAGATCTCTTGTATTCACACAATGATTATAGTGCATGATTCCTTCCCGTGGTTTTTTCCCGTTTTGGGTTTTTCCACGTAAATCTTTGTGTCTTGCGTGATTGAGTATTTTTCTAGTTTATGCAATTGATTGTTTTTCCATATACTAAGTTAATTTGTGACTCGATTAAGGAATTTCAAACTCTTTTCATTACATGTGAATGGAATTGCTTTTTACTTCTCCATTATGTTGAGTATTTGTGAGCGCAACGTAAATACCTAATTAATCAATAGTTTTCACTAATTGTGCTTGGGTGACTAAGATGGGTTATGCTAATAAGACGAGTCATGCTACTGGACATGTTGTGAAAGATACAAGTTATACCAACAAGACGGTCCATGCTATGAGATAGGCCATGCCTGTTGGCAACACAATAATCTTCTTGATAAAATTATGATCGATTAGAAACCTAGCTTATGCATATTTTCGTTACGCGGTCGGAGTGGATTCAAAACCCTAGATCTTTCTCTCCACAGTTTTCTCCAATTTAATTACTGTTTTACTTAATTTAGTTGTTCTTAAAATCAACAACAATCAATCAATCTTTTCCGAATTAAATTAGAAATTAATCTAATCTAGTATAATTTAGCCAAACTGTTCTTGCGGATCGACACTCGGACTTGACTACTGTTCTTCTAATAAGGGTTAGTTTCATGTTTTTATAAATTTAATTTTGATACGGTACGACATGATCACGAGCCATACAACACCTATGGTTCAGATTAATGGAATACCGAGCGCACAATTGTATAACTTTTCTTGAAGATTCTTTCAAACTACATGGTCCTGAATTTTGAATGAAAATCAAACGAATTAGATTAGTTGCGTAAAAATATCCAATGGGCCTAATTTTTTTAAAGACCACTTGAATAATTATTTTAAAATTATTTAACGGTCCGGATCATTTGTGTGATATCCAAAAGTAGATCTCACAAGATCGCATTTGGCAAACCACTTGGATTACCCACCAAATGGGCCATTTTTGGCTGCATAACAGCTGTTGTGTGAGAAGTTCACAACAGTCTCCCTCCTAGATGAATTTCCTATTCTTCCTAAACAAAATTATTGGAGCGAATCTCCAAACTCTGTTATTAAGAAAGATAGTACTCCCTCCGTTCCTAAATAAGAGCACCACTTTCTCTCTCTTGTCATTTTTCAAATCAAAAAATGAAATGTAACGCCCCGAAAATTGGGTACGTTAATAAATAAATTGTAAAATTATTTAAATAAAATTCCAACTAAAAAAAATCCAAAGAATACTTAATAATTTTTTTTTTACGAAAATTAAGAATAACTAGCTTATTACAACTGAAATAAATTGAATCAGAACATTGTCTGAAAAACTTAAACATTTATTCAAAGACAACCCAAGGGAAATAAAATAACAGAGCCACCTAGCTAAGTCTACTGATAAAGCCATGGGTCCGCCACTTGATTCCCATCTAGCTGCTCCATCGCCTCATAATCAGCAGGCGGCTCCTCATCTCCTTCTGTACCTGGCGTTGGGGACGCCAGAGCCACAAAAGTAGCACAGTGAGTGGTAAAATTACACTCAATAGGGCACCCTAAACCACCCTTTTACTAAAGATATTCATGCAACAAATACACACATAACTGAAATTTTATTTGAATGAAATACTCAGATTTTTATCATCATTACTCAACACATCGATTCTCAAAATTCCACTTTTCTCATTCTCATTTCCGACAAATACTTTCCATCATCGGCCTCCGTTCACGATATACCTCAGGTGCTCGATCACACATCAAAGCCACCTCGGGGTATACTGTGCAAGGCTCACGATTTATCACACGTTGTTCAATCTCTTTCCGGTATCGATTCCCACCCACAGTATACTTCCGGCGCCCGATCACACAGCAAAGCTACCTAAAAGTATAGACTGCGCATGGCTCAAGACCCATACCGGACACGTCCCAACCCCAATATTGCGATTAAATCCAATCATTCTTAAACTTTAACATTTCGATCAAATAGTACTTAACAATTGGGTTCATGCATCATGTGGGTCATTGTTCACATAAGTCTCACATAACAATAAAATAATCACAAGGTTAAAGAAAAATTTAATACGACATGTAAAATGGGCAACTTCCTCAATTTGTTAAAAATAGTAAATTAACTCTTAAAATCACGAATTTTTACAGAGATATTATACTTCCCAATACGAACAGATAATGTGTTTTGCTCGAGTTCCAATTCCTTCATTAAGATGTTAAAAATGGAGTTTTAAAAGTAAATCGTGTTCTGTCTCGTTTTTCCACTACAGCAGAAACTTCGAAAAATCGTATAAAATTCTACGTAACTCAGATCGAGACAAGTTCTATATCAAAGTTGCTTAACTTTTTAAGATCTACAACTTTTCAGTTTTGAGATTTTCCCAAATCGACTCAGAAAAGACCCAAAAATGACGAACAGAATACAGTACCCAGAAAACCCAATTTTTCAACGTCAAACTTTCACTACCCATTCGATAATGATCCGACTTCCAACAATTTAAATTATTATTATTATTTTCACGTACACACAACTATACAAAAATAATATACTAAAGTAAAAGTTAGGTTAAGAATGTCCTACCTCTCCTCCGACAAACTTAGCACGCTAGCGAAACGATAGGATCGAAAAATCACAACTTCGTGGAGAAATCTGTACAAAGGCAATTAAATATCCGAGTGAATAAAATAAAATATACTCCGTGAGAAAAAGAGAGGAATTTACCAATGGTGGAGGAGATATAATCCAAAGGATTACTATTATTTTTTTTCCTTTTGTGAGAGAAAATGAAAGAGAGCCAAAGGAAAAAGAATGAAGAAGGAAGAAAAAAAAGAAGAAGTATTCACCTGTGGAAGAGTGAATTGCCGAGAGAGTAAGGGAGGAATTTAGGAGTTCTACTTAGTTTAGATATAGTAGATTAGAGACAATGATGGAGGAAAAGTTTAAGGGAAATGGGAGAGTAGAATTAGATAAGGATAGGGTAGTTAGGTTAGGATAATTAGGATGGGTTTTAAAAAATATAAATATATATTTTTACACACTAATATATATGCATGTAAATACATATCCCTCAACAAGATAATTATCTCATTGTGAGGATAATTAACCCTATAACTATTTTTTATTTATATTTATAAATATAAATATATTTTTTTTAAAAAACGATATGTTACATAAAATACTTTCGTGTATCATTTTTTTGAATTTTTTCGCACCGAATTAAAGTACTAGTCAAGTACATTAATTTGATGCGAAAAAAATTGAAAAATGATTTACGGAAGTTGTTCATTTTTTGGTTTAAAAAATGACACGACTTTTCGTGGTGGAACATTATTTTGGAACGCAGAGGGTAGTATATTTACTATTGTTCTTTTTCTGTTCCATTTTCCAGGTTCCACTTGAATTGGACCATTCCCCATGGCATAATCAAGTAACGAGTATTGTTGATTGATGGTCATCACAATCGAATTATACCGACCCCACCAGGTCCACCACTAGTCTTCTAGAAGACAAAACGACATATAATGATTATGAGTCACGTGTTACCAACTCATCTCATCCAAAGATCCAAAGATTGGGGTAGAGCTACTTCTTCATATCACGAATCCTTTTGCTTGAATACTTCAATGTGGCTTTCTTTACTTTCAGATTATCCAATGCTTTGGGACACTTTATCCATCATTGCAGGGAATGTTTTAAATGAGGGTTGAGGCCACGCTATAGCCAGCTGAATCGGCTGACCCCATGGAATCTACCCCGGCTGGCTAATATATATATATATATGTATATGTATATTTTGAACGGATAAAAATGATGCTCTAGTGGAGGCTTTATTGCACCGTTAGACGAGGGTTCCGGAGAAACTAGTTGCCAGCCCAATTTAACCCAACCCAAAGGAAGGGACTTAGCCACTGGGCACCAGCGATGTTCATCATATCCCCCTAAGCAGAGACCCAAGAGCCTCCTAGAGGAGACAAGGGAACAAAGCCACTTTTTTCTCCCCTGAGAGTCGAACCTACGACAAAGCTGGAGAGGGCAGATGCCTCCACCGCTAGGCCACCATCCCGGTGGTGGCTGGCTAATATATATGAACCCATTAAAAATTGTTCATGACCTCACCTTACGTGCAAATTGCAAAGCACAAGATAATTTTTTTACAATAATAATACACAACTTTTTTTTCCCTAATAACTTAAAAGAAAGATGTGTAATCTTATGCGCTTCTCAACTATCACATAGCCCGCTTAAAGTCAATGTAATGCCTTTTATGAATTGACACCTAAGACTTGATAACATATGAGAAATTTTAACATAAGATCCTAAAAGAGAACAACATACACATCCTTTTTTAGAAAGAAAAGCGAGAAAGTTTCATTTTCATCGGCTTAAAATTGACACTGTAAAAACTTCAACCTTGTTATGGGTACACCATTTGATGGACACCAAATATACATCGCGTTGTATGGGGTCCATTTTAGAATTCCACAAAAATTATCGAAACCGCTCAATTTATTCAAAATATGTTTTTAAGGATCCTTGTAAAAAATCACCTGAGTCTGATATCGGTAAAAACTTGATCGACTTTTCGCTCAATTTCCTATTAGAAAATTGAGCACATAATTGATCAAGCCTCTACCGCTACCTGATTGAGCTAATTTTTTTTCATGGATCCTTAAAAGAATATTTTGAACAAATTAAACGGCTTTGATCATTTGTGTGAACCCCTGAGATGGGCTCCATATAATACGGTGTGCATTTGGTGTACCCCAAATGATGTACCCATATCTTTATTAAAAAACAAATTAGGTTTGCATTAGCAGCAAGGCATCTGAGACTAAATTTAGTTCTTTAAGTGGGTATGACAAAAATTGAAACTCGAGAGGAATTTTTTGGGTTTAAAAAATAATACACTATAGGAGTATGTTACGCTATTGAGATCGATCTCACTTTCCTATTAATTTATTTGAGACCAATTTGAACATCTAGCAAATTATATGAGAGCTGTTTTTTTTTCCCCCTTCTCATTAAGAGCTACTCCCTCCATCCCAAATTATTGGTTGTTATTCAAATCCCAATGCAATTTTTAAATTGTTAATGTCTTTCAATCTGTAACATATTTTGTGCTCAATATAGATCTTATTTGATAAATTTCTATTAATTCTATTATACAAAGTTTTTAAAATCTCTTGTGTAATATGAATCTTACTTGATAGAAATCTATTAGTTCTATTGTACTTCCTCCGTTCTTATTTGTTTGTCCCACGCTTTCTCTCTTGCCTTTTTTCAAATAAAAAAATTAAGTGCTTCCGTGTATCATTTTTCAAAATTTTCGCAACAAATTAAATTATATGATGAGTACTGTAATTTGGTGTAAAAAAATTTAAAAAATGATACACGAAAACACTTTATTTTTTTATTTGAAAAGTGGCATGACTTTTCGTAGTAGACAAATAAATAAGAACGGAGGGAGTATAAAATTTTTAAAATCTCAAAAAATATTATAGATTGAAAGATATGAACAGTTTAAAAATTGCAGAACTTGTAAAAGTCGAACCAATGAAAACTTGACTAACTGTTGCACCCACTCGAGGCTCCTTTCTACAAATTAGCACAAACGCTCTAGAATAAATAATAAATAAGCGTACAACTCGATAATTGGGATTATAGGTAAATGTGGGTTTTAGTCCTGCATGTGCAAAACAAAAAAAAAGTAATAATAAATAAGAGTACAACTCGATAATTGTGATTACATGTAAATGGGGGCGGATTATATCTATGAATGAAGGACGGGACTATATAATTTGATGATATATATTTTTCAATGTAATAGTAGAATTTTTTCAAATTGTAACAGGGAGAATAACCCCTACTAGCCCCCTAACTGGCTGACTCCATCCTTGGACCTTAGTTTCCACTTAACCGGTCTATTGAAAATTTCTCACTTTATCCAGCTATGCTAAATTAAAATTGATGTGTTGTAGTTTACGCAATCGAATTAGAATTGATTAACAAGTAGCTATCACCCTCTCATAAACTTTGTTAGGCGTGAGTTAAGAGCATGGAAAATTTCTCGTAAAAACTATTACGAAGATTCATAAATATCAAAACAGATTCCCAATAAAAATACTCCCTACTTCCCAAGTTACTTGTTTATTTCGTACTATACTTGTCATTTTTAATTACTTATATTTTTGTCAATTCAAAATATTTTATTTTAGGAGAACAAGTTTGCTCTCGTAAGTTTTATATCCTTCGAGAATGCCTTTTAAGAGCATCTACAGGAGATGGTGTAAAAGGGGATTTTAGGTATAATAGCAAGGCAAAACCAAAAAAGAATGTTGCAGCAGCTACGGTAAACACTGATGTATTCTACCGAAAGCCAACATTTGCTACAGTGCTTCTGTAAAAGAAGCGTGACACTGTTTCTAGCTATTTGTTTTTTTTATTGGGTTTTATTCTTGTACCTGTGCACTCTCTCTCTCTCTCTCTCTCTCCCCCTTTGCCACTGCCCCATACTCTCTCTCTCTCTCTCTCTCTCTCTCTCTCTCTCATCTCTTATAATAATTAATAGGAGTAGAGAAAAGGATAGAGAAAATTGTTGACGTGTTGAAAGAGATTTGGTAGTTAAATACACTGTTCATCAATAATTTTATCCAAATTTATACCCAAGCTGTTGTTTTTGCTCTAATAAAAGGGTGTTTGGGAGCCATTTTTCCACTTTTCATTTTCAAATTTTTGAGTTTTGGATATTTGGGAGGCTTGAGCCAAAATGACTTCTCCTAAAATAATGAGTTTTCCATTTTAGACTTTATAGAGGAGAAGTGAGAAAGAAGTGGTGAGGAGCTTTTACACTTCTCATTTTTCACTTTTCTCATTTCATTAACAAAAATACCCACAAAATATATTATAGACATATCTCTCAAACACTACTTCTGTTACAAAATGGATTTTGCATATTTCTCACAAGCACTTTTACCAAATTCAATATACATTCTAACCATAATCTAAAAAGTCAAAAAGCCAAAAAATTGAAAATGAAAAGCTGAAAATGAGGCTCTCAAACACCCCATAAACCCTTCTCTTCCTCTTTTTCCTGTAGCTTTCCACTTTCCTAGGGCTCCGAATCAGCTGTCCCAGGAAAATGGTGTCCCGCCCTGTCCCAAAGCCAAAACGGCAACGTTTTGGTGTAAAACTAAACCTTTTGCAAAATGTAATTTTGTGGGGCCCACTTTTGGGTCCCGCACAAACGATTCGAACCGTTAAATAATTTTAAAATAATTATTAAGGTGGTTTCGGAGAAAATCAAGCGCATTGGATTTTTTTTATGTTATTCATGTAATTCTACAATTTTCATTCAGAATTTAGGACCCTACCAGTTTGAAAGAACCTTCGGGAAAAGTTATAAAATTATAGGTTCGGAAACCCATTGATCTAAACTATAAGAGTTGTAGGGCTTATTGAGAAGAGCACCCAGTAAAAAAATTATCTTGTTCGGACATCGATGCGTATAAAAAAAACTCATATTTTTAGTGTTTTGATACCAATCAATGTCCGAACAAGATAATTTTTTTACTGGATGTTTTTCTCAATGAGCCCTACGACTCTTATAGTTTAGATCAATGGGTTTCCGAACCTATAATTTTATAACTTTTCCCGAAGGTTCTTTCAAACTGGTACGGTCCTCAATTCTGAATGAAAATTAAAGAATTAGATGAATAACGTAAAAAAATCCAATGGGATTGATTTTCTCCGAGAGCACCTCAATAATTATTTTAAAATCATTTAACGGTTCGTATCGTTTGTGCAGAACTCAAAATTGGGCCCCGCAAAAATTACATTTTGCAAAAGGTTAGGTTTTACACCAAAACGTTGCCATTTTGGCTTTGGAACAGGGCAGGACACCATCTTCCTGGGACAACTGATCCGGATCCCTTTCCTAGTAGCGTTTACTTCCTATGCTAGCTACCTAGCAATCCTAGCAGCGTTACTTCCTCTTGTAGCTCAATTGCTAGGTAGCTACTTTTATCCTAATAATATATACTCCCTCCATCCCTAAACTTTTTTTGGCCCTGTTCGTTTTGCAGTTTAGTTTTAGTTTTAGTTTTAGTTTTAGTTTTGATGACATCATCATTTTTCTTATTTCTCTCTCTATCTCTCTTCATTCATTACACATGTTGACATCATCAAAACTAAAACTAAACTATCTAACCAAACATAGCCTTTATCTTTTTGGAATTGTGTGTTATTGTAGATTACTTATATTTCTTTCTATTTTTATAACGTTTTATGTGATTTTGAAAACTTTTTTTAGTAGAACTAATTAAAATCTATCAAACGAGATTTATATTGCATATTTTTTGACATTTATATTGAAGTATATAGACATTTGAAAATAACACACTGTCTAAAAAGTGTCAAGCTCTAAGAGACAGATGGAGTAGGCGTTTTCGTCTTTCTTATTGTTGGTAGTTACCATCCAAGAGCTGGACTTTCTATCCTATCTATCTAAGTAGCAATTATTGAGTGTTCTAATTATTTTTACTACATGATTTTGAAAAACTTTGTTTTGTAGAAATAATCAAAATCTATCAAACAAGATTTGTACTCCCTCCGTTCCAAAATAAGTGTCCCTTACTCTCTCTCCTACCGTTTTTCAAATAAAAAAATTAAGTACTTCCATGTATTGTGTTTCGAAATTTTTTGCACCGAATTAAAGTACTTATTGAGTATTTTAATTCGGTGTAAAAAAGTTTAAAAATGATAAACGAAAGTATTCAATTTTTTATTTGAAAAATGACACGAATTTTCATAAGGAACACTTATTTTGGAACGGAGAGAGTGTAACATAACTGAAACACTATTACATTTGAAAAATATAAATATATTTTTTTAAGACGTACGAGTAAGAAATAATTTATTGCATAATGGAGTACTATAGTAGAAAGTGTTGCAGTTGAACGCAGAAGATTCCCCTAACCTTACCTAGCTGCCCAAACAATATAAGCGGTACATGGAATTAGGGGGTGTTCCACTGACTTAGTTTTTTTAAAAAATTGTTTTTTCCAAAAAATTGAGACATGTCATCTTTTCACATTACATCACATGAACACAAAAATCAAGACAGTTTTTAAACAAAACAAGTTAGGGGGTGTTCCACTAACAAAAAACTGTTTTTTTCAAAAACCGAGACAGGTCATTCTCTCATAATACATCACATAAAAAACCGTGAAAAACCAATTTTTTCAAAAAACCACCTTAGTGGAACACCCTCTTAATGGAACATCCCCTAAGGTCACTATCCCAAAGCTAAACTCCAAAACCATTCAACCGCCCCTTGCAGAAGCACCACGGAAGGAAGATGGGGTTGGGTCATCGATGTTTCTGCAACCATTGACTTTGTTAGGCTCTCAAAAAAGCAATTCAGTTGTTGCTGCTGAACTAGTGAAAAAAAAAAAAACCCCACTATATTAAGGAGGCGTTCCACTAACTTAGTTTTTTCAAAAAATTATTTTTCTCAAAAATTGAAACAGGTCATTCTCTCACAAGACATCACATGGACACAAAAACTAAGGTAATTTTAAAACAAAACAAGTTAGTGGAACACCCCGAGCCTATTTGGGTGTTGCTTTTTTGCATTTTCCCATTTTCCCATTTTCGGTTTTCTCTTTTGGCTGTTTGGGCGCTAGGTTATGAGAAACCATTATACAAAACTCATTTACCATTTTGAACGTTAGAAGCAAAAATCGAAAAACAGCTCTGAGGTTCCTTTTCGCATTCTCGTTTTGGATTCTCCTTTTTCAAATTTTCCCCTCATCAATCTCTCCCAAATCTACCCCTTGTTTACATTATATATCTCCTTTATCCTCTTTCACACAAACACAAACTAGAGAGAGACAAAGAAAAATACTACCAGATTAAACAACGGAAGAGAAAAATACCAGATCGAGAGAGACAAAGAATCTACAGAATGATTGTGTGGCAGACCTGACTGACAACGATGAACAATGGACCATGGTTGTAGTGATGACCATCGTCGTCAATTGTGTGGTGGTAGTGATGACCATCGTCGTTGATTGCATAGCGGTTGTGATGACTGTCGGCAACGAACAGAGAGAAGAGTTTTTCAATCATAAACCAGAGAGAGAGAGAGGGAGAGACAGAGAGACTTCTCTTCTCTGAAACAGACGAGAAAGAGAGAGAAGTTGAACAAAAGAATCTAGAGAATAAGGGAGAAATGATTCCATGTACCTACATCCCACGCCATCAATGTTCCAAATGATATTCAATGGCTCTCTCCACTTTTAGAATTAAAGTTTTTAAAATTATAAAAAATAAAGTTTGTAAAAAAACGAGGGCAAATTGGCGTGTTGGCAATTTTTAAATTAAGTTTCCCAATTGCGTGACAATTTCAATTTTTTTTTACAAAAAAGTTGCTGTGCTGGGATGTTTTTAATAAACAAGGGTAGATTGGTAAAAAAACAATCTATAACTCATTTTCATCATTCTTCTCCCAAACACTACTATTTTTACAAAATATATTATGTATATTTTTTTCAAACACTCCTCCCAAATTCAAAACTCATTCTGGCTATAATTTCAAAAACCAAAAAGCTAAAAAACAAAAAAGGAAAAACTGAAAAATAGGCTTCCGAACACCCCCTAAATGTCTATTGGAAATCCTCCAGCTGAAATTATGAAAAAAGGTGATAATTAATTGGGTAAAGACGGAGAGGCATCAAAATGATTTTTTTTTTCAAATCACTTTTTTTTAAAGTTATTTTTGTCTGAGTACTGTTTTTCTAACAACCAGTGATGCACAGATATTCCAAATTCATGATGAAGGAATGAACAGTGGATCAACTTGTCAACAGTACACCGTTCAAAAAAAGAAAAAGAAAAAGGCTATTAAAAAACCTGTAACCATACAGTATCAATCATCTCCGTAGCTTATGGATTACCATGCAATCATTTATACCACTGTTCATAAAAACAAACATTTAAAAAAAAAAAACCTAGAGATTTCCTAAGCCCCTCGTTCACGAGCATCACCATCCCCTATTCCCACTCTCTATATTGAAAAAACCTTGGGTGTCGGCTGAGTTATTAAGTACCACGTGACGATACTCATCGCATTCCTCGGGCACCACGTCAAACTACTTGAGAGAGAAAGAGGAGATATATGAGAGAGAGAGAGAGAGAGAGGAGAGATGGAGGGATAAATCTGGTCCGTTCAAAATACTTTTGGACGATTTAAATGTGCTCATATGCACCACATCAGCGGTACTTTTTTTTTTGGAAATTTCTAAAGTCAACCCATTAGGCTAACATTAAAGTTTGAAAAATGTATTGAAATGTGTGAAAGTGCATTGAAATATGTAAAAAAATGTGTTCGGATATATGTTTTTTGTTTTTATATGTTCTTATTGTCAACCTAATAAATCTTTTTTTTTTCATCAGCAGTACACTACTTGCACCTAAAATTTTCTCTTCTATATCATTTTTAAAAAAAATAGTTTCTCCTCAGAATATCCATTCTCCAAAAAATGCACCAATGCATCAAGTGTTAGTTTTTTTCATTAGTTTTTATGGGGCTTTTATTCTAGATGCAAACTGACACGGATGCTATAAAACAAAAACAAAACTTCCGGTGTCCCCTCTCTTTTTCTTTTCTTTTTTAAAAGGAAAACATAAACATATCATGGGTCCCTCTCTCTTTTATCAAATCTTTTCCTTTGCTCCTCCACCACTCCACTTGGCCCTCCTCTGTCTAATCGTCTCATCAAATACATCGTCTAATTAAGGCTAATTTGGGCTTTTAAAAGTGGTTTTAATTATTGATTTTTTCATTTTATTTTTGTTTAATTTTTTTCAGCGTTTGTTGTTTTAGCGCCAGAGATTTTATGGTTTATGGATTCGACGGCATTTAATCTAATAAAGATAATATTGTGAAGTGTAAATTCAAATTTTTTCAATAAAAAACCAAAATAAGGTGGATTATTGCATTTAATAATCCACTTATTTTCGCTTTATTCAAAAAAAATTTCAATTTTGACCACAATATTATATTCGCTAGATTCGCCTTGGCCGCCGGTATGAATCCATAAACCACAAAATCTTAACTAAAACCAACAAACGAAAAAAAACGAACAAAACTAAAAAAAAAAACCAATAATCGAAAAACCACTTTTAGGCCAAATTAGGCCTAAATCGAGAGATTCAATTCTTAATTGACCACACAGCCAGCGCTCTCTCTCTCTCTCTCTCTGCAAACCAATTCCTGTGATGGAGAAGGCCATACCTATCGGATACTTGGTAAGTATCCTAACTCAACTCAAATACATGGTTATGACGGCATCCACCCATCTGGGTCTGTTCAAATCGCCTGAAGAAGCCATTTATTCAGGTGAATTACATTCCACCACCACCAGCACTAGTAATGAAAACAACAATCACGTGCTAATGTGGGATGGATCATCTCCATGCCTAGTCCCAGTCCCAATCCCCGTCGTTACAGCATTCATCAAGAAGACGCTGCCAGTCGTACTCTTCTCCGATCTCCTGGAGGGAGAAGGTCAATCAAGGGGAAGAAAAATGAATGAACCCGATTCTTATGATTTTGGTGATGATGTTGATGGGGGAGAGGAGAGAAAAGAGATGAGGTGTTGTGTGTGTTGGGATTCCATTGAAGGGAACCACAAAATCAGGGAGCTATCAAGGTGTAGTCATGTGTTTCATAAGGAGTGTTTGGATAGGTGGGTGGACGAGGGTCAGCACAGTTGCCCCTTGTGCAGATCTATGCTTCTTCCTCCTAACACTAGTCCCTGGCTTCTAATCAGGAATGCAGACTCTCATACTCCTACTCAACAACATCAGCTTCACACTACTGCAACAACATAATTTTACTTACTTTGCTGCTGCTGCTCGCTTTACAAATTTTGTTTTTGTTTTTTTGTTTTTTTTTTTTCGGAAGAATCAATTTTATCCTGCAAGCAGTGGCTTGGGATTCATCTTGCTCTTTCTTTCTTTTTCTTCCTTATCCGAGATTCATCTTGCTCTTGGCTGAGAAAATTTTGCGAAATTGGCTGGTGGTATAATTTGACTTGGCTGCCCTGATTTGTTCCATCTCATTTGGTGACTCCCACTTTGTGTATACTTTACTTTTCAGGGCAATGAAGAATGAATTCTTAAACTTCTCTTGTATACAAATTCCTCTTCTTTCAATTGCCTAAAAAGATGTGTATTGATGTTAAGTAATATGCAAGTTTAATATTCGACGATCCTTGCCATTCATTTAGTAAGCCTTGATGTTTTTGTTGCCATGCTAAAAATCAGGTTGAAATAAAACTCGGCAAAAACTTGGTCAAATCAGAGTTCGGCCGCTTGTATCTCTTGTTGTTAGTATGTTTTGTTCAGATGGCTACAAAAATGTCCGCTTGATCCAATTTGTGGTTGGCTAAATACATTAGTTGTGTTTGACTAACTAGTTTAGTTTAATTTAATTTTGATGATATCGGCAGGTGTAATGAGTGAAGAGAGCTAAATACAGAAATGAAAAAAATAATGATATCATCAAAACTAAAATTAAAACTAAACAGGAAAACAAACAAGGCCAGGAGAGCTGCTTAAATCATCAAATGTAGCCATAACGTGTTTCATTTTGCATCTCATGATGAATTTCAATTCATTTCTGGAACAGTTGCCATCTCTCAAGAATCAATAGCCTCTAGAACCTTCCAAACCTAGATTAATGAGTTCCATTTGAGTTTCTAAACATTGATGCAAGCCGTTTAATTTATTTATAGACGACGTAAAAGTAGAATATCTTTATTTAATAGAAAAAATCAGGTTTATTGAGTTGGATAGATAGGAAAATTCACAAATCGTGTTGTATTGTGATTTGAATTTTTCAAACCATATATTGCTGTCGTCCTTCTGATTTTTCACAGAATTGTTTTACATTTACTTTGCGGCAATTGCAAAGTGAAAAGGATTTGGAGTATAGTTAGGGATAATCCGGCGGATCCACAAAAATTGGATTTGGAGGGAGTCTAGAGAGAGAGAGAGAGAAGAGTGAGCTGGAATCCTCTTACAAATATTCGCATAACTAGTGGAGTAGTAGTAAAAGTAAAATATTTCCACTCCATCCAATTGGATTGGTAATCAAATGAGGGGGTATTCCACTAACAATAAACTGTTTTTTTCAAAAATTAAGACAGGTCATTTTCTCACAATACATCACATAAAAAATCATGAAAAATTAGATTTTTCAAAAAACCGCCTTAGTGGAACACCCCCTGAGTGACCTGTAATATTTAATTATCCCCATAACAAGGAACCGGCCCACAATCAAACCAGGGAAAAGAAAAAACTACTGCTCCCTCCCCTCATAAAAACCACACTTTTTCTTTCTTGCCATTTTTTAAATCAAAATTTTTTTAGTACTTTTGTGTTTTTTTTTCCGAATATTTTGAAAAAATTCAAAAAATGATTTATGGAAGTATTTCATTTTTTTATTTGAAAAATGACATGACTTTTCGTAATGGAATATTATTTTGGAATGGAGAGAGTACTACCCAATAAACCTGATTCTTCATTAATAATTGTTTACCCAATAAACATTACTACTATTATTTAGGCTCTCCTAGTGCTCTTAGTAATGTTTTCATTAATAATTATTAATTGTGGCTTTCCGAAACTGATAATGAAGGGCTACACAGCTAAAAGAAAGGAGTTGGTGCTCCAGAGAAGGCATTATTTACCCAAAACAAAAGGGGAAAAAAAATCAATTTATTCAAATATCGATAAAGGCTTAATCAAGTCATTCAACTTTCGGTCCTGTGAATTCAGAGAACAAAAATTGAATGAGTTTACTAAGCACTTACCATTCATATCCAGATCTGAAAATTTGTTTACAGGTTCAAAAGACATGATCATCATCTGCTATATTTGGACAAGTTCATTTTCAACAGACATGATCAATGGATTTTAATCACACAGTAACTATAGCTCCACTAGCATAGCACAGATGCGTAACCTTGGCTTTTCCCAAAACTGAATCTTCTAGTGGATGTTGCCCAGTTTGGCCTAAAATATAAATAACTCTTCCCCTGAAAATGAATGGTCCTCAGGTGTATTTGCATTTTAGTTAATTTATTAAGAATCTTTTCAGTGAACTTACCGCTGGAGGAGATTGGTCATATTGGTGAAATTCCTATACGTACAAACAATTGGTGCCTACTCTTGAGTCTCGACAACTTACCTGAATGTTCCCAGATATCAAGCGAAATCTGCTTCTCTTGAACTACGGTATAGCTGGATAAGAATGTGACTTTCTTTTAGGTTTCTGAACGCACATATCTTTCAATTTTGCTTTACCAAATTCCACTTGCAAAGTTTCAGTGAGCAGATTAAATAAAATTGGCAATGGTTGTTTCATCAAAATAAACACATTTTAAATGGTTAAAATTCCTTCTTGTAATTACTAAAAGTACATTATTGTGAGCTTATGCATGATTCTGGTACGAATCATAGAAGCATGATAACAATAGTCCCTTGGCGTTAATAAATATAAATTTTATTGGATGGATGTTGTAAATTACTAGGCAATTTGATTTCACTGCAGGTTTATACATCTGCGTATGAATCAGATTCTCTAACACGTACCGATACAGGAATTCTTACAGAATGCTGGCCATCTGTCCATAGTAGGCTTCCAAATCTGTAATCTCCATGGATCTTTTGAGTTGACAAGAATGTAACTTTGAATGGAAGAGCTTTGGAGGTCGAATTGAACTGCAGAATTCGTGGTTCAACCACCATTTGAATACCGCATGGAGCTTCTACTTGGGCTCTATACTCTGAAGTGACGTCTCCCACATTAGTAACCATTCTCAAAACTGTTTCTGTCTTCTTAAAGTTGGGAATGGTGATAGAAGGCAGGTTGAGGTTAAGTATAAACCGGTTGTTTTTCATGCAACTGGGATTTGCCTTGGTTAATTTGGTAATGGACCGGTTGCTGTAACCAGAGGCACAGAGATATTGAATATAGTCCTGTACACTAATATCGTAGATAAGCCCTGGATCCATTGCTCTAATGGGATTGACATTTCCACCACCAACGTCAAATGGATCAGCCGCCTTGTGTGTGGGTCCCACCTCGGTCATGTCCATCCCATCAGTTCCCTTCTGTGATGCTGGAGATTGTGTGAACAGCCACGTATCTATTAGAGTCAGTTATGGAGTCTTGTGGATTGCAAAAGAACATTTTTCACTATATATGACTCACCTGTAGTGACGAGGGCTGATCTTATGGCTGAAGGAGACCAATCAGGGTGTGCAGATTTGATGAGAGCTACTATTCCAGTCACATGAGGGCAAGCCATTGATGTTCCTGATAGAAATGCATAACCACTGCTGTGTTCTGTGTCCGGTGGTGGATATGCAGCTAAAATGCTCACTCCAGGTGCAGCTATGTCCGGCTTCCTCAATTGAAACAACATCAAAAGAGGTGAAAACATGTTACGTCAACATCAATGAGAGCAAAAAAGAAAAGGAACTTGCTCTATTCAGGCTTCAAATGCGAAGTTCATGCAGTTGTAAGATTCCAAATTCATTTTGACTAATTTTCCATGTTTTCATGTACCAGACATTTCATGAAGGGGAATTATTTGGCAACGTGCCTTTGGTTTCAGTGTTGCTAAGTAATGTAAGTTGTTTTGAAGATAAAGCTTGTGATCTTTGATGGAATAAAAACATCAACATGGTCAGTGGACATGTATCTTTATCATTAGGCACTTGTTTGCCGTGTTACTCGTGTGATTGTTACCTTAGGAATTTCAGCTCTTCAACTACACCCCCTCTGTCGCATGAGGGAGCAAACGCATACGCTCAATATCTTACCCTAGTAAAAGCTCGTAACTTGTGATACTTGTATCATGGGTACGTATTTCATGGGTCAGCTAACTTACTATTAATCACTCAAAGTGTAGCACGGCAACCATTTCCAATCTAAGCTAGTTTAGTAACAGATTTACATTGTGAAAAGATTTAATATATAAACACCTCTGCAGCAGTAAGGCAGAAATTTGACTTATTACAATACCTTTAGCACACCTGGGGTTATAGAACTGGGCCCTCTGGATGAGAAATATGCGACACGAGGAGATGCAGATTCCCCCATAACTGTCCTTGGGTCACTCAGCTTCACAGTTGGCACCCTTCATGGAAAACTTGAGTTAATTTTGTTTTGTATGAACATGTGTATTTCTTCGTGTCCTAACCTATCAGCTCCCTACTTACCTTGCTTTTCTGATGTAGGACAGAATCTGTGTGCCCACTTCATAATCTACTCTAATGCAAGGGATTACATGACACGAATCAAGCTGGTTATCACCATACTGCGCATAAATGAGTCCAATCCCTCCTGCTTCAATAATAGCAGCAGCTGCAGATATCATATTCTGTTGGTCTGACTTTGCAAAACAAAGCACAACTTTTCCGGCTGCTAATGTTGCATTGAGACTCCAAAACTGACAATCGTTTCTGGAGAAAACATTAAATAGGGCACAATCATACAAATGTTGAGGTAAGAGGAAGAAGTAGAAGAAGTCAAAAAAGTCTAACGCTGAATCATCTGTTGGATCTAAAGCTATGCGTTCAGAGTATGTAAGGCCAGTGATTCCGTATTTTTGTTTTCCAGTATCTAGAGATTGACCCTGCATAAGAAAAAAATGCCATAGCAAGATGATGAGGAAACTTCCTTTTTCACTGATGATTCTTAGAGCATGTAGTCTACCATAAGAGTTTGGTTGTTTCCAAGCGTAATGGCTATTGGGAAGGCCCTATCAATGGTTGTCGCTGCCACAGTTATGAGCCAGGGAGCAGTGTTCACAATCGTCTGAGAGAAAGGCCCATCGTTTCCTCCTGAAGCAACAACAGTGATGCCCTTTGTGATTGCATGGAAAGAACCAATAGCAATAGAATCACGTTGATCAACGTAAGAAAACAAAGGGATTTCGTTGCCTATGGAAGCAGATATGATGTCCACTCCATCATCTATGGCTTTGTCAAATGCCTTCAGTATATCAGCGTCTGTGCATCCTTCAGTACCAATGGCCCAACAAACCTTGTAAATGGCCAGACGAGCAAGTGGTGCACCTCCTCTTGCTACGCCTGAAGCTAGTCCTTCATAGTTTGCTTTCTCCACAAAACTGCCAGCTGCTGTGGAAGCAGTATGAGTTCCATGACCGACTTTATCCCGTGGTGAGAGATATTCAATGTCATTCGTTATGTTTTTGGGCATCTTTGATTCATGCTCGAATCCCTTAATGAACCAGCGAGCTCCGATGAGTTTCTTATTGCAATTGCTGTCGTTGAAGTGTTTTCCGTGCTGGCAAGTTCCTTTCCAGTGTGATGGAATGGGACCCATCTCTTCATCATTGAAACTTTCAGACTCTGGCCAGACTCCTTCAGTAAACAGTTACACATGTATCCAAGTTCAATATAATGTTACCGAATGAAGCTCGAGATCCTATGAGCTCATACAATACCTGAATCTATCACACCAATAATTGTTCCTTCCCCCCCTTTCCCCTCTTTCAGAATATTCTTTGGAGAATGGTCACGGTTCTGACGGAGTCCAAGAAAATCCCAGCTTCGAGTTGTATGGAGCTTGTGGATGTGATTAGGAAACACTTGGACAACACCTGCAAATTCTGAAATTCACAGGTTGACGACGTGAGAGTTACAGAAAACTTAGAGTTGAATGTCTTTAATAAAACAAATTGCTTTACGCAATTGTTCTTTGCTGATAGGTACCTGCAATCTTTTCGGCTTGAGCTTTGGTTAGTTTTGCTGCAAACCCCGAAAATCCATGCTTATAGCTGTAAACAATTGAATTCCTGACAGCTTCTTTACTTCAATGTGCATTGAGAGAAGTTTTAGTCACGCTATTATTTATAGGTATGACAAGTGATATCATTACTCTATAGTTTCTATTGGGTTATTCGAAAATATACCTTCCAAGCAGCGCTGATAGCACATCATGGTGTAACTTCTTGACAGCAGCTGGATCGCCGTACTGCTTTTCTCCCATATATACAATGTGCACCTAAAGACATTTCCATGCCATCAGCAATAAATAAAAAAAATGTTGGGAAAGAAATTATGATGATCTGCTTGTACCCATACAAACAAACAAAAACACAACAAAATCAAAGAAAATGGTGGAGCTAGAACTCAGAAACGTATGCACTTACATTACTTGTGGCCTCAGCAAAAATTAAAGAGGTTTTTAGATGGTTTTCGAGTATGAAGAAAGCAAAAACAAGGTAAATGTTTTTACTTGCCGCTCCCCAGACACTTGACTTCTTATCCATCGTTTGCTCACAAGAGAATGACAAGAATGGTTTTGTTTTCCCTATTTCAGTGCAGAGTTTGTAACATCCCGACTTTATCCTTAAAAATAAATATATTGTTTTAATAGAAATAATTAATTCTTCCAGTTTTTCACACTTCTTTCTAATAAAAAAAAATACAGATTATTATGTACTATATTTATTTTTGGTGTTCTAAATAAATAAATAAATAAATAAATAAATAAATAAATAAATCAAACAACTTATATTTTGTTTTTATGAATATATTTGAGTAAAATTGAACATGGTTACATGAGCGTATATATAATGGGCCGTTTAATTTTTAGTATATGGCCGACTATTTTTTTTTTGGTATGGGTTAAACTTCTATTTGAAATTCTATGTTGGGCCTAAATTAGGGATTTTCTAGCAATATAGCTATTTTGATAAAAATAGAGGACTGAGATGCTATTTATTATATATTGAGAACTAGGGTTATTTTATTTTCCCAGCCAAAAGAGAGAGAGAGAGAGAGAGAGAGAAAGCGCAGCCGCCATAAGGACGAGAGTGGGAGAGAGCTGTAATTGTTCAACAGCCGTAGAGTTTTTAAGACTGTTTTCTGATTGATCACTAGGTTAGTATTTTTCTATTCTTAAACTTTGTTTTCCTGCTATACATTGATTTCTAGAAAGTAGCTTTTACAAAGAGTATATGGGTTCATATTTGGTTCATGGGTCGAGAAAGGCTAACAGGTGGGAGTAATCAATTTTCCCTTTCCATATTTAGTGGACGTAGTGTGCATGTGTGGAGGAATTGGAGTGTTTAATTATTTTAAACAAGTTTCTGGTATTCTAACATGAGGCTAGTCGTGGGGATTAGTTTAGGGGGCTCATAGTAGTATTAACTGTTATAGTTCTAGCGTTACGTAAGTAAATAGTCTGTCATTATATTGATTTTAGTATATGGATTCTTTTTATTCAGACTAGCGCAAGGTATTCGAGCATTATATTTTAGAGTCTATCATTTCGATCGAGGTGAGTGGTTAAGCATGTGATCCCTTCATTTGGATTCGTTTTGAGCCTATCGATTCTTGACCGATTATTTTATTCGTTGTGATGGATAATCGTTATCTTATTCGTTGGACATTTATTGATGATTGACGTACCCTTTGGTATACAAGGTTAATTAAAATATTTGCAGTTGATTGGTTGATTTTTATTTTCTTATTGTCTGTTCGTTGATTCCACGGTATCTCTGGAGTATCGTTCTCTTGTGTTGGGACCATGTATTATATTTGTGAAAGTCCAAGGAAAAGATCCAGGCGCCATCCTGCAGTGACTTTGGCCACTAGGGAAAAGACTTGTGAAATACCCTGTGACTTTAGTGCTCAATGGATAGGGAAAAGACTTGTGAAATACCCTGTGACCCTGTTCCGGATCAGCTTAGGGAAAAGACCCAGGCGCCATCCTGAGGTGACTCTATGTACGGTATTGGATCCAAGCTCTGAGAAAATATTTGACGTTTGGCAATGGATGTTATTATTATGGTTCCCACATAATTTGGTTTAAACTTCTATTTATTATTGTTCGTTGTTCTGATATATTTTGGACTGGCTAATTGGTAAGAATGCGTATTTTTGTGAATCGATTATTGTTCTTATTATTCGTTAATCAGAAATTCATCTCCTTGATACCAATTGTTGAGCCACTGGCCTTTGTTATTTAAAATCATTCCTTTGGAGCTCTCACTATCCTTCTTTCAAATGTATGCCATGTTGTCTCATTAACCCATAGCATGTTTAACTACTCATTGAGCTGTGAGCTGACGGATTTATTCCACATTCTTTTCAGGCTAGTTCGAGGAGCATCATAGTGGACTCTGAGACAATGTCGGGACCCACTGCTTGGACCTCTAGGGCATTTGCATTTTTATTTTCTTTTAGTCATGTCAATCAGCTTCCGCACTTTTGTTTCTTTAGAATTTTTGTTAATAAATTGGGAGTATGGAGAATTTGGAATATTGTTCATTGGCTACAAAAATGTTGGTTTCGGTTTCCAATTTAATTTTATAATTCAGGATTCAATTTAATTATTTTGAGTTGTGATAAAAAAAAATTATTATTTTTGTTTAGGCTTCGTGTTCCAGGAATTGTCTCCTGGTTCGCGGCCAGTCATGTTTCCCAATTTGGGGCGTGACAGAGTTATACTCTCTCCGTCCCATTTTGATAATCTCATTTGGGAATTTCAACTTTTTAAGGGAACACAATGATTATATCAAAAAGTGTTCAATTTTTATTTATGCACTCTCAAAAGGTGACTTGATTGATGTAGGTAGTACTACTTTAATTTAAATAAAAGGGTAATAATGTAACTTCACCAAGTTTCTATGGCTTATTTTTGGAAAGTGTATATATATTTTGGGACGTTCCAAAATGGAATATAGGATTATCAAAATGGGATGGAGGGAGTAAATAACTAGGTAAGTCCCCTTAGGGTTGTGTCCAACTTAAATGAATGAGAGAACTTGGAAAACTTTTTTAGTGGGTTTTCATTTTATAATCAACTAATGGCTAAGCAAATCCAGTCTGTACTCTCTCGTTAACAATGGTTGGAGTAGGAAGATGCACAATCTCTTCTAGACTTGAAGAACAATCATATAAGCTTGAGCATCAAAGATACCAAGAGAGATTTTACAAGAATGGATTTTCTTAGAGTTGGAATAATTGATTTAGTTTGTCTTCTTTTCTCCACTTTCCTTTATTGTCAAATTGAACAGGAGGCACAAATACACGTTGGCTGGTCATTTTCAGCACAGCCAACTAGCCAAAGCATTATCTCGGAGGGCTCATTGTTACACTCTGTGGCACGTTTAGTTTTTCCCTGGTTTTGATCATCCATCTTGTTGTTTTCTGAATTGTTGCTTCTCTTACCCTATTCTTTAGACTTTGGTCTGTTACCATAACTGATAGATATTTAACTTTATGCTGCCAAATATCACAACACAGAATAGCAGATTTCGTATCCGAAATCCTATTTCTCTCCAAATTCTTACGTGTAGCCTGTAGGCTCTCTTTTGACATGATTTGTGAAAAGATTCACAGACGTAGGAAATTACTTCATTGGTTCCACTTTCATTCTCCATAAGTGAGTTTAGGACTTTATTTTTCCTTATTTGCTAAATCTTTTAGTTTGTTTTTGCTTTTTTGGTAGGAAAGCTGTTTTGTGTTTGTGGCCCACAAGCGCAGGTGATCTTGATGCCATCGGCCAAGATTCCAAATCCACCACACTTTTGCAAAGTGCTTTGCTTTTCCTTGTTTTCCATTATCAACAGTAATGGGGGGTTCTTCCTTTTCAATCAAAAGAAGGATAAGTCAGGAAAAAGGTGTTTTGGTACGGAGTCCCATAATGCTAATGAGTGGATGACATGAGGAGCATCGGCTTGACATCTCTTTTTTTTAGAATGCCTTGGAGAAGAACGTAGAAATCGACCATTCGAAACAAACCCGAGTTAGTTTTTTCATTTTTTTTTTTTTTGCCACGGTAGACCAGCTCAAGTAGCCTATGGTTGGTCTTACGACACCGAGAAATGCCAACATGCCCATTAGTTTTTAACTCCACAACCAAAATCGAGTACAAAAAACATAAGATATTAGCATGAGACGATGTACAAAATATATATGACGTTCAATTGCCAAAAAAAAGTATCAGTCTGAAGCTGGAAATATGAGTAAAATAGTAAGTTCGCTAACAAATGCTACAACTATAAAACCGATTTCTTGTTTGCTGAACATTATTGTGAAGACAAAAAAAAAGTACAATGATCATGAATCATACACTTAAGTCAGTAGCAATCAGTTGGCATCAGCATAAGATTCTGTTCTCACAGACGTGGGGATTCTAACAGTATGCACTCCATTGGTCCAGGTTACGCTCCCAAAAAAGTATCCCGTGTTCGTTTGATGCATTGAATGAACCATAATCGTGAAGGATATTGTCTTAGTACTAGCATTGAAGGCCAAGATATCGGGCTTCACTGACATGATAGTGCCAAAAGGAGGCTCAAACAGAGCTCTATATACCGAATTAACAGGTCCTACGTTTGTGACAGTTCTGATGAGGGTAGTGGAATTTCTGAGACTTGGTATTGTTATGGAAGGAAGGTTTACGTCCAGAATGGAGGGTCTTTCACTCGGACACACTGTGGATTGTCCAGTAAGCCGAGAGATAGCAGTGTCGTTGTAGCCCATAGCACAGAGGTAATGTATGTAATCAGGTCTGCCCATATCAAAGACTAAACCAGGATCTGCAGCACCATTTGGGTTTACAATCCCACCTCCAAAATCAAAAGGATCGGCAAACTTTCTAGGGGATCCCTCAGCAAATATTGGAAAATCATATTGATCATTTCTCCATGCTGCGTCAACATATTCGATCAGCATATACAAAGGGCACAATATCTAGTCAATCTCTGTAAACCAAGTTGCCAGGATTGAACTAACCTGTTGTGACAAGTGCAGATTTTATAGCTGCGGGTGACCAATCAGGGTGCGATGCCTTGAGTAGTGCTACAATGCCTGAGACATGAGGAGTTGCCATTGATGTACCCGAAAACATCACAAATCCCGTGTCTGAAGATGGGACAAGGGGAGAAGTAGCAGCTAATATATTCACACCTGGAGCAGTTATATCTGGCTGTGCCACAGAAAGGAAATAAATGACTTCCGACAATTACAATTCTAAAAGAGGCACAACTGAAAGAATCTTGCATATTTTGGCAAATTGATGCAAGTTAAATTAAAAGTCCCGTTCATCATGTTTTTCAGAAGAACCCAGCCCATTCAATAAAAGGCTCTCTTAAATTAAAAGTCCTGAAAGTTCATTGGCAAAATATTAAAATTTTCGCATCCTAGATCACGCTGTTTCCAAAAACAATATCAGGATCTTGATTGTCTAGATATCGAGGGTGCACATAACACAGTTCATTATCCAAAACCAGAAGTTCAAAGATTTCTACTAATTGTGAGTTTGGTGTTTGGCTGGTCCAGAACCTACTGATTGTGTGGTAGGTTCAGCCTAAACCCAGCTCCACCATCCCAAACTCCAAGACTACCTTAACTATATTTTAGCCAAAGACATCTTCTAAATTAAAATAAAAAATAAAAAGAAGAATCATGTGGTATCTTCCTTGAACTAACAAAAGAATACCTTGAGAATTGAGGGTGCAATGGAGTTAGGCCCCCTTGAAGAGAAATAAGCCACCTTTGCTGACACAAACTTGCCCACTTGAGTTCTAGAAGGGTTTAATCTTACCATAGGAGACCTATTAAACGAATTCATTCCATAATCAAAACATAAAAAAAACATTAAATCTATCATCAATAACGATTGTCAAGCAGATATTGGATGACGATGAAACCTGGTAGAGCGGATGTAGAACAGTATTTGTGTCCCAACCTCATAGTCAACTTCAACACATGGGAAGTCATTGCTACATGGGGCCACTGCATCGCTGGGATTCCTTGCAATAATTACACCAGCACCACCTGCAGCTATGACGGTAGATGATGCAATTGATACTGCTGTTCTATGAGCAACTGAAGTGAAGCACATGACCACCTTTCCAGCAACCAACTTGGGATTGAGAAACAGTGATTGACAGTCACTGCAAATGGGTTATCTAGACATCAAAACCTGCTAAGTACTACAAGCATGTTCAACAAATCAGGGACTTATCCAATATTCTGAGTTACCCTGAGGATGTAGGATCAATCCCTTTCGATTCTGGGTAGAGCAAACCTGTGAACCCAATTTCCTTCCCTGTGTATATGGCCTGACCCTACAACAATGTCCATGTTTGTGATCAAGTGGGACAAAGACCAGATGAAAATACACTTTGCAATCAGAAACTAAGAAGAGCACACCAGTACGGTTTTATTGTTTCCAAGTGTGATACGTGTTGGAAATGCCCGATCCATGGAGCTAGCTCCAACAGTTAGAATCCACGGTGCTGTATTCTGTACTGTTTGAGCTGATGGTCCATCATTGGCAGCCCCACAAACAACAGTGATGCCCTTGGCAACCGCATGGAAGGAGCCAGTGACAATTCCATCGCGTTCATCAACATCTGAGTAGAGAGGAATTGAAGACCCAATTGAGAGTGACAACACATGGACCCCATCGTGTATGGCTTCGTCAAAGGCTTTGAGTATATCTGCCGCTGCACACTGTCCACCAAGCACATTCCAGCACACCTTGTATATAGCCAACCGAGCCCTGGGAGCTCCACCTCCCACAGTTCCTCGACCAAGGCCCTTGTAACTGATGTTGCTCACTTGGGAACCAGCTGCTGTGCTCGACGTGTGGGTGCCGTGTCCATTTGCATCTCTTGGGGACAAGTATTCGGGGTTTCCTGAGGCATTTAAGGGCTGTCCATACTCCGCTAGAAATCCATTGACAAACCAACGGGCTCCAATTACTTTTCTGTTGCAATGTGAAGTGGCATTAAAATGCTCCCCATGCTTGCAAACACCCTTCCAGTGAGATGGGATTGGCCCAATCCCTTCATCGTCGTAAACCTTTGACTCCGGCCAAATTCCTGGATTATAGGGTGCAATTTTCAGAGTCTGTAATAAGAAGTACATATACGTTTACATTTGCATGTGTGTTGCACGGTTTCATTTGTGTGTGAGAGAGGATGAACCTGTATCAAGGACACCTATGATAACACCATCACCCATTTTACTTTCGTGAAGAAGATTGTTCGCGATGTTGGAAGAAAGACCCAAGTAATCCCAGCTTCTGGTAGTCTGCAGCTTGTGAAGGGAATTCGGTATTACTCGAATTACACCAGGAAACTCTGAAAATGCGAAATGTTATATAAAGACAAGCCCCATGAGTGCCGCAGAGTTAGGTTTATAAGAGGGGATTACTTTCCCTAATTTTCAATCATATGAAATATATGATTTAGCCAGTACTGTATTTTTTGTCAAAAGCCTTATTCACGGGATGAAAACTAGAACTAATGGTAGGTTTGAAAAGTACCGGCTAGTATTTGTGCCTGAGACTCTGTTAGCTTAGCTGCAAACCCAGAGAAACCATGCTTGTAACTGTACACCATCACTTTTGAGGCAACTTCCTTGCTGCACAATTAATGTTGGTGATATGACTATAACCAAAATTGTTTATGTTGATTGCTTTTAAAAATGATGTTGTACCTCCCCACAACAGTGGAAAGCATGTTGTGGTGTGAATCAGTGACGAGCTGGGGATCATGGTGCTGCCTTTCTCCGAGATAAACGATATGGACCTGCTAATTGGAAAGAGGAATATACAAACACCAAGGCATATACAGTAAACTCTTTAATGTGGACAAAAGACATGCGGTTAAGATGCTGAAAGATGACATACTTTGCTCTTAACGCCCGCTTCTGTTAAAACCAAGCCTTGCCTGAAGAGAACAAACAGAAGATAAACCGAGAACGCATATGTCTTGCTCATAACTTCTTCTGCCTTCTGGTATGTTAGAGAGAGAGAGAGAGAGACCAGCAGTTAGCACTCTATCCAAACGGAAATGGAGGAAGGTGCTTTGGAATCACTTAATAGCTCTTCCGGCATCTTCATGCATACAGGCTATATCTGTTTCTCTCGTAATTCTGTGCCTGGGCGAGCTTACACACTGCCTGTACGGCTTTTGGTTGCTGTAGTTATTTAGATGAAAAGCTTAATGCCTTAAATGGGGTGGTAGACTGGATCAGTCGTGTGTGAACTTAATGAAATGAAAAGTCAAGATCAGCGGACCTAGCCAACTGTTGAATTTAATGAGAACAAGGAACCTTCCTGGGGTTTTTACATGGTCACTGGTTTTGGGAAATTTCTCTCGCCCTTCTAGAATTGTAGACTCATAATCAAAGTTTGAAAAGAAAGGAGTGCAAGGGACAAAGCTTCCACTAGCTTCAAAAGGTCGTTAAAGTCGCATATAACCAATAGACACTAATTATAGGCTCCACAGCCTTCCCCGACAATATTTTCATCTTTGTAATGGGCACCATTTTCCACAGGAAAATTACTGCACGCAGCATGCTTTTCTCCAAACCATTGTGCATCCATCACCAAGCAGCACTCCCCCAACCAAAAATAAATAAAATCACCTAGCAGCTTTTTTGAATGCTACTTCATAGCTAAGCTTTACCCCGAACACGTAAATGAAATTTTAAATTTGCGAAGTATTTACACAATGACATCAATGAGTTTAAATAATGTAGAGGGGGGAGGGAGCTAGACTGAAATGGATAGTACTGGTAGCATTTTTTAGAGATAACGGGCAAGCAAATTCTCTAAAGGGGTTTCTCGTATACGCTGAAAACTAATGATCACACTAACAAACAAATTGAAGGCACAAGAAAATGACATATAACAACACAAATAACATATGACAACATAAATTGGCCATGAAAATAACATGACGCTTTCTGGTATATACAGGAAAAGCTTTGAAAAAATTACAGGTAGCAACCTGAGGAACGTATACTGGTAACAGAAAAATAGCGACAACAGCCCAAACCACCTTCAATTAACACCTATAAATAGCTTTCTAGAATAAATTTCTTAAATGTTGAAGCAGTATACACTCTTTGGGAAGTGGTGGTCAGAAGAATTCACAATGACTACAGGGCAACCAGAGGATGTATTCGTACAAACTACAAACTGAGGAATCGTCAGATAAAATTAGTGCATCAAACTGCTTACTATTATGTACAAGTCAAAAGGGAGAAAGGTTGCCGCAAATACTCATGGGAAGTTACTACCTCACCCGTTCAATCTTTGGGATTGCTTCATGAACTCAACAACTTTCAGGCTACAGATTGTACACACAAAGATTCTAGAAAACCATTTTGTCATCTCTTTAATTAGCTTCATAGAATCTCCAATTTAGGACTTGATAATTACGAACCAGATGTTGCCTCCTTTGTGATGAGATTAATGCCACGAACCCAGAGTTCCAAAATAGCAGCAGAGCCTCCTCAAAGTGAACTTCCCTCCCTGTGTAAGTGATCACCCTGAAAATCACACTGTTTTGTCCCCTCTACTGTTTCTTCGATTCTTTACAAATTTTGCATTTGGCCCTGCAACTGCCTCCTTGCAAGGCACATTCCTCCTCCTTGACTTTCCCCATGTTAACAACCCAGATTTTAGCATCCTAACAGCCTTTACCTGAAGTGAACCTCTCCCTTCACGGGTATACTTGTGAAGCTCTTCACCCGACAACACATGAGAACGAGCCAAGTGATAAGGCTGTCTTGCCATTAGTGGCCTATTTTCGTCCAGGGTATTTACATGTAGCATGGCCTCCCTTGGCAGCAAGCACAAGTGGTGTATCACCATTTTCGTCCAGGGTATTTACACAAAAGCCTATTTTCAAGAGCTTAATTAGTGCAGGCAGGTCTCCTATCCCTGCTGCAAAGTGAAGAGCTCTGAATTCTGAGGAACCTATTAACTTGTGAGCAAGCAAAGCATCAAGGATGATTTTTTCAAACCGGTTCCTGTCACTAGCACAAGCTTGATCCTGCAAAATAGCTATGACTCTATGTCCATCCCTACTTCTCACACTGATGGGGCTTCAGCCAAGATAAGTAGACGAAAAGTCTCAGCGTGTCCTGCTTTTATTGCCACCAAAACTGGTGTCAGACCTAAACCATCATGTTTATTTGTTTATTCAGTTGAATTTTGGATGATCATTTGAAGAAGCTCTGGGCTACCAGTTCTAGCAGCAAAATGTAGCAGAGAGAGGACTTCAAGGTTAGTGGAGCAGATCCTTTTCTCAGCAAGGATTACATCCCGAATAATGGAGGTCACTGAGGACGCAAAACCACTTCGCTTTGCCAGCTGCAATGCACTGTCCCGATAATTATTGAGTTGGCCCATATTAGCACCAACAATGATTAACTCTAGGAAACAATCAGCCCGGTCAGCTTTTGCAGCAATTATCAAGGGTGTATCACCAGCCTCAGTCCTTGAATCAACTTGGCAACCGTGTGAGATCACCTGTTTGAGAATGGCAACCCTACCCAGCCTTGCAGCCATGTGGAGCGGATGAGATGCATCTCCCTTCTTTATTCTCATAGGAAACTTGACATCAGCACCAGCATCAAGGAGCACTGCAACAGCATCATGGTTCTGGCAGAGGATGGCATGGCATAGAACGGTTCTTCCTTCTCGTTGAACTTCTTGCTTCATAATACTCAACTGTACACCAAACTTCATTGTATGCTTCTCCTAAGCATGCACCGACCCTCAACTCCTCACCAGAGGAAATGTTCCACGACCAAGCTCCAAGCCTAACATAGCAATTGGTTTTGGCACCTGCCTTAACTCGTACATGCGAAACAAGAGAGTTATCAGATAGGATTACATTGCACAATGAAACTATGTGAAGTCATCAGATATGATTTAAGCTACCAGATTTACTCCTTAATTCTTTTTGGAAAAAAGAAACCATCAGAAGCCAAACAAATAGCAGCCAATGGGCACAAGCAAAGCATGATGCTCTCTCTAATAGTGTGCCAATAAAACATTTGTTTTACAAAGCATGCCGCAATCAAACAGAAACTCATCTGCAATATGATTTACATACCATCTCTCAAAGGCAAAAGAAAACTACCAATAGAACACTGTGGTACTGAGAACATACAATGACACTCAAACAGCATCAGAGTGATGATCAATGAGGGTGGAAAACAACTACTTGCTAAAGGCAGAATTTACTATTGTCACCTTGTCGACACAATTGAAAATTCGGTAGAAATTACATTGGTGATCAAAGGACAGCTAACTATTTAAAGCATCTCAACATGATGGCGATCAAAGGGTAAAACTACCAACAAGGAATCTGATAGCGAAGAGATTCAAATTACCTCTAGAAGTACTTAACCACAGACACTAGTTTGCTCACGACTGCACCCACCAGTGGCGTGCAGTCAACATTAGCGTGCAAAGAAGGCTTGACTGACCGTAACAGAACCCTATCCATGCAATCTATGTCCACTCCATTCTTTAAAGGAATCATATAGATACAACAACAACAACAATAACATAACCCATTTAGTCCCCAATAATTGGGGGTATGGGCGGGGGATGGATAGGAGACAGACCTAACCTTTGGCAATAAATGCACAAAGTGGCTGCTCCCAGAATACCACTGAAACAGATGGATTGGAGACAGACCTAACCTTTGGCAATAAATGCACAAAGTGGCTGCTCACAGAATACCACTGAGACAGTGGTCCCCCTAAACCGTCGCGTTTGCTGCGGAATCATGCCCTCAAATCAAAGCCAAAAGGCATCAGAGAGGGCAGACCCAATTGTGCAACGCCAATGCTCTGGATGTTGAATGAAAGAAGCATGGTAATATGCACATAAATCAAAAAGGAATCATATAGATAATTAGTAAAATTTATATGTAGCTTCCAAGTTAAAAAGTTAGCGTTCATTTTCCTGTAACATCCATACCTACCTTGATTAAGGCAGAGACAACATCAACAAATCCTCTGCAACTTGCCGATGCAAGCCCATGTTGGGCAACTAAAGGCCCTGTCATCTCCGAGCAGGTCAACAACTCTGCAGCTTCAGCCTGTCCACAGAGGCAAGCTTCCATTAAAGCATCTTCACAAGCTGATTGAGATGTCCCTTCCTTGAGAAGCATGTCAAGGAGGATACAATGACCTTCACGAACAGCAGCAGTTGTTGCATATCCACAAAATAACTCCTGGTTAACATCGGCACCCGATGACTGTAAAAAGAAATGAACACAAGGAGGAGGAACACATTACTGAGAAATGCCAATGGCTACGTGACCTAAGAACAATAACGATCACACACGACTCCATTAGTCTATTAACTAGTGAAGAGTGTCAGATCCACTGTTGGGCACAGAATTGAACTGATTTGAATGTTTTTGCTGCAATTATACCATCTCACTCCAAGATCCAATTCCCTACTGTCTTAGATTGATTGTAACGACCAACAGGCTGTTGTTTGGCTTTCATAGTATGAATTGACCGTGTCAACCAATCATTTTTTGCCATGGTATTTAAACAAAGAACATGGTTATATGAAAATCTTGATTTTACCCCTTTGGTATCCCCTCATCACTTACTTTGGCAAGGCTAGTTAGATAGTAGGGGATTGTTTCATGCGACCAATAGTGAAGAGATAAAAAATTCACCAGATATACAATTGCACCTGACTAATAGTGATCACTGATCAGATTAACAATATCACACCTCCATGGCTCCATGGGCCAACACTTCGTGATATTGTAATCCGGGACATGTTTTTATTTGGGTTATAAATGTTTTAACCTAGTAGGATATATAGTCCAATCTGATATTCATATTCGGTCAAACAAAAGGGCCATTTGAGGAAATCAACATGTTTATTGTATAAGCCAATTGGCAAGTTATAATTAGTTCCTACAAATTATTTTACAGCTATTGAAAAATATCCTACAACAAAGAATGGCATTTGACAAATGAAACTGTAGTCAGGAAAACAGTTTCAGTCCATCCTAATGAAGATGAACTGGGCGAAATTGTTCAACATAATACAGTATTCTTCCAAATGAAGCATCAAGACTTGATATTTGAAAGGAAAGTTAGTCAATCAGAGAAATGAGGAAACAGAGAGAGTACCAGCAGTTTCCTGGCAATATCAATGTGACCAGAATGCGCAGTGGCAAAAAGAGGAGTGATGTCAGTGACTCAATCTGAATCTCGTCGGCATCTTCCTCCCTGAGAAGAGTCTCCACACACTTCAGTCTCAGTCTCAGTTCCAATGTAGTTCACGTCTACAGCTATAGAAGTGAGGGATTCAGTCTCAGTTCCAATGTAGTTCACGTCTGAGAGGCCAACGCTCTTTCTCTCCCACCCACCATAGTGCTGTATCTCCTCATCGTTATATATCTATCACTTGGGTCTCGCTTTCAACTGTCATTGAAGCCTCCCTTCAAACCCCATTCAAGAAAGCTCTGTTTCAAATCTTTTACCAAATGAATGAAGCAGAGATGCAGTTCAAAAAAGGAAGCATTTTAGTATCCTCCGACCCCTCAAATCCTCAGTACACAAAAAAATATGAATAATTTGGTGGGGTGGGGCAGTTTGGATCCGAAGAGAGAAGCATCTATTTTCGTCTGCATCCGTTTTTTTTGGGGGGGTCTTTTTTATTTTCTTTTTCTTTGTCGTTTCAAAATTTTTGTTGCTTTCACTTTATATTTTCTGGATTAATTTGTCAAGATGAAAGGAGTTTAAAATTTAAAAATTATGGCCAAAAGCCAAAAAAAAAAAATTACTAGAAAAAATAGTATCAAACAGCTGTCTTTATTTTCTAAAGTATGTCTTATACTCTCTCTGTGCTAATTTTTTTTTCACTACGAATATTTGTGCTATTTTTAAATATTTATAACTTTTTAATTTTAGTGTTTTTAAAGTGTTTGAAAATTTTGTTTTATAGAACTATTTGAGATCAATCAAATAGATCCATATTATATATGAAATGCATTATAAATTGAAAATTATAAGAGTTTTAAAAAAGCACAGACCATAATGAGTAAACAAATTGGAATGAAGGGAGTATTCTAAACTTTGACCACATTTTTATACTTTTCTGATTTATCTTATCAATATGAATTATTAATTTTATAAAAAAAACTATGAAAAGCTAAAAAATACAAAAAGTAAAAATAATCATCCTTTTTTTGGGTATCATGTACATTTTTATTCATGTCATTTTGAACAGTTATGTTTTCATTCTTCTCACTGGTAAAATACTTTTTCTACCCTTATTTAGTGATACATAAATATTTTTTCCTTAAGAATTTTTACACGTTTGTATGTCAGAAATGCTATTCCCCAATTTAAGGGATAACACTGATCACATGCTTCACATCCCTATTTTGGTGGGATGTGATTCCATTTTCACGAAATTCACTTATCTTGAAATAGCTAAATCCCTCGTTTCTCTCTCATCTCTCCCTCTCTCTCTGTACTTGGGTGGCTTCCCATTGTTAATGTCATCCACCACTGGATGAGGAATACATGCAATCAAGCATCAGAAACTTGGACGAGGAATACATGCAAGCAAGCACTACAAGGAAGTCTCTTAGAACTGGGATTGCTCGCAAATCTGAGTTACGAATATGATTTGGGTTTCTTTCCAACTCAACATTCATGGAAGGGCATGTCACAGGAGCAGTGACTTACATGGTGATGGATGATCTAACTCGTTTTTTTTTAGCCTATTTTAACGTTAAAATGTATCCCTTTTTTTTTTTTCTGGAATCAGCAATGTGACAAAATATTATTAGTCTTTTGGTTGTGGATTTTGATTGTAATGGACGAGTTTTGGTCAAGGGTTTTGATTGGTTGTCTGGATTTTTTTGTCAAAATAAATGAAGAAAAATTAATTTACCATGATTGTTAGTGGTATATTAATTTATCATTTTCGTTGGCATTTTTCATGGAAAATTAATTTACGATGTTCATAGCCATTTTTTCAAATTAATTTACCATGATCTTTATTAATTGTAATTAATTTACCATGTTGATCGAATGACCCTTATAAATTTATCACGTTTATTGCTATATTTCGAAATATTTTTCTTTGATTGGCTAATTGTCCATGATACATTAATTTATCATGTTAATTGGCATTTTTCAGTTAATTTACCATGATCTTATTAGTTGTAATTAATTTACCGTGTTGATTGAATGACCCTTATAAATTTATCATGTTTACTGTTAGATTTCAAAATCTTTCTTTTTTAATTAGCTCCATATACACTTAAGACCATGTTCATTGACACTTTATTATGTTTTTTTGCTATGGGTTGGGGTTACCTTCTTTTGGTTTGGTCTGAGATTTTAGAGGAGAGAAAATCATGAAAGAGAAATAATTAAAATATTAGGAAAGAAGAAGATTTGAAAGATAGGAGAGAGATTGAGATAAAATAGGAAAGATTTGGATAGATAAATATTTAGAAAATTAGGAGAGAGAAATGGTAATTTGAGGTTTATTTGAATTTTAGGATGTTAACTTAAGTATTCAAAGGGCAATATTGGGTTAATTTGAATTTTGGGATGGAAACATAACTCCAAAAAAGGGGCGGGATGATTTCATAAAAACAAGTGACTTGGAGGATGATTATTTAAGTACCCCTAAAAAATATCGAAAAAAATCATTATACAAATAGGTAAGGATAATGAAGTTGTAGTAAAAACTGATCGGGTAGTAGTAATTACATATATATGACAAGTATATGAACTGAATATGCATTTTCTACACTCACAGACCAAAATGAAGTGTTATTACAAAGTTATTTTTGTGCAAAAGACCTTCCGGTGGAGTCGAACCATCCTCGTGGCCCATGAGGGTCCAAAGAAGTGGGGTTTGATGGCTTATGAATAACATTATCCCCTGCAGATACAATTCTTAATTTCTCAAGGCTTTACCAACTGAGAGCAACTACATTTCACTTGGGCATGTGCACAAGCATGTGATCACGCCATTGTCATATAAACTTTTGCCTTGTGTATATATATAGCAACCTATCAGAATTAAGGAAAGGCATACAACATGCCTCATGTGAATGAAAATAACGTGAAGTAGTACAAGCCATTGTGAGGTCTAATTTGCAACCTACACAGAGATATAATATGCAACATGTATCGAGATAAAACAAACATGTATTAAGCTAAGCCCTTTTTTTCCGAACAAAGGTTGCTAGTTTACCTTGCCAATCAGGTTTATAATTAAACTACAAATCCATTTGAGTTAGTACTGGTATGATCTCTGTTTTAAGCAAGCATGACAAAATAGAGATCTTAATCACTTATGGAAATTATATATTCTTATGGATGTATCTGGTAAAAAATAAATTCCCAACTTCATAATGAAAGATCACAAAACCAAAATAGTAGGAGGTGCTCAAGTCACCAATTTTCTTGTATGGAATAGAACAGTAAGGACAACAAATAAAACAGCCCCTAAGAGGCAGCGCAGAGTTATGTACTTGGGTCACCTTCTCACATACTAGCCCACAACTTCATTTGGTGGCTCTAGCAGAACTCTGATTTCTAAAAGGCTTGTGGTTTGAGTTTAGGTAGGTAGGTTGTTAGCACATCTATTAGCTTGTCTGAGTTCGTTGTGATGGACATTTTGGTTCTTAGAGCTTCTCTTCACAATTATCTATCAAACTTGAGAGTTGCATCATGCTATCCATTCTTTGTGATTGGCTTGACTATATTGCTGAGTTTGATTCCACTTCTACTCATTTGAATCATTGTTTTTCCTTTTTGGGTAATCACTCATTTGATCCTCGGTTCTCTCATAGCTTTAGGCCTGGAAGAATGCTTCTAAGTTCAGCCTAAAGGCTTGTTACTTCCTCGAATTCCCTTTATAGCCTACAATCCAGTTCCCCGCATCATCCCTCATACCAGCAACACCAAGACTTCCTTGAGCACGTCCATCAATGTTAGGCTACAGTTTTCTACAGATGGACCGGATTTGATTAGAATGTCCGTGTAGTCTCATGCTGTTGAATACCAAAGTGTCAATCACCGAACACCATAGGATAAGTAGCCATTTTAACATTTGATTGGTAGCTAGTGGCATGTGAATGATCAAGAATATTGTAGAGAGTCAACTTACTAAGTATTCCTACTTTTGACCACGAATTCAGTATCTTCTTTCCCAAGAATTCAGTATCTTCTTTCTTAACTTCGTCAGCATTTAAAAAATCTGACGCTTAACCTCTATAATGAAAATATCGTCAACTTGAAAAAAAGAAAAGAAAAAAAGATTGATTTGAGCTCCTTCAATGTCATTGAGCACAAAGATGGTGTTTAGGCCATGGATCTATGGATGGAGTTGTTAGTCAAAGAAACATGGTAAGGAAGCTTCAAAAAAAAAAAAATTGCTGCTTTCCTTTCTCTCCACAAAAGCCCACAAATTCAAGATCTCAACACATCATATGTGTTGACTTCCTTTTGCTCTTCCCCAAATTTTCATACCCGACCTTAACAATTTATTGCATGACAATCATCATAATAATCTCATTAGAAGAAGTGGGACTTACCTCTATACATAAATTTCTCCTCATGCTTAGTATCTAGCCAGAGCTACATGTTCAAGCTTCGATTGTTGGACTATCATACCCCATTCAAATTTTGAGGTATTTCATACGGAGAAACTCCATCTTTTTGTATACAACAAAAAGTAAATGGGAAATTGTTGAATACTTTCCAAAAAAAATACAACAAAAAAAGCCTTTCATATCTGCAACTTAATTTGCTCCACATAACCTATCTCCATTTTTCTTAATCAGTTCCTTAGGACTTATAAACCTTAAATTTACCCAACAAAAATTATCATATCCGGTAGTGTAAAACTTAGGGAACAATGTAGCCTACTGCATAGTAAACGTTTTGGAGTGCTTTCCCCACTAAGGCTTCAAAGCTTATCAAACATGGCCTAAAGGTAGTATAATCTCCGCAGTGGGAGGAATAAGACATTTCTATAGGACAAAGGCAAAACACGTAAACAGTTTTTACGCTGGAGAAAGTGTTCAGTGAGCCCAACTTCAGTGCTAGAATAAAGATACAAACGACGCCGGGCAAGATTCTTCCTTTCTTTTAACAAACTCAAGAATGAAATTCTGTGGAATTAACACATAAAACTCCATATTCTACATTAAACGCAAGACAGATGTACATGCATTTAATGTATATGCATCTTCTCCGTAGTCCTTGCAGAAGTCTACATCCTCAAGCCAACCACCTTCAATAAACAAAGAATACCAAACTTGGTTTTGAAATGACAAGAGGGAATGGAGTTGCAATTCAAAATGATTTTTTTTTAGAAGGAAATCAGAATACCTATTGGCTAGCTAATGTATTCCCCTTCATAGATCGTACTGCCTAAACTTCATTATTCTTTGAAAAGGGAAGACATTCTCTCTATTTTTTGTTTTCTTGGATCATCAAAATGTTGAGAGTCAACACTTGACTCTCCATAGATCATGGATCTAGAATCCTTCATAATAGAACAGAGAATTCTAGAATAGTCCGGAAGATTCGAGGGTATTCTAAAGAATTCTAGAATAATGGAGAACTATCTAGAATGGTCTAGAATGTTCTAGATATTTCTGGAAGACTCTAGAAATGGAGGAACCTAGAGAGTTCCGGAATATTCAAGAAGGTTCCGGAATATTCAAGAAGGTTATGGAAGACTCCACTACATGCTAGACTTGTGTGGAGAGTTCTAGAATGTTGTGGAGGTGTGAGGAGGAGAATATATTTTCTAGGAGGATTCTAGATGAAGAATATGGACCGTTGGATGAGAATGATCTTGGCCATCCATTAAGGAGGTGGATGGCTATATAAAGGGTGGAAGGCCTCATTTGTGAGGTGTGGTGAGGAAGTACCACCTTGGTGGTGATAAACCACCCCTTGGGTGGGAGAGTACCCAAGTGGGGGAGAGACCACCTAATGAGTGAGCACAAAGAGTGTGCTTAGATATTGTAAGTGTCAAATAAGAGTCATATGTATCTTCGTGTGAGTGTTGTCAAGTGGCGTGAGTGCGAAGTGTATGTACAAGAGTTAGCATACACAATAAAAAATTTTGTTTGTTCCGCTGCGTCGTACTCTACACAAAATCCAAGGCAAAGGGTCATCGTAGTATGAGACCAAAACGGGAAGGTAAATGCTGCAAGGGGCACTCATTTGTGGCATCCCATAGATAATGTATCAAGTATTCTTTTCAAAGACATATACAAAGAAAGAGTATAGAGACACTAAGGTTATGTTAACAAGAAAGGTCTTGGAATTCTATTTTTTGTTGGTAAGTAGACAAGTCTGATGCAAATGGCTATTGATGTTTGCGTATGGCTGTTTCTTGCATTGTATAACGCACACCAGTTGCGTGATAGAATTAATCACCATTCCTGAGACCATGACCAGCGCCCTCCAAGTTAGAGTGCATGTATAATGCTCAAATAAATGCAAGTAAAAAATATAATTTTCAATAGGACCAAGAAAAAGGCTAAATTATTAGCAACTTAATATTGAGTGTTGTTGGAGAGATTATCACCACATGCACACAATGATCAATACGAAAAACAGTAAAGAAATCAACACAGCAATATACGTGGTTCCCCAAAACCGGGTACGTCCACGGAAGCACACAGAATAGTCGTTTATTGATGAGCACACCTTAGGGTTTTACAATAGAGAGTATTTATAAAAGAACTCTACTCCTATTCCAACCCTGACTAGGATTATAGCCTGAATACCAGAACTCTACTCCTATTCCAACCCTAACTAGGATTATAGCCTGAATACCTATAATACCCTTGTAACACCGTTCACGACTGTTTTAAGCCGCCCGGTATCGATACAGGTCTTTCCCTGTATCGATACCCATACATTCTGTTCGCCAATAGGTGTCTCGGTATCGATACAGGGAAAACCCTATATCGATACCGCCTCTATTAAATTGCCTCCCAACTTGCACATCGATACTAGGAACTTCTCCGTGCCTCTCATACACACCATATGAGCCATAAGTTCCAACAAGTGCTTCGCCTGCTGCCTGGTAGGCTTAAAGAAGGAACACCATGTTAATGGTTTGTTAGTGTTTTTTGTAATTCTATTACACCTAAAATACTACTTTGTGAAGGGAAAAAAAAATCTATTAATTCCACCTATAATTCTATTGTAGTCAACGGAGAAGAAGTCTGAAGTTTTATGTTTGCCCTTGAATGGGAAGGAAAATATTATATGAAAAGAATACACAAAAATAGACCACTAAACTGCAAATTTGTATCCAACCATCACGCAAGCGATATTCCAAGCACCTTCCTTGTAGCAGTATGTCCCTCAATCTAAGAGGTGCATTTTGCATAAGAGTTTTGCGCGCGAAAATAAAAAATTAATAGGATATAATCATCTGATGGAGTAACACTTTCTGGCCCTTTGAAGCATTTCGTCAAACATAGTTCACACATATTATATACTGATCTCAACAGTCTAAATTAAACCTCTTTGTAATAGGTTTATACCAAATTAAACAAAGTTTTCAAAATCTATGTATGTTTCTGGACATAGATTGTATGAATTTCGGTTCTAACAGTAACATGGTTCACTTCCATATCTCATTCATCTCTAAACAACGTCTTTAAAATACTTCAAAAATGTTTGTGGGCAATCTAGTTGTCGAACTTCTTGGGATTTTGTGGGCTCTTCGATGGCTCTGCATGTTGACGGAGTAGAAATCAGGGGTCCAAGGAAACTCGAATGGCAAGTTGTCTTTATAGAACTGGAGGGTGGTATTACTCATTGTTTGGGATGTTGCCGCTTCAAACTGCCCCAAGGATCACATCATCGCGTTCGGCGTTGGTGTTCCTCAACATCATTTTGAAATAAAAAATGATAGGTATATACCATCTCAATCACTCCTCACCGCACCCTCTCTCACATGTGTGGTAGGCTCACCCGGTGGGTCTCAGTGGGCCCCACCACACATGTGAGAGAGGGTGTGGTGAGAAGTGATTGAGAGAGTATGTACCTATCATTGTTCTTTTAAAATTTCGGTTTAATTTGTGGTTTGGGTAAGGGTGTGTCGTCTGGTTCATGCGAGACGGTACTATTAAAAGGGAAGGGCAGTATTGGAAACAAAAAGTTGACAAATACTCAGACTTGTAATATAGAAAGTGGACCCCTTTCTAATAAGAGACCCTTATTTAGCTTTTCATGTGGACCTAGGGGCATTTTCGACTTTCCAAACCAAATTTTGACGATTCGATCCGCTCAATGTTTTTAAAATGTGTTTTCAAGGGCCCACGCGAGGAATCTCCGAAAAAAAATACCCGGAAGGGTTTGATCCGAACAGTTTCCAATAAAAACTACACATACATAGTTTTTATCGGAAACCACTCGGATCAAGTCCTTCCGGGTATTTTTTTCAAAGATTCTTCGCGTACGCCCTTGAAAACACATTTTAAAAATATTGAGTGGATCGGATCGTTAAAATTTGGTCCGAAAAGTCGAAAAAAGGGCAAGTTGGCATGGCATTTTTAAATAAGGGTCCCTTATTGGAAGTTTATTGTATAGAAAGTATAGATTAATTTGCCTATAAATATGTAACTCATTTTCACAACAAAACACAATCTTATCGACTTGTCTTTTTCTTTTATCAACTTGATGTGATTAAATACATGGAAAGTTGTGGTGGGAAGTGTGAAATATTTGAAATATTATCAAATACTATCAAATTGGCAATGGGCATAATACATTTTTATGGCTTGAGAACTGGCATCCCTTGGACCCTTGTACCCAAGATTTGGTGAACGGGTTGTCGCTAATAGATGCAGGGCTTTAATGGTGAAGGTTGCTTCAATCATAGTTTCGGGTGCATGGTGTTGGCCTAGGACAAGAAACTTGGTCATTCAATCTATACTTGCTAAGTCCGCTTCTGATTAGATTCATATGCCTGATTCCGTTAGATGGATGGCTCATCCTAGTGGTTATTATACTGCTGCTTTTGCCTGGAACGCTATTAGACAAAGGTTCCCTATTATGCCCTGGTGGGAGATAGCTTGGGGTCGCAATAATGTACCTCGATGGTCTTTTATTTTTTGGTTAGCTGCCCAATTCAGACTGAATACTAGAGATAGGCTGCGATCTTGGGGTATGTTGGTTGAACATAGTTGTTGTCTCTGGCAATGAATCACATCATCATCTATTCTTTGAATGCCCCTTTTCTTTGACTGTTTGGAAAGCTTTGATGTTTAAAAATTAGGTTCAAGGGATGTCTAGCAGTATGGCGGTTGTCTTGGAGTGGTTCTCATTTAATGTTAAGGGCAAAGGACTCCGGTGTATTGGCCTTAGACTATCTTTTACTGCTGCAGTGTATGGTTTGTGGAGGGAAAGAAATTCAAGAATCTTCCAAGGTGTGTTTACTGGGTCAGAGCAAGTGTCCATTTGTATTTGCACTGAGATCAGAGACTTCCTCAGCTCTAGAAGAAATTTGAAGCCTAAAGCCCTTTGCTCTAGTTGGGGCTTGACTCAGAGGATTTTTACTTCTGTATAGTTTGTGTTTTTGCTTTGCCTAGGTTTGTCAACTGTTTTGTTTGTCTTTGTTGTGGCGTTTTATTGGAGGATAATTCCTAAACTGTGGTTCATTCTTGGTTGACCTTAATAAATTCTGTACTTATCGAAAAAAAAAAGAAAGATAGAATATCTCCCGAATATATTTAAAATTATTATTATTAAAAAACAAATTGGAATCAAAGTGATTGACTAGTAAAGTAGAGTGGCTAAAACATTTTTTAAGGTAAGAGGAGTATCATTTTACAGTTTTTTTAAATAGAATATCTCCCTAATATATCAAAAATTATTATTTTTACAAAAAAATATAATCAAAGTGATTGACTAGTAAAGTAGAGTGGCCAAAATATTTTTTTAAGGTAAGAGGTGTATCATTTTCCATTTAGATCAATACAACTAAAGATATACTCCCTTTTTCCTAAATATTTGGTCCCAAATAGCACTAAAAATTAACACGATTGAGTTTTTCGTTTTTAGTTAAAAGTGTTAAAACTCTTAAAAGTAGTTTATGTATGTGAGGAGAATGTCCCGTCTCGAAATCTTTGTTTAGGAGTTTAAGAAAATGAATTATTCAGAGAAACTCAGTATGAAGACTCTAAACATTGATAGGTGCATGATAAAAAAGATTTAGCTTTACAAACACAGACGATTACAATTTTAAACAGAGACGATTCATTTTGTGAAACAAAGAAAATTGTATATATAGTATTGATGTTTAATCAAGATGATTTTTATAAGAATATTTATCTCTACGGTCTGCTAATGCTAATAATTTTAGTCCATGTATAAAAGGCTCTTGGAGCATCCACTATGCATAGGTTAAATAGTATCCAAGTTAGTGCAATAACATGTTAAATTTTTTACCTAGCATTTTTTATTATTTCCATCCTGTAGTGGATAGGTCAGTGAATGAGTTAATTTTTACAAATGTTAGGGTGTTGGATAAATTTGGCTAACTTTCTAGCCATTCGAGAGTAGGCCTCTAACAATGTAATGTATTATTTGAATTTTTTTCTATCGGGAGAATACAGATAAAAAAACGAAAAATTAATCAAAGTTTCTTTTGTAAACTAGCGATGGGAAGAGAAAAGTTCAACATAATTTGGAATCTTGGATACCCCCTCCCAATCAAAATCACTCCCTTCTCTATCATTTGCCAAGTGTTCTAGTAAAAATAAAACATTTATTTAATATCTTTAAACAAGAACTACAAGCTCGTAGCCCAGTACTTTGAGGAATAAATGAAGTTGAAATAAGAAAGAAAAGTGCAATAATCTACTTGATATGCAATAGCCCCCCAAAAAGGGAGAGCTGGGATTTTGGAAACAACATATATGTATACGTAAATAAAAAAAAATTATTGGGCCCTTATTTTAATTAATGAATCCTCTTCGCTATCATATATCACATGATCTCATTACCTAACTTATACCTTAACTAAATCAAATGATATCTAAATTTAGCCATATGGACACTTTTTTTTCTTTTTTTTTTTGTCATTCGTTAATCCTAATCCACTCTATCCTAGGAGATTTGGGGAGGGAAATAAGTGCTTACGGGAATTGAACCCTGCCCACATGCATGAGAGTATATATAAGGGAGACACCAACTGCACCCCACTCCACTTGCGCCACATGGACACTTTAAGATGTAAAGTTAACGTATTCATATGGTTGCTTTTACACGCCAAAAATTAAATAGTAATAAAAATCGTTTTGATATTTTGAAATGTCCTACCGTGCCGACTAGTCCAGATAAACCGAAAAAGTGGTGTTGTACCCAATTATACGAAGTGTGCTTGTTCCACAAACTCTGTCTTCTTTAATTAACTGTGTTTTATTGAGTTTTTATTTTAGTTTTCTTATTTGATATGCAATGAGAGATGATTTGTCCCGTAAAACATGAAAAGACTAAAAAACAGTTTTTAAAAAAAGACAATTTTCTAGAACAAACCCTAAATATGAGGTCCACAAATGTAATAAGAGCATCTCTACTCCTTACCCAAATCCTACATTAAACTTAAATTTGAGTAAAAAACACCAAAAAGTCCACTCCACTCTTTCACCAAATTTGATAGTACTCAAAATTTTCACCAAATTTAGTGAGAACCGAATCCAACATCAAATTTTGAAGGCTATGTTCTTCATCTCAAATTTACAACAATGTCATTACTGAAGCTTTTACTCAAAAAAAAAAAAGTCCAATTTTACTCAAATTTATGTCTATTGGAATGTTGATTCCAAATCAACTTTTTACTTAAATTTGGATAAAAATTCAGGTAAGAAGTGGAAATGCTTTAAGTAATTAGGAATTTTTATGCTGTTCAAAACAAAGTACCATAAGTAATAATTAGGAGATGTGAAAAGACGAGTCATAGATTGAGGTGAGCTGAGCTCATTCCATTTTCAAAACCCCAGCCTATTGGACAGTGTTCCAAAATCTCAATTCCCAATAATCAAGGAGGGCTATTAGGCGCCCCGCCTGACACAAAAACCCTCCCCACCGGGCCCACCTCCATTCCCCCAATACCCTTCCCCCCAATTAACTTTCGGCCAAACTTTTCCCTTTTTTTTTTCTCTCTTTTTTCTTTTTTTTAACTTGATTTATTGAATTTAGTTTATTCAAATTACATTTGCAAGTAGATTATTTTTTTGACATTGACATTTAAACTTGACTTTATATTTTAATTAGTTAATTAATTTGTCTTAACAATGAATAATAATAATAATAACTTCTAAAAGTGAATAACATTACAATCACATTAAAAACGTAAATAAATATTACAATCATGTTTAAAAGTGAATAAATATTACAATTGAAAAAGTTCAGCCCTAATCAATATTGTCTTCAAATTGTGTTCCCGGCACGACGCCCAGTATGTTGAACTACAATTGAACACTTGCGTTATAAGTAACAGCCCATCCTGTAGCTTCAACCGATGCATTCTGCCACCACTATATTGGGATGGGTGGTACAGGGTGATGATGGCGCAAAAAAGTTGCACGAAGTGATTGTTAATATGAGCAATAACTATTTCTTGGCGTTGTTTGACTAAAACTGGATGGGATCTTAAGGACAAGTGAGTAAAACAAATTTCAGCATTCGCGTCAAATGTGTTCCCAGCACGAAGAGATTGTTAATACGAAATCAATTTTGAAAAATGTTTTTATAAAGGGTCAACATTATTTTTGATGAAATCAATTTTGTAATAAGAACATAATCAAAATCAATTATTTCTAACAGAATTAAATAAATAAGATTAAATAATTAAGAAAAAGGTAAATAAACAATAAAAGAGAAAAAATATGAATAAAAGAGATAATTAAATAATTGAATAAAATAAATAAATTAAATAAAAGAACTGAATTAAATAAAATAAATGAATTACATAATTAAATGAATTAATATATAAGAGAGAAAAAGATATTAATAAAAGAGATTAATAAATAATTTAATAAATTAAATAAATTAAATCAAAGACCTTAATTAAATAAAATAAAGAAAGCAAATGATTAAATGAACTAATATATAAAAGAGAAAAAAGATATTAATAAAAGAGAGAAATAAATAATTGAATAAAAGAAATAAATAAATAAAATTAAATTAATTAAATAAAAGAAATGAATTAAATAATTAAATAAATTAATATAAAGAAATGAATTAACTAATTTAATTGATTTATCTAAAGAAATTAAATAATATAAATAATATAACTAAAGTAATTATTAAAAGAACGAAGGGGTAAAACTGTAATTATGGGGGGCAGGGGTGGGGGGGGCGCGTAGTAGTCTGCCTAGCTTGATTATGCAGACTACTACGCACCCCGCCTAGCCCCACCCTTACCCCTAACAGCCCTCTCAAGCTAGTTATTGCTGCCCCCTTGTATATCTAGAGCAGGTGTATTACGTATTTGAACGCCGGATCCTCCAAAATTTATGCACACACTGCTACCCTCCAAAATTTATGGTGCAAATCCAGTCGAATGTCTGCAAAAAAAAATCCCATAATGTGTTTGTCTGGTTTATAGAATGAAAAATGTCTGTAAAATGAGAACTTAAAAGTAATAATTTGTTTAAGAAAAAATTCAGACTTTTTTCGTAATTGAGCAAGAACTCTGTAACATCTAGTAAATTTTCTATTTTTATAAATATATATATATATATATCTTGAAAAAAAAAAATTATTAGGTTTTTATTTAGCAAACTGGACAAATATTTTGAGACGGAGGGAGTACATGATTATGTTTAGAAATGGGAGGTTTTTGGTTTCTTTTGTGGCATTATATGTATAACCAAAAAGAGAAGAAGGCACCATGAGAATTTCAGATATTCTAACTAGGATTTTTTCTATTTGATGATAGTTAATGCAGTAATTTTCTTTGCTGAAAATAGGAAATGCATAAATTACAAAATAATTGTTTTGGGGTATGCAAATCCTACAACATTTTCACAGAATTGCTATTGGTTTTCATTTTGCGGACCGAACAAATATTTTGAGACGGAAGAAGTACATAATTACATTTAGAAACGGGAAATTTTTTATTTCTTTTGTGGCATTAATAGCCAAGAAAAGAAGAGGACACAATCAAAATTTTAGATGTCCTAACTGGCTTTTCGTTATTTGATGATAACGGAGTAATTTTCTTTGGTGTAGGAAATGCATAAATTATGAAATAAAATAAAAACAACTAAGCCTAAATTACGGTTGAGGCCCGATTTGCGATACGTCCCCGCATCGATTAACTTCCTTGAATACATGCTTGATGGAGCTGGAGTGGAACTTCCCCAATAACAACTTGCAATCAGAAATACTATCTAGCAAGGTGAAATAGTGGGTGATGAGTATTTCTTGAGGCTTGTAGCAAATGCAATGCTTGTAATGCATCAACTTCCACATCAACATCGTAGATTCCATTTTCCCAGGTAATTAAGTTTATTAGGAATGACAATGGGGTAGGGTATAAATCGGGGACTCTATTTCACCTCCTATTCTCAATGGGGAACTTCTTCCTCATCCTCATCCCCGCCTCTATACTGGAAGGGAAAGTGGACAATCCACTAGGAAATTTCTTCCTCATACTTGTCTCCCATTGGGGATTGGGTATATTCAAGTTGTAGGAAAAGTCAACGCATCGGACAAATAAGCAATTGACCAACCCATAACAACAAGCCATGTGGAAGGAAGGGTTACTAATAAACACGTCAGACATTGGCTAAAATTAGCAAAAGGAAAGCACTTGCTGTGAGGCCCAACTCTCGAGGGAAAGATGTGTCTGAAAAAAGCACAGTGGTCCCTTCTGATGAGATGTCTAAGGTAAAGCCCCACCGCAAAGGTGATAACCTCGGGAAAGAGCACTACGGGATCGCGAAATACCCTAAGCAAGGGATGCTATGTACAAGGGAAGCACCATCTACTAGAAGTTCACCCCTCGCGAGACCCTTAGCAAAGGAAATAGGTGCGACGGGAAGGAGTGAACACGCACGCGAGTACGCGAATTGAACTCGCGACTACACCTAACCAAGAGGCAGGGGTAGGGAAGTCGATACGAGTCTCGAGTTAGGTTTTGGCGTGAGCTAAAGGGCTCGTGACCATGACCAAGAAAGCGGGAATAGGGGAGATACAAGTGGCTTGATGGCTTTAAAGGATTAAGGATCGCCGCAAGGGAATAGCGCACACTAAATTAGCCGAAGGAATCTTCCTAACGGCCAGTGACGTCACCCACGTCGCCCAGGTATACGGAAAGAGCACATGTCACCATATTATTGGGAAAACATTTGCAGCCAAATGATTGGGTGCAGATCCCTATAAATATGGGGCATTCCTTCACGAATTGAGAGGGTGTGTGATTGATTCATCTTTGGAGCACGGAAATTCTAGAGAGAAGAAGTGACTTAGAGCCTTGAAATCAAGAACATCGTTCTTGCCAGTGCTCGCGAGCTCACCTTTCTTCTGAAACTGTGATTCCGAGATGATGATGATCCAAAAGGGAATGAACTAAACACCGCTGCCTTCTCTTTCTATATATTTGGTTTAATCCTTCACCCGTACACAGTCTCTTATTCCTTGCTTGGCCATTAGTTATTATTTGTCTCTCCAAATTAAAGTATACCAAGAACCGAACCTACACAAGTAAATCTATATTCAAACTAGTTAAACTAGAAAGAACTATAAGATGTAAACAAAAATAATTACATGTCCTACACTAATAAAAAAAATTATTTAAAACTAATTAATAGTACAAAAGGTTACAAACAACTAAGGTCCACAAAGATTATGTAATAATTTAACAAATACCATCATAAACTGTTTTTTAACACTTCAGCATATATATGTATGAATATGAATCGAACGGTTAAATTTATAAAATACACAAATTATACATGTATGCATACTTATACACACACATATACATTTGTAAACTATAAACACACACATATACGTACATACATAGACATAAAAATACATACAATTTAGAACAGGGTGGGTACGGGTATTTAGGGGTGGGTAAAATAAAATCATACCCAGCCCATATTCAAATGGAGATTTCTTAAGTTCTACTGTACCCGTTCTTATTGAATAAAAAATCAAGTAATATCCGCCTCCAAATAGGCAAGACGGGGCGGGTACCCATCACGTCTGGGGAAAATTGCCATCCCTAAAGTTTAGGCCATCCTTTTTTTTTTTTGAACTGCAGTTCAGGCCATAGTTTGTCTGCAAGCACTGAAGCAGATAGAGGAGCAGGCAACAAGGACTACTTTCAAAGAGCCTTTGTCTAGATCTAAACCAGCAATGTGCCTAAAAAATGTCAAGGCGTATATATAGCGATGCCAAATTGAATAAAATTGTTAATTACTGTAGTAAGTTTTTGTTCCTTTATTTTTTTTACATTAATTTTGGTCACCTCTAAACAAATTTTCTGTTTTTGTCATTGTCGTATGCTATATAATAAGAGTTTAATGAGCTTAATGGTGGTGAAATGGGAACAGCATGAGAGACTTTAGCGAAGCAATTTAAAAGTGTAAGGGAAAGAGGTCCACCACAATAAACAAACAAATTAATTAAAGTTTCGTTTTACACACAAACATGATACACTATAAGTTTTCACCCACTTAAAATCTCTACATACCCAATTATCCAATCATGGATGCTTCTAGTTCCTAAAGATCTTAAAAGATCATGGGTAAAACTGTGATCTTTATAATTTAATCACGGTTTTAATACCATGGTTGATGGAGCCGTTATTAAAATTCTTCAAGATTCAACCACGGTTTATGTCTGTGATTAAATGTAAGTCCAAACCGATATGGAAACAAACAAGGCGTGATGTTAAACAAGATAAGACCACGGTTAACTGTGGTTAAAGATTGTAAAAGATCACGATTTGAGAAAAAAGCGTGATTAAAAACATTATACAATCATGGTTTACATGGAAAACCATATTTAAATCAACAATATTATCACGGTTTGAAGATAAAACTGTGATAAAATTAATTTTAAGATCACAGTTTGGACAAATACTATGATCAAAAATATTATATAATCATGGTTTGCTCAAAAAAACATGATTAAATTGACTATACCCACGGTTTTGGACAAACGACGTGATTAAAAATACTATATAATCACGGTTTGCCCAAAAAAAACTATGATTGAATTAATTATACCATCATGGTTTGGACATAAAACCATTGTTATATGCGTTATAAGATCACGGTTATGACATAAATGCGTGATCATATTCAAGTGAAGATAACAGTTTCTTGAAAAATCGTGGTTGTTTCTCAAGTAAGAGATTACGGTTTTATGTGGAAAACCGTGGTTTAATGGTTAATGCATTCGACATTAATAATTACATATGAGCGTATGAGAAAAAAAAATCACATCCACAATAGGAAAAAAAAGAAAAGAAAGAAGTAATGACAAGTAGATAAAAAAACACATTTATTACTTAACTAAAGTTTTCATATCAATCTTTGACAATCAAGCTAATGAGTCAAAATAGGCTCAACCATTCTAATAATGGAAATACAAAAAAGAAATAAAATAACATGTTCAAAACAGCCCAATCAACACGATCATCTTTGGCCTCAAAAACATTGCATTGTCTGGCATATGAACTGCATCAAATACATAAAATGCTCGTGTTAGAATGTGTAAAAATACCAATATCTTACTTGCACATCATACACGCGAGCAACAGAATCATACAACAACAACACATACTAGTAACAATACTAGACCATTCACAAAAACAACACCATATCATACAGTAGCAACAACTACCCACATATTCTTTGAAGGCAAAAAAGAGAGAGAATTATTAATCTCTCAAAAGGTTACAAATATTAAATGGACAAGCAAGACAAAAAGATGCCCCCCACTCTGAACCCAAAAGACAAAATCCTGCCCCTAGATCACAGCTTCTTTAATGCTCAGCCTAGAGAATTTCCACAGATGTATAGTTAATGTATACTATATAAAGATTGCAGACAGTTGATTTGTATCTATTTGATAGAAATTAAAGTTTCCAACTTCTATATTTTATAACATACCTCTATAATACAAATACATTTTACATTCGGCATGTTCGTGTCCTAACTTTTGAAGAAATATCATGTTTGCGTGTCTGTATCATGTCGTGTTTGTATCTCTTATCTGTGTCAATGCTTCTTAGCTCCCAACCACCAAAATGCAATAATTATATCCCAAAAATTTGGCCCATGCAACTTCTAGTGCAAAAGTGCACGGGATCCGCATGGTTTTTTACTGAGCAACCATTGTTTGTGGGTAACATTAGGTCTTATGTGACCGAATCAGTTTTGTACCAAGTTCTAATACTAACCAACCAGAGTGAGAAAAACCAATCTTTGTTTGACAAAGATTGCCTCATTTTTATCAATAATGGTCCAGTACATAAGTGATACAGATTGATCCATTTAGGAACCAATAATGAAAAAAGCAACAGTTATCCATCCTTAAAAAGCTTGACTATACAAAAACAACAAAGTTGGTACTCGCTTCCTAGCAACATTAGCTTCATGATCAACATAGTTATCAGAATTCAATTCGCAGCAGCATTACCCATTCATTTTAGCTTCCAAAGACACAGTTTCAACATGTAAAAAACTAATTATTGCACCTAAATTATGATTTCTATCTCTTAAATCATAGATTCATCTCTAAGAAAATAATTACAGCAGTTAAGAATAAGTTTATTGCATAAAAAACTATACTTTCCAATATCAATATTCCAATTCCAACACTTATCGGCAACCAAGTCATCTATAACGACAAAATCAAGCAACTAAATATCCAATATGAGCAAAACATGCAATTCTATTAATACTACAAGAAAAAAGTTTAACATAAAAGATTGAATGAAATTGCTAATTAACTTACATGATCAAGCTTATTGCGATGACCTCGAAAACACGCAGTTTATCCATTCTACACGTGCTTCATCAATTTCCGTAGTCGTGTAAGTCTTTTTCCCACCAAACTACAAGGAAATCATATGAAAAGGTGAAGCAAAAATATATCGCTACTCATAAAATAAAAGCAGGAAAGGGGGGAAAAAACTCACATTTCGCTTGCTTAAGATGCTTGGATCTCTTATGACATCTTTCATGTACCTCATTATGTAAAAACCACAATCCACGCTAGATGTTTGTTTCGGGCACTACAAGCAAGCATGGAGAGAGAGAAAAAAAAAATAGCTCTTAATTGCGGAGAAAATAGTAGCAAAAGATTCACATTGCTACCTTAACTATATTCCAATTTGGACTTCTTCTGTTTCCAATGTTGAGGTCATAAGTTCTAAGTGCATTTCAATATGAAGAAGATTTTATTTTCTTCTAATCAGTCGAAAAATTAAACAAAACTCTTAGAAGATTATAAAAAGTTGAATAACGTACATGTCAATCACAAGTTGAAGGATTTCGTCGATATTTTCACTCATTGAGTCAAAGTAAAACACCATTGCAGAAGACAAGTCAATGACAACCAATACCCAATGGAACCTACAATTAATCAACACAAAGTTAGAATACAAGTATGACACTCACAAATCAAGAATTCATGGAACAAACAAATATATAGAACTAATATAGACCCAATATTGTAAGGAACAAAAACAAGTTGGCCAGTCTTGGCGTCCCGCAGTCTACATGCAAGTAGTGGTGGTTTTGAGAATTCACTAGACTTAAATTTTCCACTGACAATGGGGGGGTCAACGAATAGGAATCTATTGTCCAAATTGGTTTCCTTTACAGCCACATAAAGATAATTACAAAGAAAGAAACGGTATAAATCTCCGAATAATAAAATTGTACAATTTAGCCATTAAGGGATTTATGTACAAAACAAATCTTACCAGATGTACAACATTATGCATGTGAGAGATAATTCTTGCATTTCACAAACGTACTCCATGTCTTCTCTTGTAAGTGAAATATGTATCTCGTGACCAAATATGCCCTCCTCTAGCATAATGGTTATGGTCTCTTCATATTAGAGAAGCTTAGCATATGCAGAAAAAAGCTCAATGGACTCCAATTCCACATTTTTTGAAGTTGCCTGAGTTGCAAATTATTCGAAGAATAAAAGAAGTAAACTATAAGTGTAAAACGGAACCAAAATGTTTACCCCATTAAAGTGCAAGAAGACATTATATGTTTACTTCATCGTCACTCAATCCAAGATGCTTTGAAGGCTTGTAAATTAGAAAATTTCCATAACCAAAAAAAATGGTATGTATAAAAAAGAAGGAAATCATGATAACTTTCTAGATTGGAGATTATACCTTGATGGCTTGTTTTGGCAGATGTTTTGGTGCTCCATAAATGATAAACGAATTAAGGGTAAGCATATGTTAGATTAAAAAATGAATTAACAGTAAAAAAGCTTTATAATGAATTAAAGGTAAGCATATGTTAGAGAAAAAAATGAGTTAACGGTAAAAAAACTTTACCTCATCACAAGGTTTTCGGGTTAGGCCACTTCATACCCCACGGCCTCACCTACAAGAGTCGCATCTCCTAGAATATGTATGGGAAGGAGGGCATCCGGTATTATCACAAATTCAACGGAGACCCGCACATTGGCATCCCCTAGTGGAAGCGTATGTATTGTTTCGTCATTGGAAACTCTCTCATAAACTGTCCCATGAGCTACAATATTTTCAATGGATCCCACTACTAGCTTACACTGTTTGCTTTACAACGAACAAGGAAATTAAATGGTAGTAATCTGAAGTAACTTATAAGTATTAATAGACATTAGCGAGAAATAAAAGTCATACCTTTTTTACCTTTGGATTCAGGTTTGAAGGTGGCAAATCATCCTTGGTTCTCCCCTTGTTAGCTTGTTTTGGCAGATATTTCGGTGCTTCCTAACCAAAAAATGATTTCACACAAACAAAAGGTAAGCATATGTCTTAAAAAAATAAGAATAACAATAGAAAATTTTACCTCATTGTAAACTAACACGCGGTTTTTGGGCCAGGACACTTGATAACCCAATGCCTCTCTTACAAGAGTTATGCTTCTTGGAGTAGGTATGGGAAGAAGGGCATATGTTATAATCACAAAATCAATAGATACATGAACATTAGCCTCTCCTAACGGTAGCGTATGCATTGTTTCATCACCGGCAACTCTCTCATATATGGTACCATGGGCTACAATGTTTTCAATGGATCCCACTGCTAACTTACATTGTTTGCCCTACAATGGATAAGGAAATTAAATGTTAGTCATCATGTAAGAGTAAATAATTATTATTAATAGACATTTTACAAGAAATAAAAGATATACCTTTTTTATCTTTGGATTTGGGTTCGAAGGTGGCAAGTCATCCTTGACCAACTTGTGGACTCCCTATGTCATCACTTATCAAACTATTCGAACCAATTTTTCAATGCGATGTGTACCCATAGATGTATGTGCTCTCCAATCATCTAGTTGAGCTTGCACTTTACCCAACTTTTCTTCCATAGATTTTTGCTTCTCCTCACAAAGTGAGTGATTTCCACATCTAGGCATATGGAATTAGGCACTTGGCGTAACAAACTGCCCCACACCCCGTACCCGACTGGGTTTTTCCTTATCCAATGCCATGGTTAGGATATCGTTACTTTTGTGAGTGATTAAAACCCCCTCATCTACTTGTTTGGTAACCTCATCCTGTAACATGCATTATTGTGTAAGAAGAATCAACACAAATAAGCTTCATCAAAGTAAAAGACTAAAATTAATGAATTATAGAGCTCCTTACTATTTTTGCAACTTGTTGTTTTACTTTCTCATTATCATACTCTCCGTTTTTGTTTTGACGAACCATCTTCCACATTAAGCTCCTACCAAGCTTCTGAGTTGATTGATTGTTATCCTTATTCTACAAATGAAATGTATGAAATTACATGACAGATTTCAAATAAGAGATATCCCTGTTGTTTAAAACTCCAGACTACTAACTAATGAATTAACATATAAATGTAAAAAATTTGTGAGCACTCACAAGTTTCTTCCTCAAGACCTGCATAAGCCTTTCGACTTTGCCTGTAAGGATATTTGTTGAAACTCTGCCTTTTTCATTGATCGTCACTGTGTTGTTTTAGGAAATAAACTAGAATGGTTATTCAAATACATCATATGACACACCAACTTAAAAAAATAATAAAACAAGATAGTACATACCACAAATTCACTCGACAGTCTATGTTTTAGAAATATATCCCAATCTTTTTGTTCTATGAAATTTTATTTTTCCGGTGGTTTTGAGATGAGTTCAAAATTTGAATTGTGCATGCGTATGTGCTTTGAAAGAGTTCCCTTGAATGTCCTCCATTTCTCGGAAATAGAAGATAAAACTCACTTCTCAGATCTTGGATCAACAACAAATGCCGCCTAAGCAAATATTAAAAAGGATTTTAATATGAAGTAATGGCTGAATTGAACTATAAAAACACAAGTACTCAAACATTACCTTAACAAAACTCCATAGCTTAACTTTTATATGAGGAGGCACCTTAAACCAATCACCATAAGATATTGGAACCATTGTGCGAGCCAAAACTCCAAGATAACTAGCATACTTTTTTTGCTGTGTTTCCCAATCGGGTGACCTTTATCGTTATATTCAATGACTTTCATCTCACCAGAACTCCTAGCCTTTACTACATCTAGTAGAATTGTTGAATCTCTACCTTTTCTCTTTTTGTTGCGTTGATTTTTTTGTGGCGACATCGAATGTTCTTCATTAAGCTGCTCATTATCACTCGAACCCATCCTATATAAACTTTGAAAAGAATACCTTATCGATAACAACATGCAAGCAAAATAGATATGCAAATTGAAACTCTTGTACAGAAAAACATATAATTAACTGGTAATATCCAAATACAAACATTTAAGACAAAGATAAAGAGTGAAGGAGAAATCTAGAACAAGGTAAACTTTAAGCCACAATAACTAAAGCAACGACATATATTGGATATTGTAGTCCTAGAAAGAAACTTTAAAACTTGACACATGTAATTTATCCGACATTGTCGATCCAAGCTCCCTCACAATCTCCTCTCATGTAAGATAACATAGTTTCATCAATTGTGTCAGTAAGTTCAACTTCTGGCAGAACTTTGTCAAATCCATGATGCTCAATAGAACAATCATTGAGCTCATCATCCCTATTACACTTATATTGATGTTGAGGAGGTTCTAAGACAATTGACCATCTCGAATCAAGTTGATCCTCCACATAGAAAACTTGTTTGGCTTGGGAAACCAATATGAAAGAATCTGACTTGTGTCCTATCCTTCCAAGCTCAACAAGTGTAAAACCAAGCTCATCAACTTTAATACCCTTCTTATTGTCAACCCAATCACACTTAAATACTAGAATTCTGAACATATGATAATCAAGCTCCCATATCTCGCTAATAATCCCATAAAAATTCATCTCTCCAAACACAGGGTTCTTATCCTTATAACCGGTAACTTGTATTGCCCTTGCCACTAAGCTAACTCCACTATTCTGGGTGACTAGAGAACTATCACAATCTCTTGAGTGATAACGAGTACCATTTATGATGTAGCCTAAACTTTTAATAACATCTAAGTGAGGTCCTTGCGCAATCCACTTCATGGTGTTAGATATATTATGCTTGAGGTTTAATTCATTTGCAATCTGTATATAGATGTTGGTTAGTCAAGTCAAGTTTATCGTATCTAGAATGAAAAAATGAAAAAAAAAACACTTGATTGCTATATCACCTTATCATGTATCCGATATATGAATGTTTTATTATGTTCAACTTGTAACCATTTTAGATTTTTTGCTTGCCGATGATGTTTTTCCTTTAACCAAGCCATATGCTTCCTATAAAATACTTATATGTTAGAGAACTCTCCAACTAGTTGGGGTCGGGGAGTGATCCAAAAATAGACATTTAAGTACACTTACTCAACATAAGGTTCAACTTCACATGTTTTGCAGCACATAAAAAATATGCTTGTTCATATTCTTCACAATCAATGGCAACAACCTTACCACCTGGTAAAGGCCTTTTAATTCCCATACCATCAGAAGTCATGTTCCTAGGAACGGGAACTCTAACTGCATCTACTCCAGATAAGTAATCCGTGCAAAACTCAATTGCTTCTTCTACAATGTAACTTTCAGCAATACAACCTCCTGGACAGTTACAATTTCACACATAACCCTTTAAAACCTTCATAAACCTCTCAAATGGGTACATCCAACGAAAATGAACAGGTCCACATAGTCATACTTCTCTAGCAAGATACACCATCAAATGAATCATGATATCAAAGAAGGATGGTGGAAAGTACTTTTCAAGCAAACACAAGGTGATAACTATATTAGATTGAATTATGTCCAACTTTGACACATCCACAACCTTTTCATAAATAGCATTGAAAAAGAAGCATAATCTCATAATGGCATATCTCACTTCTTTAGGCAACACAGCTCGTATTGCCATAGGCAATAACTGTTGCATCAGTACGTGACAATCATGTGACTTCGGGCCATGGAGTTTCAAATCTTCCATTGAGACACAACTTCTCAAATTTAAAGAATATCCTTTGGGGACCTTGAGCTCCGACACTGTTGTGCAAAGTATTCTTTTCTCCGCCCTCGATAATGTATAGCATGCGGGAGGCAAGTATGTCCGGTTCGTTGCAATCTGTGGTGACAACTCTTTTCGTAAACCCTTTTCCATAAGATCTAGACGAGCATTGACTCCATCCTTTGTTTTGCCTGGAATGTTAAGAAATGTACCAATGATACTCTCACACACATTCTTCTCAATGTGCATAACATCCAAGATGTGTCGGACAAGCAAGAACTTTCAATATTCAAGATTAAATAATATGGACTTGTTCTTCCAACAACTTTTACTTTGAACACCTGATGATTTGCTTTTATTTTTCTTTCCCCATATGAGTTTAATACCTTGTACCTTTCATAAAACCTCCTCCCCACTCAATGGCGATGGAGCTGATCCAAACTCTTGCTTACCATCAAATGCCTTCATTAACTTCTGATATGGATGGTTTAATGGAAGAAATTTTCTGTGTCCCATATAAACATTCTTCTTACCATGTTTTAATCTGCGAGAGAAAGTTCTTTCACTACAAATTGGATATGCACCATACCCCTTCACCTTGCAACTACTCAAATTTTCAAATGCAGGAAAATCATTAATTGTCCACAGTAGTACAACCCTTAGGTTGAAATGTTGTTGTTGGTAAGCATTGTAAGCCTCTCAACATTTACATCCCATAATAGTTTCAAATCATCAATCAGCGATGCCAGATAAACATCAATGTCGTTACCAAATTGTTGTGGACCAAATATTAACAATGATAACATCATGAATTTTCTCTTCATGCACAACCACGGTGGAAGATTATAGATAACCATTACAATTGGCCGACTGCTAGTAGAACTATGTGGGTTTATACCATCTGCAGAAATAGCTAACCGAAGGTTTCTTGGCTCTGCACCGAAAATAGGCCACATGTGGTCTACTAAGTTCCATGAAGGGGAGTCTGCCGGGTGACGTAATTTGCCATTAGAATCTCTTTCATGAGCATGCCATGTTAAGTCTTTTGCTAATTGTGGTAATTGATACATCCTTTGGAACCTCGGGATCAGGGGAAAATATCATAGAACTTTTGTCGAAACACCTTCTCTTAGTTTAGTTGAATTTTTCTTTAACTTCCATCTTGATCTTTTACATATAGGACATGTAGTCGCATCTTTGTAGTCCTTCCGATAGAGTATGCAATCTGAAGGACATGCGTGTATTTTCTCACATTCCATCCCTAATGTATCCATGGTCTTCCCTACCTCATACATAGTCAATGGTAATTCATTTTTACTTGGAAGCAATTCACCCAATATCTCTAACAATTCTGTGAAAGTCGTGTTAGACAACTAATTCCAAGCTTTGTAGTTGAACAATTTGACCAAAGCAGATAACTTTGTGAAATTTGAACAGTGATAAAAGGGTTTTTCTACATCTTCGAGCAATTTTTTGAACTCTTTAGTATCAGCTGTGCAGTGATTATATTCAGCTTCAACCATTTCAATTGTTTTTGCTACATCATTTGAGGGGGATGAGTCAATTTCTCGATGGAAAATATCTTCTGCATTTGCATTTGCAGATGGTGGAGCCTTTCTAGTGGCTGCTTCTCCATGCCATATCCATTTTTGATAGCTTTGATCAATACCATTGAAGAAGAGATAATTTCTAATCTCTTCAACACCTTGGGTTCTCATATTTTCACATACTCTGCATGGACATCAGATGGATTGAAGATCTCTAGCGTGTATCACAGAAAAATTCAAAAATTGTTCTACCTCATCCTCATAATCTTTTGATCTACGATCTTTGAGCATCCAGGATCTATCCATTTTAGGTGGATTCGAGAATACCTAAGACAATCAATAAAAAAAGCTATCGAGAAGAAATTGGTTTATCATAATTGATTATTAAAAGAGAAACACAATCTCATCGCTATAACACACATGCTGGGGAGATTCCAACAAAAACTCAACAAGTGAACATAATACAACAGGGAAAAGCAAATAGTTAAACTTACCGAGCAGCAAAATCGGAATATTTTGGATTGAACGGAGCTTTATCTCCACAATACCCTTGTAAAAAGAACAACACAAAAGCCAAATAGACATTTTTTCTTGACATATGCATTCTAACTAGGTATTAAATTGATTTTCTGAATGGATTTTCACTGAAATTGTGAGAAAATGCATTGATGATTGCAAAGTCAACTAGATTCTTCAGAAGAGCAGTCAATGTAGTTGTACGGCTACTCACTGACCATTATTTGTATATTGTTGTAACATCCAATGTCAGAAAAGTGGTCTTAGATTATTTAATCTATTAGCTACAATAAATAAGTTCAATTGTCAATCCTTGTTTCTATTGTAGACATGCAAGTATGTTCATTATGAGATGACAATACACAATATATGACTCCTAACATGATGGGTGCAGCTGCACTTCCTCCCCCCAAAACTCTAAAGCAACGTGCTGAATATTGTTCAGAATTAGAGCTTGGTACACCACAGTGGATTAACTGTGATATCCGTAATTTTAGAATGGACATTCTCGGGCACTTTGGGGTTATAATGGCAGATCCACCGTGGGACATCCTCTGGCCAAAATGACTAGGAAAATAGCTAAAAATTGTTGGAGATGCTCTAAGAGTTCATAAATACCTGAAAGTTTCAAATCTGAAAATTTAGGAGGAGAGAAACCCCTCAATTTCAGGCATTAAACTACCACATATATAATCGCCATAACTACTACCATTGCTTTTGGACTCGTCATAACTACTACCATTGCATTAAACCCCTCCTTTTAAAGAAAAGGTCCGAGTTAAGAGTCCACATGGAGAGGTGCTTGACTCTTTTTTGCAACCATTAACTTTTTACCTAGCTTTTTTATTTTTTGAACTTTTTTAGTTGATGCAAATGAGGAGAATATAATATATCTCGTACAATGTGAAAAATAAAGAAACCCTAAAATCTATTTAATGGAACGGAGCCCCTGAATATCTTGTTGCCTAACCAAAAAAATGTCCACAGGCTTCCAAAATTTATAGACGTTCAATTTTGCCACACCACATCATATCCATTTCCAGTAAAGGGATAATGCACCACCCCGCCTTTTGTAGACAGGAAAAAGTGAAATTGGAAATAACAACAAAAATAGAATATTTAGGTGCCGTTATGCTAACAGTCTCTCCTCACTTAAAAAACTCAAATAATTAGACAAACAATTTGAATTTTTCCACAGCTAAAAAAAAACTATAAGAGAAATGGTGTCTTTGTTTAAGGCAGAGAAAGTAAATCTTTGTAATCATTTATGAAATATGAAACAGGAGTTGATCAATATTTTCATTATACAGGATAAAACCACAACAAATGAGAAGAATGAACCCCTCAAGCCAATCATATGTACATGCCCCTGTAATCATTTTTGTGGTTTCATTTATATTGCCAGTGTATCATAAGGTGTATAAATTACTTAAAGGGGAAAATTTTCAACTAATGACCATGGTTTGTGTACATTACGACATTCCAAGAAACTACACTTGGTTGAGGAATTTAATCGAACACCTGATGAGCATTACTTAATATGAGTCTCGGATAAAAATTAAAGAGGGACGTGGGGATGAAAACATTGGGTTTGTGTACATTACGACATTCCAAGAAACTGCACTTGGTTGAGGAATTTAATCAAACACCTTATGAGCATTATTCTATATGAGTCTCAGACTAAAATTAAAGATGGACGTGGAGATGAAAACACTTGAGCAAAGTTAGAAACGATTATGGCCCATGATTTGAAATCTCTACATGATGGCTAAAGTCAGAAGAGAATCACTCTTTAATACTCTTATTTGCTACTTGTTAGATCTAAATAAACCATACCCAAAGCCACAATTGAGAGAGAGAGAGAGAGAGAGAGAGAGAGAGAGAGAGAGAGAGAGAGAGAGAGAGAGAGAGATGTACCAGGTGAGAGACGTACCAGGTGAGAGCCATAACGGTGGTTGATCTGCTGCGGAGAGGGAGAGTGGCAAAGGATGAGATGAGAATGATCTAGGATTTCATTCTAGCGGTAGTCTAAAAAATTCAGCGGGAGTTTTAGTGCTATTTTTTTGGGTTCATCTTTGATTACCGCCCATGGGGTGAAGGGAATTTTTTATTTTAGTGTGACAAAAATTGGGGGAAAATTTTGATAGTTGGATTTCATTAAAAATTCATTTGGAGCCTACTTTTTGGTTTTCACAACAAATGGCTTTTGGAGCACACTTTTTGGTCCCACGTAAATAATTTGAACCGTTAAATGATTTCAAAATAATGTTTTGTGCGACCTTGCAAAAAATTAGGTCAATTGGATATGCGTAACTAGTTGATCCAAAACTCTAAGTTTTGAAATCAATTGGATATGCGTAACTTGGATCAATGAGTTACGCATATCCAATTGACCTGATTTTTTGCAAGGCCGTAGAAAATATTATTTTGAAATCATTTAATGGTTTGGATTATTCAAGTGGGACCAAAAATTGGGCTCCAAAAGCCATTGTACAGAATGAATGGCGAGGATCGTATAATTGTGTTGAAGTGAAGGGCTGTTCAACAATAACCTTAAAAAAATATATACAACTAAAAAAATGAATCAAACACAATAAAGTACCGTTCACATTCATGTTTTTTCATTTTTTGTAACTAGTAATGTTATCAACTTTACTCTCGTAAAATTAGTATTTTAAATTTTTAATAATAAAAATTATTGATTACAAAATCTTGTAACTATTAAAGCATCATTGACCAATAAACATTTATGATTTATGGTGCAAGAGTTATTTTTATCTACAATGGATCAAAAAAAAAAAAAAACTAATTGGCCAAAAAAAATGAGGCTAAGAGATTTAGAACCGTGTCCACCTAGGTTCTAGTGGAGAGTACTAACCATGAGCACTAGGCTTTCCATTGGTCAAGATTCAGAATATTTTATACATAATATGTACAACTTCGAGAAATTTTTTTTTTGTTGTCCCGGCCGGGGATTTTATTTTATTTTTTTTGATTTAGTGAATTTTTTTTTCCATGACTCCTATCATGCCGTGCCTTGATGGAGCCAGCTAGAACTACACGACGAATCATGATGTTTCGTGCCCAAGCCCGTCCTACTTCCATGTCATGCTACGCCGTGCCATGCCTGGCCAACTTCTGTGCTCGTGCTCGAGCCGTGTCGTGACGCATGCCCTGCCTCACTTCATGTCGTGCCCATGCCGAGCCAGGAAAACTTTCATGCCGTACATGCTGTGCCCGTGTCATGCCCCCTCAATTTCGTGCATGTGCCATGCCACGCGCCCACTTAGACCGTGCCGTGCTAGGATTATACCGTGCCACTGGCGTGTCGTGCCACCACCGAACATGTTGTGCTCATGTCGTACCTGTGCTGACCCAGCCCACTTGCCACCCCTAACTATCACACTTTAAAGATGGTGTGGTAAACTAGTAAAAAATTTTCCACCACACTTTTGTAAATCCTTTTATCACGCTTAAACAAGGCATGATTAAAATAAACAACAAAATTATTCTTGTTATCACGGTATTGAAAAGTGTGCTAGTAAAGTTTTTTTTTTTTATCACAATTTTAACAAAGCGTGGTTAAAAATAAAATAAACACATTTTTATCACGGTTGTAACAAAGTGTAGCTAAAATAACCACATTTTATCACGGTTGAACAAAGTGTGGTGAAAAGAAATACATTTTATCGCTGTTGTAACAAAGCGTGGTGAAAAGAATTACATTTTATTACGCTTGTAGGAAAGTGTGATTAAATTAAGTAATTATAATCACGGTTCTTTTTAACCTGTGATAATTAATATTAACCACTACGGTTGTATTAGAAAAGTGACATTAAAATCTCTCTTGTATTTCTTTATCACGGTTTCATCAAAACCGTAGTCTTTCAAATCTTGTAAGTGTGATCTTTATCACTTATTCTAGTAGTGTTTCTTTTTACACACATACATGATACACTACAAGTTTTCACCCACCTAAAATCTCTACATACCCAATTATCCAATCACGGATGCTTCTAGTTCTAAAGATCTTAATTGAAAAGATAGTGTGATGTTTTAAAATTCATCTTTTGTTTATGGACATTCCGTTCAAGAAGAATAAAATGTCAACTTGAGTCTTGAAATATCGACGACGAGGCAAGATTGAATTATTTATGGAAGTATTGAATATTCAGTTTTGTTCATCTGAGTTTTTAATTGCACAAGTGTGACGTTTTCTAGTTATTATGATAACAATATTGATGGCCAATTCTTCAAGTATTTGAAATGTGACGTACATTGTTTGTTTTAGCTAGTCAGATAATAAGACTACACACCTCGAAAATTACAATAAATTATTAAAATGAATTTAGACATCCTACAATTCTTAATGGAACCACAATAATTATATAAAACTATACCCGAAAAGAGAGTTCCAATTAAATGGCCTATTCCATTTTATCCGAAGGGATAGCGACTTGGAAATGGTCGGATATCCCTCCCCTCGATTAATTCATTTTCCTTAATGGGTCAAACAAAACATGAATTCAGCCTGTTAAGAAAGAGTTGAGACAAACTTCGCCCCATCTCATCCAATTGTTTCACCCTTATGATCCGTTCAGTTATCGAGAAATTTGTGTGAAAAATAGTTTTTAAGAAAAGTGAAGTGAAGTAAAGGTAACTGAAACTTGTTTTCATGTGTGTTATCTTAACAAGAAATCTTGCATAGCAGTAACTTATTCAGTTGCATGAAAATGATGAAAAAATCAACTTTTTCTGTGTTCAATTACCAAGAAAATTGTATGGTCCACAACTCCAATTTTCCCACCATAAATAATCTCACGCAATATATATCATGCTAAAAGGAAGGAATTCAGTTTTCTTGAACTACTTTCATTTTCCTTTGATCTACTTCACTTTTCTTGGGATTACATTTTCCACACAATATTTCCGATAATTGAACGAAAAAAATTCCTACCTTTTGGCATGATCTTTTTTTGTAAGAAGTTGAAGTTAAAGATTTCACAACTTTCTTAGAAACTAAACACACAAAAAATTGCGAAAAAATTTGATTTTCTCATTATTTCTCATCCTTTTCGTGCAACTGCAACTGAACGGTTAGTTCATTTTGTTCTTTACACGAGGCATCCTTGCGAAAAAGTAGCAAGAAGACCCATTATGTCTTTCCGTTAATTAATTTGTTTTGGGTTTCGGGCGTTGTGAGTGAGGTTACTCGAGGTGGGATTTTTAGTTGAACCTCCCACTTAGAATCACATATCATCTCACCTAATACAACGCCATCTAATCGTATTGGTCCTCATAGAAATGAATAAGACAGTGACGATCTATTTTTCTTGTGATTTTTGGTATCTTTTTTTTTCCTAGTAGACAAAATAAAATCTACAAATGAACTGCTTGGATTGTCAAATAAAATTATAGCGAGTCTCATTTTACATCACATAAATGGAACATAAATTAGAGGATCCAAACCAGGGGCAACTCCACATTGTGGAGAAGGGGTCAGCCAAGCACACAGCGAAAAAAAATAATACTACTATTATATTGAAAAATTCATAAATGAACCCCCTAAATTTGGTGGTAACATCACTGGATAACTCCTAAAAGTTCATAAAAGTTAGATAAATTTAATTAGTAATCCTCTTTCAATAATATCCTTAGGATGCCACCCTATGGCTTTTGAATCTTTATGATTCAATCCTGTAATTTGAATTTTGACCATTATGCCCCTTATTAATTACTTTGGTAGTATATATTCTTATTAATAATATATTCTAATACTAAATCATCCTGTTTTCCATCCCTTTAATCATGTCATTTATTTGTTCCACTAATTCCGGAAATCCTATCTCTGATTGGGTTTCATTTCCTTACTTGTTTCAATTTTGAACATGACTATTTCATTTCCTTGTTTCAATTCTAATTTCAAATTTTCTAATCCCAATAAGAAAATCGGCTGATTCATTTCCATACCAGCAAGAGAATTTTAATTTAAACTTCTCTAGTCCCAAGCAAGTAAAAAACCCACATAGATTATTCTTGGTTGCAAGCAGAACTGGTTAAGAGACAAATATAGAGTATTCATTTATCATGTATTGAAAGAAAAATACTCCAATCCATTTTTTTATGTATCAAACCAATGAAGATGATAATTCAAGAAACCATATTAATGTATGGTTTCCAAACTTGTGAATATGGTAAATCAGGAAACCATATTTACTGTATTCAATTCCCTTTTTCATTTTAAAAGACATGAGGGTATCTAATTGTATTCAATTCCCTTTTCCATTTTAAAACACATGGGGGTATCTAATTGTCCACTGTGTCCATATACCATTTAAAAATGAAATGGAAACATGGTTTATTGGCTTTCCATTGATCCCATACTAATGTTCGAAAATGGTAAATCAAAACTTCAATGTGACAATTCCTCAAGTTAAGGTGCTTAAGTAAATTCATTATGCCTCCTAGGCTTGATAAGAAAGGTGTATCACGCACTCCACCCACTTTTTTTCTTAACGAGTTCCATCTTTTGAGGCTTCTTCATCATGGTGCCTTCTTTCCTCTAACAAAAATTTCCCCTTTTTTGGTGGATGCATGACCACCATCATTGTCCAAAGTAGCATTAGCCCCTGCACTTTTATATCGAAACTTTCAATACCCATAAAAATGGAAAATTATTATTCCATGCATGAATTCAATATAATTGTATTCAATAAACATAGTTCAATAGTTGACCATTTTTAAGTGTCTACATATAAAATGCTAAATCAGTAATCCATTATCTCATATCCCTAACATCCATTAAATGGGATGGTAAAAAACCCTCCAGGCAAATTGCATGCCTTTTCTCCCCAAAATAATTTCTGAACTCATTACCATTACAGACTAATTCTTACACTCATAATACTCAAAAACCATAGACCTCTTTGGATTGGAAAAAGAACCTTACAAGCCATGATTAACCCCATCTAGACTCTCCAAAATCCATGAAATACAGTATAAAAATCCACAGACTGGAAAACAATCATGGAGAGTCATAAAACTTGCAAGGGTTATACACAATGGTTTTTACGAGCCATGATTGTGCCATCTTCTTCGACCATCAGTAAGGGTTATACACAGTGGTTTTTGGCCGGAGTCGCCGCCGTTAAAAAAATGGGTCGCAAATCCTACACAGTTCATGTACTAATGATATGGGTACTAAACCTTCCACCTCAATAAACCATAAACATGAACTATAAACCCGTGGCATCACAACATACTGTGGTCAAACATCGATATTAACAACCGATGTTAAGTTAAAATACAAAAACATGGTTCCGTACAAAAGCCATGCCAAACAATATACAAACCAAACTTGTGTTACCCATATACAAACATTCAGAACATATTAGAATGGTGGAATACTAATCTGTAATCCCAAAAATTCAAAAACCAATCTGACTTGCTACTACCTTCAAAAAACATGGTATTTCGCCATACCATTGCCAATTTTTCAGAAACCCCCAATTTAACAACAATAATCCATGAAAATATGTTACAAACCCTACACAGTTCAACTAATACAATCCAAACAATCGGTCTTTTCCAAAAAAACCCTATAAAACCATCGAAACCCTAAACATAATGGAACGAGGATGATTATTAATTGAAGGTTTGGGAAAACACTTACAGGCCATGACCGGAATGCGTCCACCGTACTACCGCCACTTGGGGGGGGGGTTTGTGCCGAAGTTGGACCCAAACCAGACTAGTGGGACGGGAGTGTTTATGAAAATCTTTGGTCGCGGGAAGGTGGAATGGGATGATTTTGGGTTGTGGGAGTGTTTATCCGTAAAATATGGGATTTGGGTTAGGAAGGTGTTTTTGGGAGGATAATCTGCCACTGTGAAATTAGGGATTTAGGGGGAATGGGGTTTGAGATGATTTTGGGATGATAGACATTCCTTAACCGTCGTCCCACATAGTAAGGTGAAAAGTTTTAAAAACTGACCGAAATCAGTGGCAATGTTAAAAGTATTAAGTGTTTGGAGGTTTTGTGGGATAATTTCAAGACTATTTTTATTTTCAAAATCCCATAATAAAATCTGTACTTTTAGAATATATTAATATGACAAAATAAAAAGTGAGGGCTTTTGGGTATTATTTGAAGTCGAGATGGATTCATAACAATTCAAAAATCACCGGATGGGATCATAAGGTTTTTATTTGTTTAGGATGGCAAATTAACTTCCCCTAAAAGTTATTTGTGTGGTTTGTTTGAATCCTAGTAATTCGTTTTGTCTTTTGACAAGGAGATGTTGATCTGTCTTATTAGGTTGAGCTTTAAATGTGATTTTTGTTGGAATAAGATTTTTAGTTGCCATTATTGTGATGTTTTTCTTTGATTTATAATTGGTAAAATTATTTGACGTTTATGAATGACCTCACGCTTCCAAACTTTTGGAGTCGCCACTGATCCAAACATTCCCATTTATGGACGTTTCAGTAATTTGGGTAAGCTCGGAGATGGTTTGTAGCGACTTTCTCAAAAGTTCTGATTTTTTTTTATTTGCACCCCTTTTTTCTTAGTACCCACAGAACTTACAATTTACCATTTTCTTCTTCACTCAGTACACACTCCATTTTGCCCGTCCTCCTCCACCCCAACCACCCCACATTTACCTTCAAACCGCCATCGTTGCCTCTCTCTTCCAAGGTTCCACCACTGCCCTATTTGATTCCTCCACTTCCCTCGCCAAATCACCGCCAAAAAATTTTCCTTTATATATGTATCCTTTGCTGTCTCCACCACAATTGATGCCCGAACCATTTCAAATTTGTTTAAATATCACTATCCAAAATTTTGTCCCAACCTCTGCGTCAAAGCAATATCTGATTGTTATGAACTCTATTCCGAATTATTTTTTATTGTTAGAATTTATTTACTAAATAGTTTCAATTCATTTGGATTTACAAAGACCAAACAAGAAGTTATCATCAAATAATAGTGGACTTTCGCAGAGGGAAAAATAAAAATATGGGGTAGTTTGGGAACAGTAAAAAAGAATATGGGCACTGAGAAAAACGGGGGGAGGGGGTGAAAAGAATCTGCTACGCTCAAGGTTATGAATGCTATGCCGTACCGGCCGATACTGTCTTGTATGTATCATTTTGTATAAAAATGGTATCAGGAACCCTCAATACCGTATCGTGTTTAATACTGGGCGATACCGGCTGGGTACCAGCCGTACCAGAAAGTATCTGGAATACCGTCATGTACCAAAAAATACCGGGCAAATATCGGACACAGATTTGCCACCGTATTTCGGCCATAACTTTTTACTCCGAACTCCGATCAAGACAAGTTATGTATCAAAATTTAAGAGAATTTTAAGATCTACAATATTGTAGTTGCACACTTTTTCTAATTTGGTATCAATGTGATTCAAAAACTATTATTTCTGAATAAAAAGATTATAAAAAAAAACAGAGTATGTTTTTTAAAAAGAATTTGTGATGCATGTGTTTAACTCCTATCACTGCCAAACATCAAATACGACAAATATGTACTAAATATACACAGATTAAGTGGGTTTAAGGGGTACCTTGATTTTTAAGAAAATGAGATTGAAAATGTCGTATTCTGTAACAAATTTTGTGTCTCTTGAACCTTCTCTCTCAATATATATATATATATATATATATATATATAGTTGCGGCAAATCCGATATGGTACCCAGTATTGACCAGTATCAGTACCATATCGTACCAAAAGAAAAACCGATACTTGAGTTGATACAGTATTGAGAACCTTGGCTACTCCCAATTTTTGTCTAGAATGCTGCTACGTGCACACACCATGGTGAACTGACGGCGTTGACAAAAAATAGGTGATTTTGATTCGAGTTCATACAGTCGTCCGATTGTCTTGATTCTCGTGTGAGCCCACTTGAAATTTAATTATGAGAACGATGAACGAATCGGATCGACCATTAGAGACTCACAACGGCGTCGGCGTGCACTTGGGTCAGTGCAAAAGGAATTACCGTTTTGTCTATCCCATCGTTTTAAAAAAAATTCCCGGAGTACGTGATATCATGCGTAATTACATCCTCGCCCATTTCCCCCTCCCAATTTGGTAGGGGCCATTGTGCTGTAGAGGGGCAATTCCGATTTTATGCTACAAGCCATTTTTAAAAGAGTACAATTGAGCGTACACTGCAACTGTACCGTCATTGTATTCTCTCTCTTCCTCTCTCTTACAGTTCTACCTCAACCTTGACATGGAGGCACATGATTCCTCGAAAGGGTAGCGAGAAAGCTTTTGCTTTGAAGTTGAAGAAGAAGCTTTTTGTTTGGGTGGGTTGGGGTTTGTTTTTATTGATTCAAAATGGGTCGGATGCTTGGGACCAGACCATTACCTCCATCTCACAAGGCTGCGGCCTCTGGTCTTTCTACTCGGTGGGTGTGTTGCTTCTGCATTGGGAGCTTCTTCTTAGGAGTCCTTGTCGTCAACAGGTATATCCTATCATGTGGGTTTAACTGCTAAAGATACAAATTCCCCAAAAATCTTGCTTTATTCTAGATTTGGTGATATTGTTTTCTTTCTTTTTTAGGAACTTTTTTTCTGGTCTGGAAAATTCAAAAAAAAAAAATTCCCTTTCTTCAGATTAACCAGATACAAACTGATGTATTTTTTTAGGATCGTGAGTTAATCAATCTGAATAGCTGATTCCTGGATTCAAGTTTTCTTTTTTCACTTGTGTATTGGACACGACCATAATTTTCTTGACTGGGTTTTAGCTGCTGCTTATTGGTTCAACCACCACTTTACTATGAGACCCAAAATTTGATGAACAAGTAAAATGTAAGAGAATATTTTTCTATGATTTTGGTAGTTGGGATGGTTGATGTTTACGCTGTGAGTCCTTGCCACTTTGTATTGCTGAGTTTTTGGTAAAGTTAGGTTATGGTTTTTTACAATGAAAATTCACGGTGTTCTGTACGTTCATGGCAGCCTAATACTGTGACTCCACTCCACTGCAATACTTGCGACAGTTTATTTTCTCATAATTGCTTGTTACTTCAATGAAAGTTGCACACATTTGATGCCTTCACCGTAACAAAGAACTGTTTGAACTTTCTGATCTATTGCCATTGGGAGGCCTAAGAGTAGCTAATACATTTGAAAAACCAATATAGAAACATTTTTGTGCACTTTTATGAGAGTACATTGTGCAATTAAGGGTTTCTCTGAAAAGGGATAAGCGTAGTTGTCATTCCCAAACCTATAGTTGATTGGTGACTGCAACAATGATACAAATGCTAAGGCAGTGATGGCTTTAAGTATGACAACAACAACAACATAACCCATTTAGTCCCCAATAATTGGGGGTATGGGCGGGGGATGGATAAGAGACAGACCTAACCTTTGACAATAAATGCACAAAGTGGTTGCTCCCAGAATACCCTTGAAATAGATGGATTTGAGACAGACCTAACATTTGGCAATAAATGCACAAAGTGGCTGCTCACAGAATACCACTGAAACAGTGGTCCCCCTATACCGTCGAGTTTGCTGCGGAATCATGCCCTCAAATCAAAGCCAAAAGGCATCAGAGAGGGCAGACCCAAGAATCATTTTGATTTATGTGCACATTACCATGCTTCTTTCATTCAGCATCCATAGCATTGGCGTTGCACAATTATGGCTTTAACTATGACTGAAAGTCTGAAATCCAATCCTTACCCGTTGTGTTAGATGAGGCACAGAACATGAGCCTCTAGACATTCGCTGCAAGGCTACAACCACCAGAGCCCAAACTCAAGGACCTTGATCTGGTTACGTAATCCATATTCCTGCGTGAAGTCTATATGTTGGTAGGCAGTAGCTTATAGAAGAAAATATGTTGGCGCACAAGATGGCAAATTACTAAGTCTCATGCTGTCGTGGAATACCTTGGCTTAAACAGTACCTAATGGTGTCATTTCACCTTTCTCGAAAGATACAGATGAGAGAATAGTTAGAAGACAGAGTTGGGCTGCAAGAGTCTATTTTTGCATTCCACCGTGGAGAAGTGATTGATGTTTCTCTCGAGTATGATTAAGCTGGGTGGTTCATGGACGATGCATGACTACTTTATAGGTTTGTATAGGGTATGTGCAAGGTGTTTTCTGAAAGTTTGATACATTCAAATAGAATCATCTTGTTGTCCCATCGGAGACGACATCATAGGCCGATAGGTATATAGGACAAAGAGCAATATTACAGGAATTATTCTGGAGTTCATGTCAAAGGAGCTTTGTATTGGCTCCTAGAGCTTTACATCTCCTCATACATTCTTACACCCACCACACATTTTCTGCTTATCACACCAGCTCCCCGAAATAGATGCCCGCTTCACATTGGATTTCATAAAATGTTTCCACATCTAATTTAATGATTTTGTCTTGAGTCCGCATCTATTTGTTTATCCATTTTTCCTAGGTTATGGGCTATTTCAGATCCTGTCGAAATAAATGAGACTTTATCTCGTGAGAAACAGCAATCAAGAAAAGTTCAGCCTGTTGTGAAGTGTGAGGATAAGGCAAGTTAGAAGCATGATATATGACAAGCCTTATTGGCTCAACTAGTATCTCTAGGTAATTTGTTATGTTTGTTGCAGGAGGCTACGGTCGAGAACAGTGACATCCTTTCTCAAGTTTCGCAAACACATGACATAATCATGTAACTTTCTGCATCAAACTTTGCAGTTGATTTCGTAATTTCTCTGTATTTCTGATAAAACAAACGCCGATACAAGAAGAAGCTCCAACTGATGGCAAAAGTTTTCAGGACTTTAGACAAATCAATCTCTTCTTTGGAGATGCGGCTTGCTGCGGCTAGAGCTTCCAAAGCCAACGAGGATAGATCTCCAGTGATTATGGAAACAGGAATTGGGCAGTCGAGCAACCGACCAAAGGTTTTCTTTGTGATGGGAATTATTACTGCATTCAGTAGCAGAAAACGCAGAGATTCTATCAGAGATACTTGGATGCCTCAAGGTTCCATATGGAATTTCTTTTTTAATTTCTTGTATAGACCAATTGTATCTCTTTTTGTTCTCTTATCAATTTCATGGTTTATCTTAGGTGAGGATTTAAAGAAGCTGGAGAAAGAGAAGGGGATCATAATTCGATTTGTCATTGGACACAGGTAGGTTAAAGCGATTGGCATCTAAGTATTCAGTTTACTTCAGGTCATGCCTTGCTAAAATGTGATGGATTTAATGCTTTCAGTGCAACCCCCGGTGGTGTTTTGGATCATGCCATTAAGGCCGAAGTGGAGCAACATAAGGACTTTCTGCGGCTGGTATGCTACGGATACACTTATTTATACTTGTGAGGTTGACCTGTTTTACTACCTCTTGAAAATGTTTGGCTTATGTCACCAGCCATTTTGATTATTTATTGGAATGCAAAGGCATCACAAGGTACCCTTCATGGTGCTATGTTGGTTATGGTATTATTACCTTTTTGTATTTGTATTTTAATAAGTGGAGACTAAAAGGTACTCTATAATGTAATGCTTTTTAGTGTCCTGTTTCTCAATAGTGAAGCTGGTCATATGGTTTAATGGGTTGGGAGAACCAAATAAATTTTGAAAACATTTTGGTGGGCTTCCATACTGGCCAGAAAATTTTATTTATCTTGTTTTCCAGACCAATTTGTGAAAGCTCGTGTGCCGTAAACATTCATTGTTGTTGCAGAACCACGTAGAAGGATATCATGAACTGTCCTCGAAAACGCAAATCTATTTTTCAACAGCTGCTGCAAAGTGGGATGCTGACTTTTATGTCAAAGTAGACGATGATGTGCACGTCAATCTAGGTTAGCATAGTTTCTTATTAGAGCACCATCAGTCTCAAAAAAGCACTATTCATGATGATCCTTTATGGAGCACTGATTTTATTTAATCCTCCGACAGGCATGGTTGGTTCTACTTTAGCCCGCCATCGGTCAAAACCTCGAGTTTATATTGGATGCATGAAGTCTGGACCCGTCCTTGCACAGAAGTACGACAGTCAATTTTTTCCAACTATTTCTGCTAATTGGTAATGCAAATGATTCAGTATGTAAATAAATGTATGCAGAGGAGTGAAGTACCATGAACCAGAATACTGGAAATTTGGTGAGGAGGGAAATAAGTATTTTAGGCATGCAACTGGGCAAATTTATGCAATATCCAAAAATTTGGCCACCTATATTTCCGTAAATAGGTAAGCCCTTTGCTTCAAAGCACCATTTTCTTCGAAATTGAATGTCATGTGAAACTGTCTGCTTATGTAATTATCCTCTATAGACCCATACTTCATAGGTTTGCAAATGAAGATGTTTCTCTTGGTTCTTGGTTTATTGGTCTTGATGTTGAGCATATTGATGACCGAAGCCTCTGCTGTGGTACTCCCCCTGGTATGATTCACCATTATGTAATAAGTTCTAGAAGTTATCATCTCATTTTTACTGGTGATGTATATTTGCTCATGTGGATGAATGAGAATCAGTAATACTTGCATTGACAGCAAATACTGGGCCTGTAGATGTCAATTCCTTGTGAGCCTTACTTATTATTGTCAATGCTACAACTATTGTTCAGTTTGTCCTTATCATCAAGATTGGTGGTGTTAAGCTGAGTGTCCAAAATTTTAGTATACTTCAGTATATCATGGTATAAAGAAGTCCAATGACCTGAATTTTACCCTATGAATCACCGACATGCTTAAGTGATTGCCGTGTGTGTGTGTGTGTGTGTGTGTGTGTGTGTTGTGTTGGGGGTTGTTTCTACATTACATTGTGATTTGTTTGATGGATCATTTGTTAGAGTTAGTTTTCAACGAAACTTTTGCGCTGTATTCATTTCTATACCGATGTCCTCAGATTTAACCACACCAGGAAATTGTTATTTTTGTCCCACCGTAGTTTGGACTTTTTGGCAACTTTGGCCTTAAACCCAACCCAAGAACCCAACCTGCATGTTTTACAGTCCTTGGCACTTAGTTTCATTTAATCAATGTTTCAGATATTACCCGGTCCTGATTTCTACATATATATGATCCTAATGAATCTAAATGCAGCATGAGATGTTATTAAATCTATAACAATATTTATTTTCTGTTGATAGATTGTGAATGGAAAGCTCAAGCTGGAAATCCTTGTGCTGCATCTTTCGATTGGAGTTGCAGTGGTGTGTGTAAATCGGTGGAAAGAATGGAGGAGGTTCACCAGCGTTGTGGGGAAGGTGACGGAGCCATCTGGCACACCAGTTTCTGAAACATTTCCTCTCCTCAATGACTTGTATAAAATCTGTCCATGTGTAGTAGTGAATTGAAAGGTTCATACAACATCATCTGCCCGATTTTTGCTTATCGATATCTCGGGACAGTTGGCTTATATTTAATTTAACTCATTGACGAGTAAACAATGAAATCTTGTAGGTTGTAGGAAAAAGAAGGAATAGAAATGATTGCTTGTGTTGTTCAACTCCCCTTATCATTTACCCATTCCTGTTATTTCTTGCACGGTTTATGTCACTGGTCTTCATTCAGCTTCGAACTTGTTTCGTCAATCTGTAAATGCATTCCAGTACTTGTTGTTTGGCTAAACTTCATGCAGGCATTTGTACATTTACGTTAAACGGCATTTCCTTCAATCACTGAATTAGCTACAGCCATTCTCATATTTCAATCTTGAACTATGCTACTGATATCTCCATAGTAGCCTGTTACCATTGGTTTCTCATGCAAATTTTTGGTAGCTGGACTTTTGTACAATGGAAGTCCACACAGTCGTTTGCTGAAGCTAGGGATGGCGATGGGGCAGATTGGGGCATAAACTGAACCAAACTGAGAAACCATTATCCCATCTGAATCCACCCCGATAACCAAACGGGAAAAGGGAAGTTGTCCCCTACCTGAACCAAAGTCAGTTCGGGGATAGGTTCGGGTTACAGGCAAATCACAACCGAACCGAACCCATTCGGTTATCCCTCCGTCTCAACCATACCCGTACCCAAAGGGAAAGAATAGGATATGGTTCTGAAAAAAAATTCGGTTACGATATTGGTATCCATCAGTTCGATTAAGATTGTCATCCTAAGCTGAAGATGCGCGGTGCTTGGTAGGGCCAGGTTATGGCCTATTATTAATAACCATCACTATCGAGACGATTCAAGTGAAACTTGTGGCAATCATTGAAGCCCTAAAGATGTATCACTACTATACTGTGTGAAAACTGAAAAGGATGAAGCAGACGGTAGGTGGGCCAATATATTCCTCCGGTTTGGACATTTTTTACTCAATTTGCTTTCAGTTCAGTTTTTTTTTACTATTCAATATCAACTTAGCGGACCGACTAATTTGAGAGACTAATCCAAGCATCTAATGGTAGAGATTTAATTAAAGGCAGAACAAAAATCTGGTAGAAAACGGTCCAACACATGAATGGATGGGAAGCTGGTGGGAATCGAACTTTATTCTCCGCATCCCTTAGTTTAACAAAAGATTGGCACTCACTTTCGATGTATGCCAAACATAGAATTTTGTTTTGCTTTTTGCAAGGTGGGGACTCTGGGCAAGGGGTACGTGTATTTTTATGCATAATTATTGGAGGCCATGTGACCCAAAAACTTAACGTGCTTTTTGGAGTATTTTTGAAGAGCATATTTAAAATTAAGTGCACGAGGAAAACGAGTAAGCTAACTTTGACTGACATTTCATAACCCTTGGTTTGTGTGCGATCCATTCCCATATACAGATTAACGCACAAACAACGTGCTACTCTAATAATAGTCGTGAACATTGATTTGTGATAGGTATAACTCGTTTATGTTTCTGGAGAATTATGTTCTAGAAAATAAATGGACTAATTAGATTGGTTTGAGAAATAAAACTTTAATATGGTTGAGCTTTGAAAATACTGAATGAGCCCATTTATTAATTGGGCAGAAAAATAATGTTTGCGCACTCAAAGTTCAATTTTTATTTTTTTAGCAATCTTATGATTTAAAAATAAACTAAAGGGAATTGTGAGTAGGGGCATAACCGGTTCAGTTCGGTTTGGAGGGGATTTTGGTTGAACCGATCATAACTGGTTCAGGGACTAGTAGGAACCGAAATCGAGTTTTGAAGGCCGGTTCAGTTCTCGATTCGGTTCGGTTCTCCCAGTTCTTGTTTATTGGGCCTTATTTGGGGCCAAGCCCAACTGATAAAAGTTAAAACAGCCTATTGAAATTTTTAAAGCCCATTTAAAGTTATTTTTTGCCCATTTTAAGTTATAGATTGGCCCTAAATGAAAACAGCCCATTGAAGTTTTTTAAGCCCATTTAAAATTTTGCCTCATTCAATTTGCAGCAGCAGCCCAATTACAGTTTGCCTCATTCACATTTTTCCGTAACATTTCGTAAGAAACATGCAAAAAAATGATGAAAACTATGAACTATGAAGCATGCACATCTCAGCACTGCCACTATCAATCAGTATGTGGATGTTTCACTTTGGTCAAGTTACAAGTTCCAAGCATCTCTAACAGTAGCATTAGTGCATTACAAAACAATACAAAAAAAAAACTAAGTCTCAAACACAATTACACAACCAAGGCAGTAGCAAGCAACACAGTAGCAAGTAGCAACAATTACAAAGAAACCAAACTAAGTGGGCACTACAGTGGCAACCAAATGAGCAACAACACAGCAGTAGTTTCCAGCAACACCATCTTTCATCTGTTCCAACAAAAATACCTTCCCAATTAAAGAGAAATCTTATTGTTAAAATAGACAATTTTATGGTCTCAAAACACAACCAAACTCAATACTTTAGTACATTACCTATCTTATCTCCAATGCTTTTTCCAAATTTATACGTCTGTGAGACATGACTCCTCCAAGTTAGCTTCTGAAATCACTAAAAAGGAACAAAAACATGGAAACATCGAACTTAAAACATGAAATACGCAAAACAAAACTAAAACAAACAAATTATAGTTAAATAGTTGTACCTGATTCAAGTTTCTTCACCTCATCTAGCATATTGCGAAGAGATATTTAGTATGGGTACCTCAACCAATTTCGATATCATTATCAATCGTATTAGACCCAATATTTGTAACCCCAGATACATCCATCTACAAGAGAAACAATACAACCACACAAAAAGCAAATAAATATCATAGTCCATACTCCATAACACAAAATCACATGTAGAGCAACAAGCCAACTGAAATCCCATTAATCGACAATAACCACCAATTTCAAGTTGAACTAAGGAACATGTAAAAACTAAAAAGGGGTAGAATTTTTAATACCTTTGCCTTTGCCTTTGACATGCCGAGTCAAATAGAACAAAATCCTCGAAACTTACTCACGTAGTCCAAAATTCCTTTAACAGAAGGATACAATACATGAGTATTTGGAAACTTACTGACGTAGTCAATCATAAATCAGTAAACACATGTATAGAACTATAGATCCAAAAAAATCTATTCAGTCGACAATGTACTGTCACTACTGTGTACAGATCTACAGAAAATCAAACACGTGTAGATCCATCAACATACAGAAAAGCAAACACATGTATACATACTACAAAGAGAGATTTCACCTTAGTGGCATTGTCGATTTCGATTGGTGAAGTGTGAACCAAAGCCCGAAGTTTGATCGGTGAGGCTACTCCAGCTAGTCAACCGTCAGCCGTCGCTACCAGATGAGAGAGAGAGAGAGAGTGTGTGTGTGTGTGTGTGTGTCGTCTGTGGAGTTCATTGAGAGAGAGTGAGGAGTTAGGTTAGCGTTAGGAAATACCGAAATAGAAATACGTAGACTAAGGTATATATATTTATTATATTTTAAAAATATTATATATATATATATATAATAAAAACCGGTTCAGTTTGACAAAAAATTTCAAAACCGAGAACCGAACCGGTTTCAAAATTTTTTTAACACAGAGAACCAAACCAGGTAATGAAAAAAACCGAAAAAATGAATCAGTTCGGTTCGATTCTTGAACTCAATTCTGTTCAGTTGGTTTTTTGTTCACCCCTAATTGTGAGTGCTATTAAATATCGATACATGCATTTCAAGTTCATTGGGTAGCCGAACAAAGACACAACCTTGTTTAGCTACGATGACACAGAGATATCAGAGAGAGCCGTCCCGTGGTCAACGACCATATTGAACTGTGTTTGAGAATGTTGAAATTGGAAGTGGGTTAGGCTGAAGGGACCACTGGCCATACATAAACCGATATTCAATAAAAATAAATAAATTTTAATTTCGATATCAAACTGTACTTTCTATATTTGCTTGTGAACATCCTTAGTTGTCAAAGCTTATATGTCTTTGCTTTCCAATACAATATACTCGTATATTGGAATTGATTTCCAACGAAATTTTGCCTTAGGCCTCCAAGAAGTTTGGGCAGCTCCTTATTGTGGTCACGTATACTTGTGTACTCAACCGCATTTTCCCAACTCAAGGTTAGACAGAGTCGTAATAAAAATAAATGAATTTAATCGGATCTCAAATCCTTCTATTTTGTATTTGTTTGTGAAATTTCTTAGTCAAAGCTGCTGCCTTTGCTTTCCAATACCATACATTTGAATTGATCTCTTACAAGATTTTGCCTTATCCTCCAAAAAGCTTGGGCTGCCCCTCTGACTATGTACACAAAGCTTGCGTAGTCAAGTGCAATCTGTTACCTCAAAACCAAACAGAGCCTCATTAAAAATATGTAATTTAACCGGAGCTCACACGCTTCTATTTTATATTTGCCAGTGTACATTCTTAATCAACGATAGATGTCTTTGATTTCCAATAGCACACATTTGAATTGATCTCCGACGGGATTTTGCCTTAGACCTCCAAGAAGTTTGGGTTGCCTCTGTGGCCATTTACACAAAGCTTGCGTAGTCAAGCGCATTATGTCTCCTCCTAGCCACATGAATCCTCATCGAATCAAAAATATAAAAACTTTAACCGGATCTCGGACACTTCTGTTTTATAATTGCTGGTGTGCATTCTTTGTCAAAGCTGCTTTGTTTGCTTTCCAATAGCATTCATGCATGTTGTTGGGGAGGTCAGCATGAGACCCCCCGTTGACCAAAGTTAACGGTGACCCACCGTTGAGATCATGACAAGGGTCACTTAGGTGGTGTGATGTCCGCGCGACATGTGACACTCTCCGTGAAGGGATCCGCGTGGAGGGTTATTGACGCGGGCACAAGTCTTCACGCAGGGGGGCCACTGGAGCGGGACCCTCTTGCGCAAGCGCCTCCACGATGCGCACCCCAAGCCTAGTAAGGGCGGTGCTTGGGCAAACTTGAGCCATCCAAACAGGAGAATAGCCCATAACCCAAATAACTAGCACGACCCAAAACATGGGCAAGAATGCAAGAAGCTAGTCTAATTTAGCCCAGGTAATTATACCTGCTGCGGTTTGAAGGTAGGACCCCAAGGGCCCCCTGAGGCTTGGCTGTGGTATAGGCACGACTGAACAGGTTATGACCTTGCCCTTACGGGAATAATGGAGATTTATTGTCTTAGTGGCTATAAAGAACAAGAGGATCGCTGCGTGGGGGAATGACTTGTCACCACGCGAATCAGCTGCACGGTGATTACATCACCCGTATGGTTAGGTTGTACAGAAAGGACACGTGTTATCATATTATAGGGGAACAGCCTGACACCTGATCATTGGTCCATGGTGCCTATAAATATGGGACATTCTCTTTCAATGCCTAAAGGTTGGTAAAATCTTAACAGAAGTATATGTCATTCTAGAGAGAGAAAAAGGTAATCACTGAATGAGAGGAGAACATTCTCTCCGGTGAGATTCTTCCCCCATCTCCTAGGTCACCAAGGGTATCACAGATTAGACTGAGAGCAATCCACTGTCTTAGTTTTTTCTGTGCACATCTGCTCTGTTCTTCACACTTCCTCTAGACCACTCTATTCTCTTTATTACTGTGTCTTTATTGTTGACTATCCATACCTCTCCAGCTCATTATATTTGACTAAGCAAGAACCATCACCTACATATGTGAATTGATCTCAAACAAGATTTGCCTAAGGCCTCCATAGACTTTGGGGCTTGGGCCACCCCTTTGGCCATGTATACAAAGCTCGCGTAATCAAGTGCATTCTGTCAGTTCAAAGCCAAACAGAGCCTTATTTTAAAATGATAAATTTAGTAGGATTTGAAGCATTTCCTTCTATTTTATATTTGCTTGCAAACATTCTTACCAATGCTACATGTCTTTGCTTTCTAATTACTTGAGCATGTGTTTGAATATACAAATTGATCTCCAACAAATAGGAAGTTTTCAACATATACAAACTAGCGACAATCAATGCTATGTGTGGGACTCACATCTTTTAAAATAATCACTATTATGTTATGCTAAATTAATGGTTCACAGTTAATTTACCAAACCAAATAAAACTCATTGTACAAATCAATTAACGTAAATGATAAAAAAAATTCAAGAAAGACGATTAAGAGGGAGAATTCAACAATTTAATAAATGAAAGCATGTAGCTATTGAAACATAACACAAATCAATAGGGGAAAAGATATTTTGTCTTCACAAGGTGCCTAGGGCTTGAATGACCAAAGTATCAACCGCTAAAACTAAATATACATTGGTTTTTTAATTCATACAATAATTACCTAATGTGTCAAAAGCTCCATTATGATTACCATGTTATGGTTTCTATAAAATCTGTGTATTTTTGCATCATAATGAATCTGAATGCATGTAACCATTTGTAAGAGGTAAAATTTTGGTTAATAATTTGAGTTTGGTCTTGATAGAGAAAGGAAAGCTCAAGCTGGAAATCCTTATGCTTGCATCTTTTGATTGGCTGCTGCGGTGTATGCAAAATTTGCGGGGAATTAAGGTGATGAAGCTATCAGCTGGCGCACCAACTTTCAGAAACATTTCCTCTCCTCAAGCACTTGTATATATATAAGCTGAATTGGAAGGTTCATACAGCATCATCTGCCCCATTTTCGCCTATCGATTTCTCGGTACGGTCGACTCTTTGTTAATTTTTTCAAAGTTTCCTTTCCTTCTCTCTCTCTCTCTCCCTCCCTCTCCCTCCCTCTCTCTCTCTCTCTCTCTCTCTCTCGTAATCTCTCCACTCCATTGTAATTACTATCCACTTTCAGCAATAAAAGTCTGCAAATCAATTTTTTCAAAGTTTCTTGTTCGTTTCGTCTCGAAGAAAAATCCAAAAACTACAAAATCTTGATGCAAAACTAACAAATGCAAATATTTTTTTTGAATAAAGACAAAATGAACAATTCAATAATCCGGATTATGGATTATTTGCCAAAAGAGCTCAGAGTTGAAGGAAAAGCCCCCAATTCAAAACCAACCCGGGTATGTCTACGTACACGCACATGTACGTATGCATACGAATACATCTGGATCGTCCATTTTAAGAACCGACAGTCTGATATCTCCATTTTAATAATTTTGGCTAAACTCCCCTGATCATTTTCACGATGACTTCGTGCAGAATTAACAACGACCATTATAAGATTTCAATATTCAACGTAAGGATTCTGGCGAAATATATTTCTTCCAGTCACTGAAGCCCTGAATGGTCTAATTAATATTGTGTGAAAGTGATATATGGTGACCGAGTGGTGGGAGGAAATGTTCGAGAAAAAGAAGAAGGAATTATTGGGGCCTTGTGACCCAAAAACGTGTTTTTGTTTACTGAATACTCCATATAAAAGAGGATCGCATTCGATCATTTACATGAGTAAAACATGCAACTATATAATATTTCATCGGGGTCGGTTGGTGTGCCAAACATGTGCACCATGCGTGCGTCCATTCCAGATTAACCGACCATTGGACACTGTTTGTGAATGTTAAACTTGGAAGTGGGTTAGGTTCAGGTCGGCTTCAGTATTTTAGTTAAGAGTTGTCAAAATCGTAAAAGAACAAAAAAAAAACATTTGATTTTGCACCCAATTAAACTATTGATGGGGATCTTTAATTCGATACAAAAAAATTTAAAAATTATATACTAGTATTTTACATTTTTAACTTGTTGGCTTGTTAAACTGCTTTAATTTGCAATATCCTTCGGATGAAAAAATAAAGTATTTTCTTGCATAATTTTTATTTTTTTGCACCAAATTAAGTTACTAACAGAGATCTTTAATTCGATACAATTTTTTTTTGAAAAGTTATATACTTTAGTATTTTACATTTTTTGGCTTGTACGTTGTTATCAATATATTATACACAGAAAATTATATGCAATTAAATTTTATAGCTTTATCTAATTTATCTAATTTAAAAATGTATATAAGTAATATGGATATGCACAATGGCAAATAAAGTCTTTTGACAGTTTTTTACATTATCCACCCCAACTTAATTCCCCTACTTACAAAATCATTCATAATTACAAATTTTATCTACCCCTCATAAACATTACATCATTGCGAGTCTACCCTCCATAACTAATCCACCCTCACTATTTAATCCACCCAAAATTAATCTAGTATCCAATCAACCCGTAAGGGACAAATGGCCATATACACCAAGAGCCTGTTTGGGAAACAATTTTTTTCCATTTTCACATTCTCATTTTTTCATTTTGGATGTTTGGGAGAAATCCTTAGAGAGAATGAGTTCTGTAAAATGCACAATCTAGAGCATTTAGTGAAAAATAGGTTGAGAAGAGCTTTTTAACTTCTCATTTTCACTTTTTCCATTTTGATTAACAAAAGGACCTACAAAATGTATTCTGCACATCTCTCTCAAACACTACTCTTGTTTTAAAATGGATTCTACACATTTTTCTCAAACACTCATAACAAATCCAAAATACATTATGATAATAATATATAAAGCCAAAAAGTTAAAAATGAAAAGTTGAAAACGAGGCTCCCAAACACCCCCAAGCTTGCATAGTAAAAAGCGCATTCGGTCAAAAAGATTCTTATTAAAAGAAAATAAAACTTTGCCGGCTGATAAATAAATAGATTAGCATGGGAATATATATTTTTAGTGCATTTTTTTAAACTCATAGTATACACGTAAACCCCTCAAAGGACTAGTAAGCTGCCCTTGGTTAGGCTGATACCAACTGCCACGAGGCGGGACTTGAGGCAAAGTTATGCCCATATGACACCATGTGTGGCTCCATACCAAGCAGGGACGGATCCAGGATTTTACCTTTGTGGTGGCGAAAATATGTACTCAAAAAATAAAAAGACAAACTCTATTACAAATATTCATCCACTCTATGAAAAACTATAGTAACATAAAAATCTAGTGGTGGCGAGTCTATATAATTTGGGAATAAAAATCTATTTTTTATGTAATAATTGTATTTTTTGAAAACCTTGTGGTGGCGGCCGCCACCACTTGTCCCTCCTTGGCTCCATCCTTGATACCAAGACACCCTAGCTTGTATGCACACCAAGCTCCAAACAATTCAGAATCAAGTAGGAAACACTCTATGTCAACAACAAGCAAGTAACAATATAGATATATGTATAGCTAAGAGCAAGAACAAAATGGTCGAACAAGCAAGTAACAATAACAATGTATACAGCTAACAACAAGAGCAAGAGCAAAATGGTCCAACAATAAAGTGTTTCATTGACGAGCAATTTGCATTACAACATATACAAAAGTCAAACTAACAAAGTAAAGACAATGACACTATGTGAACATGATTCATGGGAGAAGGAATAATTGGTCTTGAACACCAAGCTTGCATAGTCAAAACCACATTATTGAAATAAATAGATTTAGTCAAACAATAAATTTAAGTTGATAAGTATATAACTGGATATTTTAGTGTATCTTTTAAAAATTAGAGGGTAAACTTAAACCACTCAATGCCTAGTAAAGCCGCCCTGATTATGAATAAGGGACAACTAGCCATGTACATCAAACTTGTCACAGTTAAAAGCGTGTTTGTCACCTCAAAGCTAAAGATAATCTTGTGAGAAGGAATAAATTTAGTCAAACAATAATTTAATTAGATATGTATGTGACTGGATATTTTTGTGTATTTCTTGAGCCCAAAGGGTAAGCATAATAAAGTTGCTTGGTTATGCTTAAGAGTTAAGATACAACTGGCCATGCAAACCAAGCTTTGCATATTCAGAATGGCACTGTCACCACAAAGCTAAATAGAACTCTATTACTAGAAATAAATTTAGTTGGACAATAACTTAAGTAGATTAAGGTAGACTTTGGCTAAATTTGGTTTTTTGGTTTATTGGATTATTTGGTTTTGTCCTTATTCAATTTTTTTTTGCATTTGTTAGTTTTCGGTCGATTTTTTGAGGTTTCTTGGCTTGTCTCGACGAGAGGAATCTAAAAAGTATAAAATTATTAGCCAAACTTAAAGTTAAACCAAATTGGTTTATTGGTTTTGTGAATAAAGACAAAAATAAACCAAATTGGTTTATTGGTTTTTTGGTTTATTTTTGTCTTTATTCACAAAACTTTAAGTTTGACTTATAATTTTATACTTTTTAGATTCCTCTCGTCGAGACAAGCCAAGAAACCTCAAAAAATCGACCGAAAACTAACAAATGCAATAGAAAATTGAATAAGGACAAAACCAAATAATCCAATAAACCAAAAAACCAAATTTAGCCAAACTAGGCCTAAGGATGTGAATATATTTGTCGATAAAACAAATATGTGATGTATATTTTAATTTACTTGTTAAACATCAGGGGTAGGGTTTCACTTTAATCCCTCTTAGCCTCGTAAAGCCGTCCCTAGTTAGACTTAAGGGACAACTGGCTATGTACAGCAAAGTCCAAACTTGCATACTCAAAATTAAAGCGTATTCCGTCACTATAAACCTTAACGAAACCTCTAAAAAAAAAAAATTTAGCAGGATATAGTTAGATAAGTATGAAATTGTATGTTTTAGTTCATTTATTAAACCTAAATGGTCAATCCAATCCCTCAAAGCCTAATAAAGCCACCCCTGGTTAGGCTAGAGGGACAACTGACCATGCACACAAAGCTTGAATAGTCAACCCCTTAAAGCTAAACAAAACCTTAAATAAAGAAATTTCGTCGAACTCCAACAATATTATATATATATATTTCGTTATTTGCTTATATATGACTATTCTCAGTCAAGCTAGACAACTTGCGACTTTTCAATTAGTATGAGGGGGTAAAATTAAGTGATTGATATATTCTTCGAGTTGCTAATAAAGTTCCAATGTTAATTGGTCCCCTGAGCCTAGCTAGCTAGTGGATTTTTTTTTTTCATTGGTAATCCTCAAAGAAATGGAAAGTCTGACCGAAATGACTAAAAAAATTGCTTAAGCACATGTTTAAACTACCAAAACCATGCTGTTTTTCTAAATCCAACATCCTTTGACGGATTCTACTATCCCAAGCCATAACAATTGTTGTTAGGGCTAATTTGCACGCACTGCAATAACTCAAGTGTTTGGACCAACTTACGAATTCTAACATCACAAGCAATAACTATGATATATTGAGGAAAAGTTTTTGGTAATCATGAAAATGGAATGAATAAGAAAAAAAAATGCGTTTACATAGATATATTACAGATATATATAATAAAATTCGTGATAGTTTCTCAAGATAGCAGGCTTATATAGCACTATGGAGGCAGAGGAGGGTGCACAACCACCCACCTCGTGAGGTCAAACGGGACTCACTCTAAAGTCTAAACACGTTGAATTGATCAAATTTATTAATTTATTTGATCGTCTATGAAAAAAAGACGAATCAGAATTAATGACTGTTCCATGATTCACATAACTTATACCACTCGATAAATTTAAATTTTTAGGTAACAGATAAACTCCTCCTGATAGGGGATATTAGATAGTGGAATTAGTTTTGAAATTATTGATTGAGGTGCACTTAGGCCTAATTTGGCCTAAAAGTGATTTTTGGATTATTGGTTTTTTCGTTTTGTCTTTATTCAAAAAAAATTTCCATTTGTTAGTTTCTCGTCAAGATTTTGTGGTTTTTGGATTCCTCTCGGCGAGACGAATCTAACGAGTATAAAATTATGGTCAAAACTTAAATTTTTTTTGAATAAAGCCAAAATAGGTAGAATATTGGCAAATAATCCACCTATTTTGGCTTTATTCAAAAAAATTTGAGTTTTGACTATAATTTTATACTTGTTAGATTTGTCTCGCCGAGAGGAATCTAAAAACTACAAAATCTTGACACGAGACTAACAAATGCATCTAAAAATTAAATAAAGACAAAATAAAAAAATCAATAATCCGTTTTTTACTTTTAAGCCAAAGAAGGCCTTAAACTATCTTGAATACTTGAATTAAACACGCGTGTTACACAAAATGTAAGTCCGGTCTAAAAAGAGCTGGACGGCAGAGCTTAAAAAAAAAGGAGTCATAAAAAGGTCCTTTTTAAAAGTCAGACAATGTGAAAAACAAGAACGCGGCTGGACCAAAACGAACCCAAGGGAAATTTTATCTGCGCCCCATCTTTTCTCCGTACCCACACCTCAAAAATCTTCCAAAGTTGTGTGAGCCCCATCATAATCATCCAAACCGTCTATTTTGCAAAGAATAATGTATGAATTATTCTTGCAAAAAATTTAAGTCGATCGGATATTATTAAGTTCCTCATTTCTATTGAAAACAAGAAACGGTTGAGTTTTTTTAACCATCTACTATTTTCAAGACAAATCAAACACAAACCGATGTCGTACTAACTTTGTGTGAATGTATAATGATCGAAAAGAGGGGGTGGGGGGGGTGTACAAAATTTCTCCCTACTCACATAGTCACATCTATATTCCAATTATTATCTCCCGTTGAACTATGGAGTTGGGTAGTTAGTACTTTTGTAAGTAGTAGTACTACTTTTAAGTTGGTTTGAAAACCAGTTGCAATAAAGTCCATATTCCAAAAAGATGTTTAGAGAATTTTGTTACAGTAATTAATTAGGTATGTGGAAACTAAAATATTGAGTTAAAGGGATAGAAAAAGGACCATCTAAAAGTCATCGTTGGACGTGAAAAACAAGAACGCGGCCACGATAGACCCAATGCTGCATGCTACTCCTATGTACTCCCCAAATACCAGCCGAAAAGTCTCCATTGCCAGCTACTACTAGTAGATCTATTTTTAGGGGTTCTTTTGAACCGGTCAACCCTCAAGAGTTCACATACTTGTGCAAAGTTTTTGGGGTATCCTTCCCACTCACGCTTCTTGAGTATAAACATTTCAAAATTCATCTCATGTTGATGGACCATTATCATAGTGTCCAATTAATGTATGATGATAGGCTGATGTGGCAGAACTTGTTAATCTTTGTTGGCGACAATATGTTAATATGTTAGATTACTATAATAATATATTAATATATATAGTTAGATTACTACGATAAGTCAATGTCTCCAATAAAGAAATTTTACGCGTATTTATTCACACTAGCTATCCTTATCTTCATCCAAGTATAGCAATCGTACTCTTAAGTTTCTTTGAAGCAATCGGTCTATATTCTTTTCAACAATTACCATTCAATTCGGGCGATGAGAATTAAAGTTTTTGGCAAATTCTAAAAGAGTCTTTTCAACTACACTTGTTCATCAAATATTTGTTATGTATAAGAATCTCAATTAGAATTTAATTGGATAGGTGATCTATATACATCACTATTAGTATATTTTATCCCAATTATCTCTTTACGCGTGACCTAATCAAGAATAAGTTTAAAAAACAAAAAAGAAGTGGCCAAGAATTTTTCATATTGTTTATTCTCACTTAGCAATCCTAATCTCCATCTAAACTATACTATTTTATACTCCGTAAGATGTCTCCAAAACCATGTACTTGTCTATGTTCCCCTCAACAATTGTCATTCATTTCAAAAGATAAGAATTTGAGTTCTTAGAAATTACCCATAATTTTTTGAGGCAGTCTCATTCAATAAAAAATCTAAATGTAAAATTATCTGAGGTAGGATATATGATATATATGACTCTGGATAATTGAAATAAACCTTTCACGCGTGATTTAATCAAAAATAAATTTTAAAGAAAAGCAATGGCCAAGAAGTTTCCAAATATATTTTGTCTAGTACAACCGCTAGCAATTTGTGTATACATCAACAATTACCAATTAATTCAAGGCATAAGATTTAGAATTTACTACTATATAAAAGGTTAACCAGTCATTTCAGGCTTCTCATCAATAATTACCAATTAATTCCAGGGATAAGATTTAGAATTTATGAAGGTTAACCAGTCATTTCAAGCAGACTCGTTCAATTAATGATCTACATATATAATAAATAGCAACGTATAAAAATTATAGAATAATGATAATGCCAAAACTGTTTTTTATTGTGCCAAAATTCCAATGTATAAAGAATTTGTTCTTTACACATGAGTACAATCATTTTATGCAATTAAGTTTTGACATGATTAAAAATAATTTTGACATTAGCATTACCCAAATTAAAAGATATACATGTGAAAAATCTCTATGTATCTAGCAGTAGTATTTTTGTCAAGGATATAAGATTAGGGGTGGGAAGTTGGGATTTGGGGTTGCTGCAATGCAGCCCCTGCACAGCAGCATGCTGTGCACCCCATAGCGCGGCTGCACCAGAATTTTTTCAATGATTGGAAACGTTCATCGCGTAGATCTCGTCGGGTACTACAACTACACCAAAAATCAACTTGATCGGATATGGTTAAGTGTCTCATTGGAATACAAATACCTTGAAAATAATGAAACAAATGAACACAAACACGGAAACAAAACCGCTGAACCTATGTTTTTTCAAGTTATTTGTGTTCCGATGAAACATTTAATCATATACGATCGAGTTGATTTTTGATACAACTATAGTAATCGGTGAGCTTCAAGCGGTGAACGTCTCCGATCATCAAAAATATTTTGACGTGGCCACGCCATAGAATGCACAACACTCTATTGTGCTGGGGCTATACAGCAGCAATTCCAAGTCCGGGAAGTTGTATGCACACAACAATAACAGCTGTCAAATTACGAGAGAGGTTCGGAAGAGAAATTTATAAAGGGCCTACGGCAATCCGAACAACTCGTATATCTACCGCTTATCTCTCATCTCTCAGCTCTCACAAAACATCCTTATCCGGATTTTCTCTCCCTCCTCTGAAACTCTGTCTACCACTTTTGTCTACTTCTTCTCTACCTCTCTCTGCAAACCCATATCCTAACTTCCATCTTTTCTTCATCCCTTCTTTGTATTTTTCTTCTTTCTCTCTCTTTATCTCTTTAGATTTTCCTTTTATCTGTACAGATCTTATTCCTCTTTCGAGGGTTTCCTCTCTTTTTTGTGTTGTCTTGTTTTACTTCTTCTTTATTAGCAAGGTCAGTTGATATTCCTCTCAAAATTCCTGTGTATGATATGGCTTTGGTTTCTGCTTTGTTCGAGATCTTACAACGGCCCACAATTTTTGATGTATTGACTGAACTTGTGGCGTTTATGGCCCCTCTCTGGATTGCAATTCTCATAGGGGTTATGGTCGGTTGGGCATGGAAACCCAAATGGGTAAATCTAAGTGCAGATTCTTTTGATTGTTCGAAATGTTCTTCTTTGCCGTCCTTTTTTGGTTTGATTCCGTCTATTCCAAGCTTGAATTCACTGAAATTGCAATTGACCAGCTGCATTTCTTGGATTTCCATTAATGGGTTAGAAATGGGGACTTCGTCTATATCTACAACCGAAAACTTCGACTGCAGGTTAGTTGATAGTTTCCAACTATGGTACTTTCGTGGACTGCGTTGAAAAATTTGCTTAAAATAGATTTTTCTTTTCTTGGTCAAATGTTCAAAACTTGGGAAATTTTTAGCCCGTTTGGATTGAGGCATTTGATAAGAAAAGAAAAGATGAATTAGAGTTTTTTCCTAATCGCTCATTTGGATTGAGTAATTTGGTGAGAAATAGAGAGAAAAGTAAAAAACAAAAACAAAAACAAAAGAAGATTTTTTTCATGGGCTCTTCCCCTTTCTCATCACACCCTTCTCACAATCCAAAGATGCTCTTAATCTATCCATTGATTTTCAGAATATGGATTTCCAATTCAAAAATTATATCTTTCTCAATTTCTAGAAATTTCTGACGGTTGACTTGAACTTGGTCAGTTTATCACAGCCAGAAAAAGCAGAACAGGCCGAGGTGGGAAAAGATGACTTGGAGCATTTATGCCGAATTGTAGAGGAGAAAGACGGCGGCCCTGCTTGGATTCAGATGATGGATCGATCCACACCCGCTATGAGTTATAGAGCTTGGCGGAGAGATCCTGAGGTATGTTTTCTTGATTTCAAGATGTTTCAATTTGACTTCTAGATTAGTGAATAAATTCGCCAGTCCCAAGACTGGATAAACGAGGAGGAGAATTGTGTGTTAGGTAACTAAGAGCCAGCATGTAAAAGCCTCCTTTAGATCCTTTTGACATGAATTCGATTTTGATTTTGACCTCGACAGAAGTGACGATGGATTCATGTTCGATTTTGATTTTGACCTCGACAGAAGTGACGATGGATTCATGTAGCTGACCGCTCAATCCCCAACTGAGTGGGATTTAAGTCACAGTTTGGTTCTTGCGGAATAAAATTCATTGGTCCTTTGGGAATGAATCCGTAGTAATGCATCCCATACAATCCCTATCACCCTGTCAAGATGGTTATATTGCCCCCAATTTCTGTATTATTCGAGAATCGTAGTTCTAGTTTCCATACCTGCTGGATGCACTTGGAAACTCTGTTCGATTGCTGCTTATGATTTATATGCATATAACTGAGACCTTATAGCTAATGGATTTCGTGGTTTGTTCCAGAATGGGCCCCCGCAATATCGTAGCAGCACAATCTTTGAGGATGCCACTCCTGAGATAGTGAGGGATTTCTTTTGGGATGACGAATTTCGAACAAAGTGGGATGACATGCTTGTTCATGCTGAGACTCTAGAAGAGTGCCCCACCACAGGATCCCTAGTGGTTCAGTGGGTGCGCAAGGTATGTAGGGAGAGCAGTTCCATTTCCCTTGGATCTTCTCATGCCTTGTTTATCTTGATCACATCGGCTTACGTGTTCTAATGTTGCTTTTTTCTTTTTGTGTCCCGCAGTTTCCCTTCTTTTGTAGCGACAGAGAATACATTATTGGCCGTCGAATTTGGAAATCAGGACAATCATATTACTGTGTTACAAAGGTAGGTTTCTTTGACCAAAAATGGTCCTTTTACATTGTTTAGTTCTGATTTTCCCCCCTGGTGCATGATTCTAAACTTTTAATGCTGCTTGTTTCTTTGAGTAATTGATGAGAAACGTTTATTTGATTGATTTAATTTTTCATGGCAAGTGCTGTTGTTTTGATAAATTGTAGTCTCGGGGACGAAGAAATTATTACTTAAGAATTTCAGACGCGTCACTTGTCTTGATTAGTGTTCTATATAGCAATGGCAGCAGGGATAGAATCATGCACGCTGATCTTAAAGTTCCAAGTGTACCACTTAGGAGTCCGAAATTGTAATGCCCATGTAACTATCTACCACTCCACTCCTACCCAAAACAACACAGGCGTAGGTGCACAGACAAGCACACACACGGAACATTCAGGATCATGTGAAGAAGGCTAGAAGTTATATAACCATTAAATTTAATGGATATATATGAAGTCACGTTAAACTTACGCAACAAAACGGAGAATTTACTGGTTGTGGTTTTTCCTGGAGCGACATATGCGTTGCTGATATCCTGGGAAAACACCAGATTGTATCTTAGGGATCGTTGAAGTTGTATGTGTAGAATTTATAGGTAGGCTGGTCTTTGCTTCAAATGTTGCAAGTTTTTCTTTTGGAAAATGGAAACAAGGATATAGTAATTCCTGCTAGTTTTTTATTAACTTCTTTCACGCGTCTTTATTACATTAAACTGTGTTCAGGAAGTTGACTGATTGACGATTTCTTTTTTGGGCATTTTTAGGGAGTACCGCGGCCCCTCTGTACCCGGGGCAACAAACCTAGGCGTGTTGATTTGTATTATTCAAGTTGGCACATACGAGCAGGTAATTACTTCCTCAAGATGTTTTTGAGCTTGTAATAGGGATCAAAGCTTGCTTTAGTGCACAACCTATTTTGTTGCTTTGACTGCTATACAAATTGGTCGATTGGAAGAAATTTCTAATTAGTTTAAGGGCTTGTTCGTTTGTCATATAATCCTTGTCCCTTTGGAATTGAACTATGCTGAATTCCGAAATTTTAAATTTTCACCACCACCAAAACAAAACACTTGCTCTGCCGCAGAAGTCCCAAATCTTTTTGGGACACAGTAAATTTCAATGTATCAAAATAAGACGTCCCAAATCTTTTCTAATTTTTCCACTTTTCAATAACTAAGATGTTTGTATTTGTACATTTCTCAGTTGAATCAAAGAGAGGGGATGGCCAGCTGACCGCGTGTGAGGTGTTACTCTTCCATCATGAAGAGATGGGAATACCTTGGGAAATTGCAAAGCTTGGAATTAGGCAGGGCATGTGGGGAGCTGTCAAGAAGATAGAACCTGGGTTGCGAGCATACCAGAAAGAGAGAGAATCTGGTGCTGCTCTCTCACGGTGTGCCTTCATGGGTCAAATCAACACTAAAATTAGCGCAGACTATCTGGATTCTTTGGAAAGCACAAGAAGCTGTTCATCGGAGATTGAAGCCATGAATTCGTCCGAAGAGAAGCCGAGGAGGAACATACCGAAGCTTCTACTTGTTGGTGGGGCCATAACGCTTGCTTGTACTCTTGACCGGGGACTTTTGACGAAGGCTGTTATATTTGGAGTGGCTAGAAGGTTTGCAAATATTGGGAAGAAGTAGTGATTGGTATGCCTTTGCATCTGATCCACAGATGCGCCGCCAGAAATCTTTGCTTTCGCAGCGGGTTAGGAATTTTGTGATTCTAGATCTCCTCTACCTCCTGAATAAGATAGAAGATGTTTCGTTTTTTTTTTTGTTCTCTGACCCAGAAAGCAGCTAAATGTAGGAAGAAGTATAATTGTATAGTTTTGTTCAGCTAAATGGAGAATGCCCTTGAGGGATCTCGTGCTGCAGAAATAACAGGCACCTTTTGTTTCATTTCTCTCATTGATTTTATTTACTTTATTTTTTTTTACCATCATTACTTTTCCTGTCTTGGTTCATGACTTGGGGAAACAAATAACAGCACTTAGTATGTTTTCTTCGATCACCGGATCGAAAAAAACAGTCTCTCAAAACTGAGATGATGTCTTTTTTAAGGGGATTGCAGGGTTTAGTGCCGGACTCAGGCAGGATTCTTAATATGGAGGACTACATCATATATGTATCAACATAATACCATCCTTAAAGTAACAAAAATGAATATCGTCAAGTACATTTTTAGTTTGCATACAACACAAAAGACCAATTTGGATTACATTTTGGAAGAAAATTTATGGTATGTCTTCCCAAAGGGATTTTTCCTTCAAGAATTAAGAGACGGCTTGTGATTGGGGCCCCCTTCTTGTACCCCCTTCGACCACCCCCAGCTGCGTCAATGCTAACGTGATTTTGGAGGTTTACCAGTTTCCCAACAAAATTTTGGCGAATTTTGTCGGTTTACCTTGTTTGCCTCCGGTGGAGCCGATTACCTGAACGATTGTCTGGGATTTTATTTGTTTGGAGAACACGATGATACTTGCATTTTACCTTCACACGAAGCATTGGACGAGTACAAAGTAAGATTCGAACAAAAATGTTTGCAGACCAAAGCCCACTGGCCAACCAACACTTGCATGCAGTTGGAGAAGCAGACAGTTAACCACAAATCTAACCAGAATTAAGCACTTTGCCGCGGCTGAATCTCAAACAATAAACAACAGTGAATACATATACTACCACGAAAGTAATTGCGATACAAATGCGTTTGAAAAAGGGGAGTGGGGGAGAAATATCTGGTAACAGCATTTCATTATTGAGCAGATAACTAGAAATCTGACATTGAGAGATTAGACATGAGCAGTGCCTTGTGTGAATTTGGGATCTTCGCATCTATACCGCCCATCGGGGCCAATCCCAAAGCCTTTAGGATCTGCAAAGACATTCTCTAATAGCTGAGGCCTGGGTGGAAGTGGGCTTGCATCTGCAAATTCCACAGCATCTTCCATCATCTCCTCAATCTTTTTTTCTATGGCTTTAAACTCATCTTCCTTTGCAAGATTGTGCTCAAACATGTATTTCTTCAAGGCCGTGATGGGATCTCTTGTTGCATAGTGAGACTTCTCAGCTGACAAGAGGGGAAGGTTGTCACAAAAAATTAACCACAAGTTGAGCATATACATTCACAACGGGAAACATTGACAAACGCGTAATTAATATAATCCATTAACAACTTACTACTATAATTTTAATTCAAGGAGCAAGCAAAACTGTTTCTCCAACTGGCACAACTAATGTTCTGTTCCAGGTGACAGCCTGAAGAGCTTGCTAAAATGAGGGAAAATTTGATAAACCAATGATAAATGCAAGGGAATCTAGGACTCGCAATCAGAGCAATGTAACATTACATGCAGAATCCATTGATGTATCCGTGTCATACAATGAGCAAGCATATATTTGGGATTCAATATCTGTAAGCCAAGTGGGAGAACAAGAAGCCATCTATGTCCGCTACTCCAACCTATTTGTGGGACTGAAAATCCAAAAGTCAAAATGGAAACCAATCGCTGTTATTCCTACAAGTCTATGAGACTGAAAACAAAAGAAAGTATACTATTATCTAAATTTCCCAACCATCTTCAGAATCTACTTTCGTCAAACATCGAATGTTGCCAATACAGTTGACTATGCCTGTGAATATAATTTAAATTTTGGATAGTTAAGTTTACAGCATGGGGAAGTAAACAAGTATTTCAAAATCACAAACACGAGCAATCTACTAAATACTCATTCTCATTAAGGGCATTAGGATTAACATTAGACTCTAATGCGTGAGCATTGACTATGGAATGAGAATGATGAAGCCAAGCCAACTTTTTTTGGGTCCACCTCAAGCGACCATAATAGTGTATTTACCAACAAAGACGGCAGAAACAACACCTATCCCTAGCACGAAAACGAGTCATCCATGTCATGGGAAAAATCTCGTACAAGTTCTACAGATTCTTTTCATTGAAAAACTAAGACCAACTCAAAGACCTTACAAGGATATTAGTCATGAGGAATATCGACTAAAAACTCAACTTGCATATGACTGGAACAGCATACGGTATGTACCCGAAATTGTCTACAATAAAGTACATATCACCTCAACCAAGCAGTGTAAAGCTATTCAAAATCTTGTAAGAATCCAAGTATTTAGGAAGTCTGAACCTAAAACCAAGACTACTTTTCCGAAAAATTAGTACATAAATGCATGAAAATTTTCAATTGCATGAAAATGCGTTAATTGGAAAATACTTCATCATAAAAACAATTGGATTTTCCTACTGCATCTGATCAGAAAGTTTCGGAGCTCAATCTATTTGAAGTTCAAATTCTTCCATGATAGTTAAGGAAGCAAATAATTCCACTATAATGTCAACAAGATAAGTACGTTGGTGCATGTAAACTTATCAACTACAATATTTGACAAACAAAATGCCAAAAAATAAATTGAACAACTGAAGAAGAGACAGATTCAAGCTGACTATAGATTCAATTCATGCTTACCAGGGTCACGAAGCTCATCAGGATCAGCCAACGAGTGTCCCCTAAACCTGTATGTCTCGCATTCAATCAAGGTTGGTCCCTCCCCTCTCCTGGCCCTGCCAATGGCCTCCTTAGCCACCTCTCTCACTTTTAACACATCCATCCCATCGACATGAACTCCCGGCATCCCAAATGCAGGGCCCTTCTTCCAAATCTCAGGGTCAGAAGTCGCCCTCAAATGGGACATCCCAATTGCCCACAAATTGTTTTCCACCACAAACACAATAGGCAGTTTCCATAGTGCTGCCATGTTCAAGCACTCAAAAAACTGCCCATTATTACAAGTACCATCCCCAAAGAAAGCCAATGTCACATGATCAGAATCTGCCTCTTTCAGCACCTCCCTCCTGTACTTAGAGGTGAATGCAGCACCGGTGGCCACTGGAATTCCCTCACCGATGAAAGCAAAACCACCGAGTACATTAAACTCTTTTGAGAACATGTGCATGGACCCACCCTGGCCGCGGCAACAGCCAGTGGTCTTGCCAAAGAGCTCACTCATGACTTGGCGTGCGGGCACACCTTTACTGAGGGCATGAACATGATCCCTGTAGGTGCTAACAACAGAGTCTTCCTTGGTTAAGAGCTTGATGAAGCCTGTGGATATGGCTTCTTGGCCATTGTAGAGATGAACGAAGCCGAACATTTTGCCTCTGTAATACATCTGAGCACACATATCTTCAAAACCCCTGCCCAGTACCATGTCCTCGAATAACTCCAAGCCTTCCTCTCTTGTGATCAGCTACAATAGCACAAATTACAACTTCAAATCAAGTAAAGAGTGCTATTAAAGAGGTTGCCAAGGTTAAATATCAAACAGTATGTTTGACTATTGACCAAAGGAGGAGGAGCTGGATTTGAGCTTACATAAAGCACGCAATGTTAAAAGATTTGAATTCTAACACGTTTGTATCAGAAAAATTTCATGCATTCTCAGTAATTGTCTAGAGAACGGGAGAATTACATTGCCAAGGCAACTTTTATGCGTGCAGCTGATGTAGCCATATACTCTTTGCCCCCAAAAAACAAAAGAAAACCCAATATTCTGCTCCTACCAGTAACTTGAAAAACAGAGTCAGCCATGTAATGTACTTGTTGAACTACAAGTGCTACAGACTGCTTTATTAAAAAACAAGAAAGACAAAAAATATTAAGGAATCTTATATATTGGCCATTCAATTTTATTTACCACCTTAAGCATGATTCAATCAAATCACCTGCTTCATTAGTAGAAGAGTGTCAACTTTGAGGCCCCAAATCTATTCCTCTCATCTCAACACTTGGTTTTGGTCCTCAACGACCCGCCTTCATTCACGTTGTATTCCCATTAATTCAATGGTTCTCACAATTTCACATATAATTCTGATATTGCAGAGCCGTAATGTGTCACATGGTAAATAAAAAAGCAAAAGGGATTTTCGTGCCAAACAATTAAAAACAAATTTGAGACCACTGACTTCCAAAGGAATAAGGAGTCCAAAATTGACCAGCATAATACATGAACAATTAAAGTGCCGGAACTTTATATGGAACCCAAAAGCTTAAGTTATTTGGTGGGGAGGTTTCAACATTATATTAAGTGATCTCCCAACGTAGGACAAGCACAAGTAGTGCCATTGCCTTCTTTACTACGTTTGGACTTGGTAAGTTTTCCATGTTGAGTCGAATTAAATCGTAAGTTCCACTCCCGGTGGTGTCTTCAATGTCTCGTGGTAGCACATCCTATGGGTAATGGCCGAAACAATTACCGGAATACTCCTAAAAAGATATGTGCTTGTAGCAAAAAGAGCTACAACACAATCTCATGACACGGTGATACCATTGGCAACGAGCAAGGACAGAGACAGGAAATTGAATTTTTTTTTTTTTTTTGTGGGGGAATTTGATACAAAACTTTACACACTGATACAAAATGTGTTGTTTTTAAATTTTTCATGCGAATAGTTTTTTAAATAACATATTGATGTTGGTACGTACGTATGTTCATCCAATAAAAACATATTGGTCTATTAATTTTAAATTAACAATTAGTATGCTTTTATTTGAAGCTTATTGTGATTTGTTAGACATTAAATCTCCACTACTCTTAATTTAACTATGCACGACTATTGATAGAAGGATTATGATATATGAACCGCTATTAAAAAAAATGAAAATCTATGGTATTAATGCTTAAGATAAGTTGTACAATTATGGGCGGGCAATTGCATAAAGTTATGAGATTTAATAACCTATTGTGTATTTATATGGGGTCCGTAGTGGGGTTCTTGAAAACTTAGCTCATCCCTGGCAACGAGCAACAACCCGACTCACCTACAGCCCCCATGATGTGACAGGGTCTGATCACGATGGGCTCTCACCCTCTCTGGCTTGTCACCAAGCTAGGTAAGGCCTTACACTACATGTACCGGATGAATTTAATTTTTGAATGAACTAAATTTCCTTTTTGCCCTTTCTATATTGAAATAAAGTTAGAAACTTTCACAAAATTTGAAGGGTCGATTGATTATTGAAAGTTGAGTCCTTCTAGGGGTAATCAATTGTGTTCCCTAAAAAACTAAGAATTTCAAAATTGAACAATTTGCGACGGAGGTTTGTAATTCAAGAACAAACTAATCCAATTATGGATAAATAAAAGTTGGATACTGTCGTTCAGGTAAAATCACAAATGTTGAACAATAATAATACAACTTGAAACACGAAACAGAAGGGAAATCGTGCACCAGATTGGATTGAATTAGTTGTTTATGACTGAAATGCTTACCAGATCGGAGTGGGAGAAGTTGGAATTCGTCTTTTTTTTCTTGACAACATCGGAGGAGGAGACAGCAACGATGGTGGATTGACGGCGAACCGAAGCAGCTGACTGAATTGTGTTAGAAAAAGGAACCAAGCGGAGTTTACGAGAAGATCCGAGGAAAGGTGAGTTGGGATTATTGAAAGTTTTATTTGCAGTGCGATGGCCGTGTCGAATAGTATTGATTGTATAGAAAGCCGAAGCCATTGCGTCGGACTTTGGAAACGGAAATGAAATGAATCTGTGTGACACAATGTGTTTGATTGTGGGTCTGAGAGAGAGAGAGAGAGAGAGAGAGAGAGAGCGAGAGAGAGAGGCTTGGTTTGTTTGGACTTTGGAAGGAACGAAGTTCTTGTGATGAGAGAGAGGGAATTTAAAGCGGGGCGGAGAAAGCAAGAGTGGGAGTTTTGGTAGTTTGCAGGTGTAGTGTAAATTGTGTAATGAGAGGGAGAGTCAAAGAATCAAAGAAAGCCACGCACACGCAATAATGGGGATGATGATTCATACTGTAGTAAACCCGTCATTGGTGCGTGCTTTTTCATGAGCATCCTCCGCAATCGGTCATATTCGGGGGTCCTTTGGCAAAAAAACAAATTAATCTGTTTTTTAAATTTTTTTGTTTTATTCTTATTCAATTTTTTTTTTCATTTGTTAGTTTTGCGTCAATATTTTCTGGTTTCTAAATTTATCTCGACGAGACGAATCCAACAAGTATAAATTTATTGTCAAACCAAATATTTTTTTGAAATAAAGCCGAAAATGGTTGAATTATTGGATTAATTCTTGCTTTATTAAAAAAAATTGTGTTTTGACTGTAATTTTATACTTGTTAGATTTGTCTCGCAGAGATAAATCTAGAAACCATAAAATCTTGACACAGAACTAACAAATAATACAAAAACAAAAAAAAAGTTGAATAAAGACTAAACGAACCAAATCAACCCCCAGTGTCACATAAGAAACCATATAGCAATCGGTCATATTCAGTGTCACATAAGAAACCATATGAGAGGATATTTATAGACATTTTATCTCACCTCTATTTGTATTTGTTTATCTTCCTTTTGAAGATTGGCTTACATGAGGACAAAGATATGGAGAGCAGGTTATAATCAAATTTACTTTGATACTTCATTTCATACTCCCTTCGTCTTAATTTTATAATTCCTTTTGGGGATTCCAACTTAATAAGAGGATATAATCATTGTACTTTTAAAACCATATTTTTTCTTATTTTACCCTTCAATCAATACAATTTAAAACTTTTTTTATTACTTTTAACTTCAAAATCTAAGGGTAAAAGAGGAAATTTCTTAACAATTACTCATTTAGTTTTGAAGTGGGACAATATTTTTGGGACGACAAAAAGTGTCAACTGAGACTATAAAATTGGGACGGAGGGATTATTTGGCATGTAAGAATAGTAGTACTCCCTCCGTCCCATTTTAAATGTGTTACTTGGGATTCTGTGCCATTTTCAACGGCTTATAACTTTTAATTTATAATAGTTTTTATGATTTTGAAAATTTTGTATAATAGAAATAATTAAGATATATCAAACAAGATCCATAGTGCATATGTTTTGAGGTTCACATTAAAAGTTATAAGCCGTTGAAAATGGCACAGAATCCCAAGTAACACATTTAAAAAAATGGACGGAGGGAGTAGTATTTTATTGTGTCCTCCAATACACACTTTTAGCTTCTTCTTCTTTTTTTATATATAGTTTTTCCGTTCTTATTTGTTTGTCTACAACGAAAAGTCATGAAATTATGTGCTTTTGTGTATCATTTTTCAATTTTTTTTACACCGAATTAACGTACTCATTGTGTATTTTAATTCGATGTGAAATTTTTTAAAAATGATATAAGGAAGCACTTAATTTTTTTATTTAAAAAAAGGCAAGAGAGAGAGAGTGAGACGAATAAACAGGAATTGAGGGAGTATACTTTTAGATGATTTTGTGTTGTAAAAGTAATGTTCATATGTCAACCTTGATGGGAGGGAGAGAGAGGTATTTGAAGAGTGCTTTTAAATTGTTTGCCGAAGTATCTCGCATAATATTTCAAGATTCTGCTAGATGTATACCCTTAAACAGACAAAAGTATAATGACGCAAGCCAAGCTGCAAAGGATTTTAATTTATAATAATTTTAAGGTCACTTAGCTAAAAATTCAAAATATTTAGCATTTTTAAAGGGAATGGCAAAAAACTTTTGCAATCGAACATAAAAATAAAAAAAAAAACATTTGCCATTTTTAAAATGAAGGACAATGAACTTTTGCAATCGAATATAAGACAAAAAAAAATTAGTGAATTGTCACTAATTTTTCAAAATAAAAATTTCGAACATAAAATTCAAAAAAATAATCACCCCACCTCCAGTCGACCACCACCCCACCTTCAGCTGAGCACTTTCGGCAATCAAAAAAATTAGTGAAATGTCACTACTTATTAAAAATTCAAATTTCGAATATAAAATTCAAAAAAATCATCACCCCACCTCCAACTGAGCATTTTTGGTGATCAAAAAAATTAGTGAAGTGTCACTACTTATGAAAAATTCAAAAAAAAAAAAAAAATCACTACCCCTCTTAGCTGACCAAAGACCCCACCTCTTTGCAAGTTCTTACAGTAAAAAAAAAATTAGTAAGATTTCACTAATTTTTAAAAGTTTTAATTACATATAGAAATTCAAAAAAAAATCAACTCCTAGGTCTACTGAACACTACCCACCCCCCACCCCGACAAAAAAAAAAAAATGTGAGATTTTACTAATTTTTAAAAGTAATAATTTCTTATAGATAATTCAAAAAATCAACTTCTACCTCCGACTACTGCCCACCTCTGGCCAACCATTTCCGGCAACCATACAAATTAGTGAGATTTCACTAATTTTTAAAATTCTAATTTCTTATAGAAAATTAAAAAAGAAACTGATAATCACTTGAGTAATCGAAAAAGAAATTGATAAAGTGATAATAATTACTTACAAAGAATCATCATGATGGTAAAGAAAAACATAATTCTTCATTTCGTGGAGGTCAATCATCTTCCAAAGGTTTAGCAGCGGACGGGCCTTTTTCCATGTAACCAAATAAAAAGGGGTAGGAATAAGATAGTTTCAGGGTCGACAAACCTCTTCTCGATTTGGAAGAAGTTGAAATTTGGTTTTGAGACAAAGAACGTGGATCATGGTTGTCGTTGGTAACTTCCTCAACTTGCAAACAATGTCCCTTTATATATTAGATAATTATAAATAATGTTTTTATGTTTAATTACAAATGTTCTTTATCATTTTCTTTAAAATAGACAAAATATTATGTATTTATGATTAATTATTCCATTATATAACACAAAGTAAATTTGTGAACAAACAAAAACAGACAGAGAGAGTATTTTACATTTAACTAGTTTGAATTAGAAGTCAATATTGAAGATTTTCAGTGAATACTTTTGTGTGTTTTCAATTGAAAAAAAATACATTTTTTAGAGTGGTTGGTATTTTAGTGGGATTGAAAGACTAAAAACATTGTTGTTAGCAACTAAGAAAAGCCCATTAGAAGGAAAGCCCATTAAACATTCCAATTTTTAACTTTTTCTATCCACGGCAGGAACTCCACTCTCTTATTGGGAACACCATAGAAGGAAAGCAAAAAACTTCTTCTTGTAAATGTAAAACTTTGATTTTGAGTTCAAAGAACCCTTTCAAAGAGACCCCTAATCTTATTACTCGGGAGCCTATCCGATTAAAAAAAAAAAAAAAGCCTAAAATAATTGGCCCTAAGAGATGACTTGGTGGGTAAATGGCCTCGGCCGGCGCTGGACTACTTCAATTAATAAAAGAATTGAGAAAAATCATTACAGGCATCCATGTTCCTAGTTTTAACTTTTTAATACTCCCTCCGTCTCAATTTTATAGTCCATTTTAAAAATTCGTGTCACTTTTTAAAATGTTACTGTATATCTTATAATCTACAATGTTTTAAGTGATTTTGAACACTTTCTCTATTAGATTAAATCAAGATTTATCAATCATGATCCATATTGCATATAAAATGTATTACTGATTGAAAGATATAATCGTTTTTTTATCCGATTAGAATAAAACAAGAGACTAAAAATTGAAACGGATAAAGTAATTCAAGATGTCCAGCTAGTTGACGCGCATCTTTGTGTCAGGCCTTGTTTTCATCTTTTAGGAGTAAATCTTAGTTTAGTACTAAGAGACAAGGGTCTCGAAGCAGTTCAACCCATCTAACTCCGGCGCAAACCGTGCAGCCCTTTTCTGCTGCTGCTGTTTCCCGGTACTCTTAGTATACGCGGCTGCTGGTGATGACGGTTTCCCTTCTGTTATGCTACTTGTATTAAGTTGAATCTCTGTACTTGATTGATGAGATTTTGAGCCCCCCTCGCAGTTTTTGTTCCAACTAGAACTAGATGGCAAATAAGCCTTTACCCTCTGCCCCAATAATTCAGCACAAACCGCATCGAACGAACTGAATATCGAATTCATGATTGATTTTAAATGTATCCTTCCTTCCTTCTTCAGAGCTCTGATTGATTAGGCTGCAGAAAGATTCAAATCGAATTCTCCCCTGGAGAATACTGTTACAGATCACAGAGAGAGAGAGAGAGAGAGGGGATGAGATTTATGTGGGAAAAGTGAAGTTTGATTTTACAATTTAGTCATTGGAAGAACTCACTATATATATAATGACGATGAAGAGAAGTTGGAATTTGGAAAGAAGTTCAAGTTGGATTCTTTAGCTGTTTCCTACTCCTATTGCTAATGGGAAAAGCGTGTGACTAAGTTTTGACCAAACCATAGCCGCCCAAATCACAACTTGTTGGTCAACAACCTTTCTTTTACCGCTCATTCAAATTTATGTTTCAACTTACTAACCAACGGTGGAGTTTCTTCACGCTTGCTTAATTTCTCATCTCCATCTCCATTAAATAATTGAGCCACTACCATTTTCAGCCGCACATCCACATATGCAAGATGGATTTTAGTTTACGACAAAATCTTAATGGATGGAGGGCTCCATATGTTGAACTGATCTTTTCTTTTAGACGGTTAAGTGTGCCGGAGTCACTTTCATGCACCTCATCTCTCTAGTCTGGTAAAAGTAGTTCATCGTTCTTCATTTTGAGACCAAGACATTCAAAGAAAAATTACTGTAATATTTTCTTCCGGCTTGACTCTAAGAAAGATCCATGATGCCTAACCAAAATTGGATAACCAAAAGATTCTACGTACATTTGGTTATCCATTTGTAAATTCTTAAAGTTAAAGAATGTCAAGTCCCACATTAGTGTTTTTTGTCCATAACCAAAAATAATGGACACCCTCCATCACTTATTCAAATGATAAACAAAACTTGCCACATTACTTTTTCAAACTACAAAAAATAGTTTTGAAATTTTTTTTAAAAAATATTTTGAATTTTCTTTAAGTACAAAACGGTTTAAAAAAAACAGTTTTTAAAAATAAATTTTGAAAAAAAACATTTTTAAAAAATAAACTTCTGAAAAAAACAGTTTTTAAAATGAAATTTTGAAAAAAAAACAGTTTTTTTTAAAAGAACTTTTGAAAAAAACAGTTTTTAATAGGAATTTTTGAAAAAAAAAACAGTTTTTTAAAATGAACTTTTGAAAAAAACAGTTTTTTAAAATAAACTTTTGAAAAAAACCAGTTTTTTAAAATTAAACTTTTGAAAAAGAAAAAAAAATTTAAATTAAACTTTTGAAAACATTGTTAAGAGAGGAGAGAGAAGGTTTTTGTCATTTTGTGTAATGGTGGGTGTACTTGATTGGGTAGATGTGGGGTCCATTAAATTTGGTTATTGGCAAAAGGTTACTAGTTTTGGTTATCCAAGTGACAAAATTTGGTTAGTTGCTAAGAGGTTGCTAAGTTTGGTTATTCCAATGTGAGCACTTTTTTAAACAAACATTACTAACTTTAGCAACTTTTTTATTTTTGTTATGCCAATGTGGATGCACTAAGAATAGAACCATGTTCAATTATATAGAAATAAATCATCCAACCAATCAACCCGATTAACATTTCGGCTATTGAATGGGTCTTTGGAAGGAGGGTAAGGAGAAGGGAGCGTCTTGGGAACTTGGAATTTAGATACACACATGATGAAATTACTAGTCCTGGGGGCCACGGACGGGCAGGAGCCAGGAGGGATGAATCTGCCTGTCAAAGTCAAACTCCTCGTTTTTTACCCCCATAATTTTGGCAACCGTTCTTCTCTTCTCTGTTTTTAAAAATTAAATTGAATGCAAAAACAAATATACCCATTATGGTCCACAAATAACTTTCCACCGCCGTCAACGTCTTATTTATTATTATTATTATTGTTTTTCAATATGATAAAACAAGGGCCACATGCATGAACTTGTAAAGTAATTTCGAGTATATGACCTGTAATGTATATGCCGACCAAAAAGAAAAAATCTGATTATGATTCTGCTCTCTCACTAGAAAATCATCCTAACACATCTCTTTTCTGCACATGACAGCTAAGCTAGATTGTGTCTTTTCTTTGAAGTTTATATACACCTGTGAAAACAAAAAATTACGAATTTTTTTGAATCAATTGAAAAACAATCTAGCTAAGTTAAGCTAAGCTAGATTGTCTTATTGTTCGGATGGTATATTTGCTAAAACAATTTGAATCATAAATTTGGAAAAAAAAATTACGAAATTTAATCATCTCTGTTCCCTTTGGTCAGGATGGAAAATCCATCTTATGTTGAATCGAGGGCATGAGGCCATGCATATTAGGGCTGTCCAGCGGATCGTCCGATCCGCCAATCCGAACCGATTCGAACCATCCGTTGATCCATCCGTGAATGTTCGGTTCGGTTTCCGGATCGAGAATTTTCTATCTAACGGTTCCGGATCGGATCTGCTCGATCCGATCAATCCGCTCAATAATCCTTCTTTAATCTGTCAAATCCGCCGGATCCGACTCGATCCGATCCGATCCGTAACCGATCCGTCAATGTTCGGTTCGGTTCCGGATCTTGAAAACCATAATCCACTCTGAGCGGATCGGATCCGTATCCGATCTGTCCAGATTCGATCCGTGGACACCCCTAATGCATATTTCCCGTTGAAGACTAAAGCAACGAGTAAATTTAGGTACAAATAGGGTACAACATATGTGGTGTCCGAGCGCGCAGTAAGAGGTGACTTGAAAGCTTCTGCTATATCGGTAGTATAGGACCGTAGTACTTTGAAACTAATTTCTAGATTTGAATCAACATTGTCAAAACTCTTCCTGTTTCAATCTTTCCAATTATGCCAAAGAGTAGTACAAAACAAAATGTTCCAAGGTACCTCGATTCCTACATTTAGAAGTTTTTTTCTTTTTTAAATTTGTCGAGATCCAATCCATAGTGGAACTAGCAATTCCATCTCTCATTAACCGACCCGAGGGATTGGTTTTTCAAAGCGCAGAGGCTTTAGGGCACTCCCTAAAAAGATGGCCAAGATTTTCAGGGGAATTATTACATCTCCTAAAAATCAGTAATACCTCTCTTGGCACAAAGAAGGTTTTTTTTTTTTTGTCAAACAATAACAGATAATATTATAATTTCATAGAAACCAGAGAGTACATTAAGACCACGACTCATCCCTAAATAAGGGATGCAAAAGCCACGACAGTGGAGTGACGGTCCAAAGACTAAAACCCACACCAATAGAACCACGCCTTGCCAACTCATGAGCTACTAAATTACAAGTACGATGGGCAAAAGAAAAAGAACAAACTTGAAATTTTTTGCTCAAAGTCTTAATATCGTGAACTAGAACTTCCATCTCTTGATTCATAGCCACATCCCCATTGATCATCTTCACCATTGCTTAGGCATCGCCCTCAATAATCACAGCTTCCATGCCAAGTTGAGAGCCAAGTTTAATACCTTCCCGAATTGCTGCAGTTTCCACCACCGAAGCACTAGAAAAACCATTAATCTTGCCCATAGTTGTAGCAACGAATTTCCCCTTTTCATCCCAAGCCACTACCCCGTATCCGCCTTGTCAAGATTCCTTGCTCCAAGCTCCATCAACAGTAATCTTGTTGAACAATTTTGTCAACCAAGTCACCCCCAAGTCACATAGGCTTCTCCACACTTCAATGGGGATACCATCTGGTCCTAAGACCTTACTCGGTTTCATCCTCTTCAAAGCCTTGGCCACTTCAAACTTTTGTATCCTCCGACAGAACTCGTATTCTATTTTCTCGCTAGGGACATCAACTTCCTCCTCACCAAAGTTTCCTTCATGTTTCTCATTTAACAACTTCTCGAAGTATATCTTCCATCTATCCTTGATCTCCTCATCTTTCACCAACACCTCCAAATCACTACATTTTATACACTTAACTTGAGAAACGTCTTTAGCTTTCCTTTCTCTTAGCTTGGCGAGTTTATATATATTCTTTTCTCCATCCTTACTATCAAGTCTAGCATAACAATCATCGTAGGCTCATAATTTAGCCTCACTAACAGCCTTCTTAGCTTCCCTATTAGCCTGCTTGTACCTCTGAAATTTTTTTCACATTTGGTCTTTTTGCCACTTTTTAAAGCAGTCCTTCTTGGCTTTTACCTGTGAAATTACGTAACCAATTGAGAGAGAAAAAGAACCAAATGAGATTGTGGGAATCCTAGTGTGTGCATGTGTGTGAGTACACGTGTGTATGCCTGAGAGAGAGAGAGAGAGAGAGAGAGAGAGAGGAGATTGCGTGATTGGTGGGATTATGATTGAGCATCGTTGTTAATGCAGGATTCCTATTTTAGTCGCTGGATAGGAGCCATTGAATATATTCACCCAAAGACATAAGTGGCATAGGGTTATGCTCATCGAAATCAACCCAGACCTTTAGATAATGAAATATAGGGTTGAGATTTATGGATTTGTTATAGGATACTAGTGATAGGGATGGAAATGAGGCCATACCCCAACCCAAAAGTAGGGCTAGTTGGTTATTTATGACTGAATAATGAAAATTTGAGAAGTTTTTTTTTCCAATATCGTTGAAATAGAAGAACGCGCAACAATTAGAATCACGAATAAGTTTGAAATGGAGATACTCTCTGTACGAACAAAAGATATTGAGGAAACTTCTCAAATTGTCGTTAATCAATCACAAACAACAAAAGTAGCCTTAAGGTTTACATTCTTATATAGGAAATTGATATTCACGCTCCCTTTTTTGATGCAGACACTCTAAGCTACAGTGGTTTTCTAAAATTATTCTTTTGTAAATTTCACGATTTACTTGAGGTACTCCAAAAAAAAACTTTACTCTACTCCTCTGCCTCCTTTCCTCAATGGAAGAAGATAGAAGACACAAAAGAAGGAAAGATGACAAGACAATGAAAGAAAACCCAAGACAATGCAAGGGCTTGGAGATGGTTTCGAAGAAATCTCACAAACCATGGAAACTTGGGGTTTTGGTGCTGATCTGGAATGAAATCGAGAGTACCACCAAGTATGGTTTCTAGCGATGCGTAGGTGTAGAGTATTTTCTTCTCTACATCAACAATCAACTACAAATCCAAGAGGCTCTGTGGCTATACGAGAGGGGTTTGAATAGGGCCACCCCAAATCCAGTTGCAAATCACCGAAAAAATCAGTTCCAAATCTCTTGGGTCAACAACCCTAACTGTCCAGACTCCGGTTTCTCTAGAGTTGACTATGCACGTAACCCATTGATAAGTTAATTTTGGATAATCTTGAGATGTGGGCCTGATTAATATTGAGTATTATTTTTTGATATCAAATGGTGACAGTCTGGTTCATAGTCTTAATTGGCAGATTTCTCTTGTTCAACTCCTGTGTCAATTAGTTGTGGTGGTAATTTAGGCCAAGCCGTGGCTGGTAATTTTCATAGGAGGTTTTATGCAACTGTGCAAGTGGTGCAATCAAGTAAATCTAGCACATATGCATTGGATTCTAGATTTCCTTTTGGTTTTGGTAAATTTTTCAGTTTGGAGTGCCTCAGTAAATGAGAAGATAATTTGGGGGTGGAGCCTTCGGTAATTTTTATAGTTTGAAAAAGGTGGTTTTGTAACTTCATTAAATTTTGAAATGTTTGCATAAAAAAAAGGGAGCCCCAAAATCAGCTTCCTCTTAGAAATATTGAAAAGGAAATATAGTAAAGGAAAGCTAAATCTAAATATTGGAGAACAAGAAAATAATGAAAAAAATAAACAAATAGAATCAACCTAAATGAGTCAAGCTAATATTTTGGCAATTTATACTAAAACAGAAATATTCCTACATTTGATAGACTCACTAATAAAATAACTCAAACCACAATAAGGAAAATTAAAATTACTATTTCTTAAATATGGCCCCGCCACCACCCCAACAAGACCGAGTAGTTCGAGTATAAAGTCGTATTTCAATTAACGGTGAAAATAGAAGAGTAAAAATCTATTTTTTAGTATAATAATATAAATATTGGATACAAAATTTTTTTATAATGATAAAAATATTAAAAGAAACCGTAGTGTTGCATGTAAAATAATTTGGGCTAGGTAAAATCAATTAGGTGAAACCATAGTGTTACATGTAAAGATATTTTGGGGTGGGATAAAATCAATTTGAACCTTACTCACGCCTGATCGGATTTTTTAAATTTTTTCCTAAACTTGCCGATACACAAAAATTCGACAAAACCCCTTAGAGCATCCGCATTAGCCTCTTCAAATTTTAGATCAAATTACATCTTCAAAAGTCACTTTATTACTTTAGCTAGTCGCTTTTAACTTGCCTACTGCATCAGACTCTCTATTCTAACTTATGGTCTATTAATATAATATTTTCTTCTTATTCTAATTATATATTAAAATGTTATTTAAATGACCATATTTACTCTAATATGTGAGCATTTTTAAATGAATGTTTTGCAAAAGGACAAAAAAATATTTTTTTATCATACAAATATTATGAGCGCAAAAAATAAAAATTTATAATGTGAAATTATTTTTTGAAAACACTCATACCAGATTCTCGATATTGATTGAAATTTTTGGTTTTTTTGTAAAGGCGTGTTTCTTAATATTTTGAAGCAATTCATAAAAAAATCAGGTCAATAGGATATCGGTAGGGGTGTTTCCGAAATATCAAACTTAAAATAAAACACCACTTTATGGCTAAAAATGGAGTAAATTGTATTTTAAAATAGTAAAATAAAGTTTAACCTATGAGCAGTCTTTTCTTTTCATGAGACTGCAGAAGAAAGTTTACAATGATGTTTCAGAAAGTATTTATGAAAGTGAAGAGGTTGATGTGACTTGTTTCAATGATTTTGGCTCTTTAATTTGATTTAACTTGGGATTTGAAGAGTGAGATGCGGATGCTCTTATCGATCGGGTCGGGGCAGGTGAATGGTTATTCCTAACTAGTGACGCCACCAATAGATAAATGGTAAGATAAATATTGCTTTTGAAATGAAATGCTTTATTAGTTGTATACAATTTTGTTATGAATTGACGTTCGTTGTGAATTTACGCCTTTGGTTTGCTTGCACGATCCAGATTCTCAAGCAGTGGCCCGCCAATGGTGGTGCCGCAAAGGACGCGTGGCGCTATCTTATTGAGTGGGTATATCTGTTACGCCGTAATACAAGCAATTATTCAGTGTTCAGGGGACCATCACACAAAACTCCAGCACACATGTTTATGGATTCCATAAGACTTATTTCTCTCTCTATCTCTCTCAATTTATTACACTTACTTACATGATCAAAATTAAATTAAACTTACTAACTGAACAATACCATTATAGTTGCGGGGGATTTTAATTAATTTTTCGTAATGCAAAAAACTACTCCCTTCGTCTCAATTTATTTGTCCATTTTGAGAGTTCGTGCCATTTTTAATTGACTATATCTCGTAATATACATTGTTTTATATGATTTCAAAAACACTGTTTTATAGAATTAATTAAGATTTATCAAATAAGAACTTGTTTTTCATCCGATTAGAATTGAACGAGAGACCAAAATTTGGGGACAGAGGAAGTATGACGTATGGGGAAGCGTGGGATCTTTGCAATTACCCAGCCTATATAAAAGCTGGCAAATTAACATTCGACAAGACAACAACAGAAGGGAATCCAACGACTTTCCCAGGAAAGGGGGGGGAGAGAGAGAGAGAGAGAGAGGAGTGGTCGGGATCCTGCGAAACTCGTCGGATTTCGTCCATTTTTGTTGTTGCTTTGTCCATTTTTGTTGTTGCTTTGTCAAAATACATCTAAACCTGTGGCTAGACAAGGCTAATCCGACGGTGGAGAGATGAAGGGCTCCTGCATTCTCGTTGCTTCGGTGCTCGCTGCATCTACCGTGGCCCTCACATCATCCTCCACCACTGCCCTCCCAGATCATGCTTCCACCCCCTCTTCCATTAACGTACGTATTTATCTCTTGCCTCTCTGCATTTTATTTTATGCCTAAGTTTTTTTATTGGGTTATTTTTTATCTTTAACTTTGGTTAGTTGTTTTTTTTTTTTTTCTTTTTGCTTTTTTGTTGGGTTATTTATCCATCCCGGTGACCGGAATAAGAAAACATAAGCATGACCAGAATTCCAAAAAAAATGGTCTCTTTTCGTAGTTATTGGCCATTACTATTTTGTTATTTTTCACATCTCTCTCGTTGAGATGAAAGAAAATGATAAACTTTTAATCAGACGATTATATCTCGTAAGATCTATCTAACGCCATCCTCTGTTTTATTTGGGAATTTCCATTTTGTCGATATTTCTTTTCTGTTAACAATTTTTTTGGGGGAAGACTTATGATGTTCTGAAATCTCATCACATAATCCTGTACTGCAATTTCAGAGCTGCATTTGCTCTTGCTTCCTGTCGTCATCAACATCGGTGCAAAATGATGTTGCCAGTTTACAGATGTCATCGTCAAACAAAGAGAAATTCGCGCCAAGATTTGACGGTTTGAGGTTCATTGAAACGTTGGTGACAGCTCACCGGTGACGAGGGAGGGAAACACCGTAGGAGAAGATCTAAAGGAATGAAGTGTATATATGTATCTATACTATTGGTGGTTATTATTGATTTGATTTGGGTCATTTTCGTGGGCTTGGGTCCTAATAAAAAAGGGCACGAGGGTTGTGTTCTCTTTTTCTTTTTTAGATTTTGTCAAAATCCCCGTTATCTGTGCCTGAATTTCTTGGTTCGTCCATTTCAAGCAACCAAACTCTTTCCTTTATTTATTTGTGGTAGTAGTATTTCAATGAGATTCAGTAAAATCTTGGTGGAAGGGCGTGTATGTGATTCATACTAAAGGATTGGTTTTCTATTTGTTAAAATGGACATTTGTTAAAATTAAATGAAGTGGAGAGGTGATTTTATCTCTAAATGAATCTAGACATATTCATTTAGAGATAAAATCACCTCCCACTTCATTTGCTAAAATCAACCACTTAATTTTATGGGATTTCCATTTTAACAAATGAAAAACCAACCCTAATATTCTTGGTTACCCCACATTTTTCATTGTTTGTCCCTAGTAGTCCCCTTTCCCGTTAACAAGATAGTCGGTTTGCTCCACACCTGTGTTCCCATTTCAACCAACCAAAACACCTTATATAAACATGGCATATGTAATGTGAGGAACATTTCTTATGTAAAGGAAATGGATCCTCTCCCGTTCAATCTTTTGAAATTGGAGAAGACAGTCGACCATTCATTTGCCATAACCAATAGTTTGGATTTCTGTATAAAACCTTACTGGTAATAGTAGTAATTTTTTATCAGTAAGAGTTCATGAGAATATCTGAAAGGTTGAAAATACCAATGGACGGTCTAGATGAGGACTGTTTGCTTCAGTCCAAAACATGGACCGGAGAGAATCCAGATCCTAGGTAAAAAGGATTTTGAGAAATGGTGACACCACTTGTCGTGCTAACATGATGTCACACTGGTTCATTCATGCCATGCGTTCAAATGAGTTTACTAATTTGGAAAGAGTAACTAGCTAGCTACCAGTGATGCTCTCAAATCTCTGGTAGGTGGACAGGGATAGTAAATCATGCCTTGTTGTGCAATTGGGTTGGCTGGAAGATGAAGAATTGCATCCCTTTGGTAGGTGTGGACAGGTTACAGTACTAGTTCGGTGGCTTTAATCAATCCACCGGCCCAGACGTGATTACAGCGTGGACTGAATTAAGGAGTAACTCTAGTATAACATAAACAAACAAAATAAAGTTGCCAGCTCTTCTTCTTTTTATTTATTAATAATACGGAAAATCATTTACATTGTTGAAATGCAATGGTTGATGAAACAATTAAATACTTATTCGTTAGACGATATCATTATTCACCATACAAAAGTGCTACTTCGGAGACGTCGTATTGCTAATCCAAAATGATAATTACATTAATTTATCTTAGTCTGGCAATAGAATATTAGAGATGAATGTGGTCCTGAAATTAGGTTGAGGAGACTTGGGATACAAAAATCCCATTGCATGTCGGCCTCACATACAGGTTTGGACTCTAGCAGTGAACCAGAGGGCGTGTGGGGTGAGGTCATGGGGCGGGGTGTCGTTTCCACCACCAGTTTCGACTTGATGAAATCGAATGGGTATGTTCGGTTGAGAGCTTTGCTTCGATTTTGTTTTATTTCTGTTTTGCTGACATCATCATTTTTCTCACTTTTCTCTCTATCTCTCTCCACTTATTACACCTGCTTACATCATCAAAACTAAACTAAACTCCCCCAAAACCCCCAAACGAACACAGGTCTCCGAGCAGAACTCATGCTGGACATCAGCTGCACAAAACACACTGCAAATTCAGCACATATTCCCCATTTATATGATGATGCCACACATACACAGTGTGATCTCATGCTTGTCCTTTCTCACCGTGGATGGAGCTAGAAATACCAATGAGTGGGTTAAAAACAGGTGTTAATTATCATGAAAGTAATTGTTTTTAATATATTTAACATTTTAAGTAATTAATTGGTTGATGTGTAGGTTACTAGGAATTTGATTTAAAAAGATACCCATCGTTTTTCATATTTGAAAGTAATGCACGTAACCTTATAAGGATTAGTCCCAAATATGTTTCGTTTTCCAATATACTATCTCTCTATTATTCATCCGTCCATTCCTCGTTAAATTACAAGCCGATTCTGCCGATCAAAAAAAAAATTACGTGCCAATTCTACGTGACTTTTGTTGCCAAATTTTATGAGTTTTATAGCAAGCTTGGGGTTGGGGGGCAATATTACAATTTTATTGAGCCAAGTTTGTAATGGAATAGACCCCACAAACTCCTTCCCTCCACTTTTGCTTGTCACATAATGCGCACATGTGACCACAAACATGAAATCGCCCTCTGAATAAATTCTAAACTTCTACTAAAAAGAAAATCCCGAGCTCCCCAATCACCTCACCTCACATGAACCGCGAAAATATATAATATCTTGAGGTGATAGTAATTTTGGTTGGGAAACTCCAAGCCACTCACTAGGTCACGTGCCATGAACGGAGTTCCAAATCCAACTCCAAGGTACTAAACCTCCACTACAAAAGGAGACCATCACTTGAAAGCTAGCTTATTCATCCACTACTAACAGACAACCTTTTTCAGAGCTCTCTCTCTCTCTCTCTCTCTCTCTCTCTCTCTCTCTCTCTCTCTCCACCCACAAATATTGTGATATTGTCGTGACTTCTCCGATATCTCCTCGGCTAGATAATCAATACGTAATTAACTGCTAGTGAGATATTTTCTCCACCTTTTTCTCTGGTTCTACTCGATCTCAAATCCCATAATATAATACTGTTGCATCATGTTGCTTTGATTCTATTCTCGCACTTATCTTTCATCCTTCTGCAATTGGGTTGGTTGAAGATGAAGAATTGCATTCCTTTGGTAGGTGTGGAAAGTAGGGCTGCCAAAAAAAATCGGTGAACTATGAATCCGGTATGGACCGAGCCGATTCGCACATTTTGGATTTTAACGGTGGATTAATGGTCCAGACACGGATTCAAAAAGTAAAAACTGTGACTAGCAGTTAGGACACGGATTTTGATTGTGTACATGAAACCGTGGATTAATTGATTCGGACCTTGAGATTTTCATTATATATAATTTTTTTTTTAAAAATAAATATATATGTATTTTTGTAGCCTATTTTGTTTGGCATTCCAAAATGATATCTGCGTTTTGTGCTTGTGACTGACTGACTAATTGTCTATTTATGTATTTATTTATTTATTTTGAACGGAGGATAATTTCATAAAATTATGAATCAAGAAACAGGATACGACTTAGCTCAGCTGGGATCAAAGAAACCCAGTTCTGAGGAAGCCATCCAAAGACAAAAGAAGCCACCCATTGGGCAACACTATTGATAGACCTAGGGATCCAAGAAACAATCAAGTTTAACTCTTTAATAAGAGCTCTAATGTCCTGGGTGATACAAGCACAAATCCATGGAGGATCTAATTCGGAAACACTGAGAGAAATAAGCTCCTTGTTGTCACTCTCGATCTGCACAGAGTAGAGTTTCATCGCTTTTGCCATTAGGCAAGCTTCTCTTAGAGCCATGGCTTCACACACCAAGGCAGAAGAGCCAGCAACCTTAAACTTCTTACCATCTATTAATTCACCTTTGTGATTTCTAATAACCACAGCACCAAAACATTCCCATGAATCCTTCTTCCAAGATGCATTGCAATTCATCTTCACTTGATCCTTGTCCGGAGGTTTCCATTTACCAAAGTTCAAAAATGGGGAATTGGAGCTACTGGGATGGTGGACACCAGAATTCATCATAAGCAGTTGATATTCCTCCCAAGCCTGTTCCATTTTTAGAGCTATATTCTTGATTTGAAATAGAGTACCTTGAAAAATGCACTCATTTCTAGCCTTACAAATGCACCAACCAGTTAAGGCCACTCTACTCAGAAAAATGTTGGTGTTCATCTTGTCTTGCCCACTATCCATCACCCCACAAGTCCATTTAGCAATTGAGCTCATATCCCACGTAGAAATGTCTGAGAGGTTGCACCAGTTCCAAATGGGATTGATTTTTTTGCACATGAATAAAAGATGTTCAACAGTTTCCCCCTTTTTCAGACATAGAGGGCCGATGGGAAACCTAGCACATCTCCTTTTATGAAGATTCTCCTTGGTGGCAAGGATATTCATACATGCTCTCCACCAAAAATGCTTTACTTTTGGAGGAATATTTAGATTCCAAATAGCCTTCCAAAGGGAGGATGGGGGAGAAAAGGAAGAAGATGGATTGTGATTGGTGTTGATAGAATCTAGTGATCTAGCCGTGTGGTACCCACTCTTGAAAGAATATATCCCATTCTTGGAGTAATGCCATAATAGTCTATCTTCTTTGCCCGACTTCGAAAGGGGAATGACACTAATGGCCCTCACTATTTGATCATTGACGACTTCTTTTAATTTATGAGTGTCCCATTCTTTGCTAACAAGATTAATGAATGATGCTACCATGCTCAGATCCTCAGCATTATCCTTGTTCGACTGAGTTTGATGTTTACACATTACAATGCTTAACCGAAGATTTATAGCCTACTGTGTTTGAAATTCCAAAATGAATTTTGGCTTTTGTTTTTTGGCTACCTATTTTGATTCCATAATGTTCAAGTTGAGATTTGTTAGAATGTTTAAAAAGCTTTTCATTATTTCTTTCTAGTGAATGTTCTTTCTCTGTTCTTCTTGTTGCTTCATATTCTCATCTACTAATTATACTACTAAATGTTGAGTTTGAGTTTTTGGATGAGTTGATTTTTAAAAAAATCCGTGAATAAATCCATAACCGATCCGTGACTCACGGATCAGATTGGAACTAAATTGTGAGACTTTTGGATCGGACACGGATTTTATTTTAAAAAAATCGTGACTCGTGGATTAGCATTGGATTCATGTCAATCCGGACCGTGAACACCCTTAGTGGAAACGTTACACCGTGTTCGATTGGGTTTTGAAAAAGTCAGGTCTTGCTTTCCCCGGTGGGGCTATTGAACCCCTTTCGCCATTTTCTCTGTCATCCTCCTTTTGGGAGATGTAATTGTAATGTACAAATTGTGCACAAATGAGTCGGTGTGGTCCACTTTGGAGCATCATAAAAATGAGACTCGCCACTCGTCAACTTTGAAATAATTTTTTTAGTCGTCTCAAAAAAAATTAGCTCAATCAGATTTTTATAACTACTTGATCTGATTAGTTAACTTTTATTTAAAATTTCTACAGAACTTAGAATTCAAAATTTTGAATGAAAATTAAAAGATTAGATCAAATTTTTAACATTTTTAAATTGAGCTGATTTTTTTTTTTTTGTAGATCAATCGAAAAATTATTTTAAAGTTGATGAATGACTAAGATCATTTTTGTATGAGACTCCAATGCCGAGCCAACTGACTTATTTGTTCACTACAATTACATCTCTCAAAAGAGAAATGACAGAGAAAATGACAAAAGTTGATTGGTTTGGGTCAGTGGCCCCACCAGAAAAAAGTGGGGAACTGGGTTTCCAAAAACCCAAGTTTGGCTAAAAAAGCCAACTTAATTTTTTGTTTTGTCTTTACTTGATTTTTTTTTTTTGCGTTTGTTAGTTTTGAATCGATTTTTTGAGTATTAGTGGTTTGTCTCGGCAAGACGAATCCAAAAAAGTAAAAGATAATGAATAGGACTTTCAATTTTTTGAATAAGATCGAAAAAAGTGTAAAAAGTTAACTTTTTGGCTTATTTTTGTCTTTATTCAATAAAATTTAAACTTCGGTAATAATTTTATACTTTTTTTATTCCTCTCGCCGAGACGAACCAATAATACACAAAAATTTGATGCTAAACTAAAAATTGCGAAAAAAATCAAATAAAGACAAAACAAAAAGTTCGCCAACTTTTTTGGTCAAAACAGGCCCGAGTACTAGTTCGGTGGCTTTAAATCCACCTAGACGTGATTATAGTGTGGACTGAAGGAGGAGCTCTAGTAAAACTGCTAGTGAGATATTTCACATAATGAGCCCATGTGACCACGAACATGAATATCTACATTCTAAACTTCTACTAAAAAGAATATCCCGAGCTCCCCAATCACCTCACCCCACGCGAATTTTTGGAACCGCAAATATATATATATATATCTTGATTCTTGAGGTGTTAGTAATTTTGGTTGGGGAACTCCAAGCCACTCACTGGTCACGTGCCATGAACGGAGTCCCAAATCCAACTCCTAGGTACGAGAAATTTTTGGGTGCCGAGTAGGTATTGACCACGTGGTACGCGCTCGGCAATCCTAGTCATCCATAATGCGATCTAATGGTCCAGATTTTAGAAATAGAAAAGGAAGAGAGGGAGTGTTTGGGTAAGAGGAGAGAGAGCGAATCAATCCAAGCTATCCAAAATACATTTGGACGGCTTGAATCATGCTTGGGTATCATGTGGCAATACCCACTCGGCACCCAAATTTTTTTTGGTACGAGGTACCCAACCTCTACTACAAATGGAGACCATCACTTGAAAGCTAGCTTCTTCATTCACTACTAACAGACTGCCTTTTTCAGTGATCTCTCTCTCTCTCTCTCTCTCTCTCTCTCTCTCTCTCTCTCCCCCTCCAATATTGTGATATTGTTGTAACTTCTCCGATATCTCCTCAGTCTAGATAATCAATAATTAACTGTTGTTTGCTAGTGAGATATTTTCTCCACTTTTTTTTTTTTTCTGGTTCTACTCGATCTCAAATCCCATAATATTGCTGCATCATGTTGCTTTGATTCTATTCTCGCACTTATCTTTCGTCCTTCTGTTGTCCCTGGCTTCAGTTTAGCCAGCGCTTACTAGTAATCATCTCTCTTTAACTTCTTTTCATTAATAAGTTAAACTCTGTTTCCTGTACACTTTAGCCCTGTAACTAGCTTTATTTTCAATTGTGATCGCCTACCATATTTGGTGTTTTGACGATATCGCTGATCTTGTTAAGATTACAATTTAAACTTCATTCATGTCCCTATGCTAGATGAGTATTGAGCAATTCATTAATCTCAGAAAACTGTTTTTACATAGTTGATCAAGGTCTGAATTGAAAATTTCAGGTATTCCTTGCTCAAGCTACCAGGACTAATAGGAATGGCAACTGTGAATGCTTCACATTTTGTTCCGAGAAGCTCGAATGTCAACACCAGAGGATCTTTTACATCAGAAAGGATAACTAACTTTGCACAAATAGGCTTGAGAAACCAAAACATTAATCACAATGGGTTAAGATCTTTGAACAAGTTGGATATGCTACAATTGAGAAGCAATGCAAAAGCAATTGCTTTTCAATCCAGGAGGAAAACTGGATAGGAAACAAATAGTTACAGACCATCAAGCACCATCAGATACTAGAGTGGGATAAATATGGTGTTCGTGGGAACTGAGGTGGGTCCGTGGAGCAAAACCGGAGGACTTGGTGATGTACTTGGAGGATTGCCACCAGCCATGGCGGTAAGCAAACGCGTCTCGTCTTGCTCCCATGCAAGTTTCCTTTACTGTAATGGTTTATTTGCAAGTGTAGTTGAATCATCTGCTTCGTTTGTCATGGTAAATCAGTTAAGTAATTTAGAATGATGAATTCTCAAACATTTTCCATGCCTAAACATTGTCTAGGCCAATGGGCACCGTGTTATGACAGTGTCCCCCCGCCATGACCAGTACAAAGATGCATGGGATACTGAAGTAGTTATTGAGGTACATTCTTTGTCTTTTCAATGCAGGGTTTCCTCAAGGGTATGACTCTTCGAATTATTTTCTCTAAATTAGAGTCTCTACATTACAGATAAAAGTTGGAGATAGAATTGAGACAGTTCGCTTTTTCCATTGCTACAAACGGGGTGTTGATCATGTTTTAGTGGATCACCCAATATTCCTGGAAAAGGTTTATTTCCGTTCTTAGTCAATCGTTACTGTTTTTAAAGCCAGTTGCACTACTTTCGAAGTATCTATGGAACCTGTAATGGTCTGATTGATCCTAGTTTTGATGCTTGAATTTTTGAACTTCCAAAGGTTTGGGGTAAAACGGGTTCTAAGATCTACGGGCCTAAGACAGGGGATGATTATCTAGACAACCAACTTAGATTCAGTTTGTTTTGCCAAGTAAGTATTTAACAAAGCCGACAATTTTCGCTTATTCGATGAATATTTTCCTTCTTTAGATAGCAGAAAATTATCTTGTAGGTGTATTATAATTGCCCTCTATATGATAAATTGGAGAAGTACTCAGTTGATAAACTGGTCCATGAGTCATCAAGGCAGAAGTAGGCCCTATGCTGCAAAGTTGCATTGTTTTTCTTCTGGATGAGAACCAACCAATCAACTGGCTTATTTCGTATAATATTTTTCATCCAATGATCATCCATTTAGTATCGTGTTTTATATTCTTTTATCACCTACTTGGGAATTTCGTTAGACTACAGCTAATGAGGTACTCTATTCTGTACCAGCAACTAATATTTGTTTCTGTTGTCAGGCTGCTCTGGAGGCACCAAGGGTTTTGGATCTCAATAGCAGTGAATATTTCTCTGGACCTTATGGTATTGGCCCACTTTAAGATTTCACATCTTCTTCCAGTTTATTAAGAATGGATCAGGAGGTCTATTTCAGCATTACAGGGGATAATGTTGTCTTCATTGCCAATGATTGGCACACTGCTCTTCTTCCTTGCTACCTGAAGACCATGTACAAATCTAAGGGACTGTACAAGAGTGCCAAAGTAAGATTTCTGTTAGATTTGCTCAACTAAATCTTTATAAAAAATAGAAAAATTGCCGATCAAAAAAATAAAAAAGAAAGAAAATTGGACAAATGACTAGGGCTATTTGTAAGATTGTTTGCCAAATGATGGCAGGTTGTTTTCTGCATCCACAACATTGCCTACCAAGGAAGATTTGCCTCTTCAGATTTCTCACTTCTCAATCTGCCAGATCAGTTTAAGAGCTCTTTTGATTTCATTGATGGGTAGGACTGACTTAATATGTGAAACAGCTGTTGTTAGAGAATAGATGTATCTTAATGCCATAAGCAGTCTTCCAAATGCTATAGTTTCAGAGATTGTCGAGTTACAAGTCTCCACATGTTGCAGGTATGACAAGCCTTTCAAAGGAAAGAAAATTAATTGGATGAAGGTTGGAATATTGGAATCAGATAGAGTCATAACGGTAAGCCCACATTACGCCCAAGAGCTTGTTTCTGGAGCTGATAAGGGTGTTGAATTAGATTTCATCCTACGTAAGACTAGCATAATTGGTATTGTGAATGGCATGGACGTCCAAGAGTGGAATCTGTCTGCAAATAAATACATTGACGTGAAATACAATGCCACCACTGTAAGATTTCAAATCACTTTGTCTAGATTAGATTATGTTGCTCGTCTAGTATTTTTGTGCATTAAGGGCTTTGTTTATCATGGTTGTTATTTTTAGGTCATGGCTGCAAAGCACCTTTTGAAGGAAGCGCTTCAAGCTGCAGTGGGGTTGCCTGTTGACGCAAATATCCCTTTGATAGGATTCATTAGTAGACTAGAAGAGCAGAAAGGCTCAGATATCCTTGCAGAAGCCATTCCTGAATTTATCCAAGAGAATGTTCAGATTATAGTTCTTGTAAGTGGTATATAATAATCAACCAAAAAAAAAACCCTTTAGTTCTCTTCTCTTTTTTTGGTTGCTCATTTAACGACGAGCTAATCATGATGATGAATCTGGTCTTTCTATCAAGGAACTGGCAAAAAGAATATGGAAAAGCAGCTAGAAATGCTTGAGATACTATATCCAGACAATGCGAGAGGAGTAGCGAAATTCAATGTTCCCTTAGCCCACATGATTATTGTTGGGGCAGATTTTATGATGATCCCAAGTAGATTTGAACCCTGTGGTCTCATCCAGTTGCATGCCATGCGATATGGAACGGTAATGCCCTTTTGCCCTTTTTGGTAGCTGATTTGGTAGTTGAGGAACGATGCAAAATGTTTGCTTAAATTGATCATTCTTCTATGGCACTAAACACAATTAAATTGGACTAGGTGCCTATTGTTGCCTCAACAGGTGGGCTAGTTGACACTATCAAAGAAGGTTACACTGGATTTCAGATGGGAGCTTTCAATGTTGATGTAAGTACTTGACAGCCTTTCTCACATGGCACGACTGTTCTAAGAATTCCAACATCAATTTCTTTCATTGAGTAATGAGTACTACTAACCATGGAAATACACAAATTATGTGTGTGGTTATGATTCAGTGTGAAGCAGTTGATCCAATTGATGTAGCTGCAATAGCAACAACTGTGAAGAGGGCAATTAGAACCTATGGTAGCCCTGCACTAATAGAAATGATCCAAAATTGCATGGCTCAAGATCTCTCGTGGAAGGTGATTAGTACTCCCTCCGTCCCTTTTTAAATGTGTTACTTGGGATTCTGTGCCATTTTCAACCGCTTATAACTTTTAGTTTATAATAGCTTTTATGATTTTGAAAATTTTGTATAATAGAAATAATTAAGATCTATCAAACAAGATCCATAATGCATATGTTTTGAGGCTCACATTAAAAGTTATAAGCCGTTGAAAATGGCACAGAATCCCAAGTAACACATTTAAAAAGGGACGGAGGGAGTATTATCTAAGCACGAAAATTGTGTCTGTTAGAGAAACTAAATACTGTAACATTGGAAAAAGTGGACATTAAGATCTTGGATCGCTGATCAAAGAAATTTGTTGTATCTGTTCTTTTTCTTTTTCTTTGAACAATCCAGGGAGATTGATGGATGATGTGTTCCATTTAATGTAGGGACCAGCCAAGAAATGGGAACAACTGTTGCTGGGATTGAACGTAGCTGGCAGTGAACCTGGCATCGATGGGGAGGAGATTGCTCCACTTGCCAAGGAAAATGTTGCCACTCCCTGAGCACCATTTTTGCAACTTGCTAGTGGTGGACCTTAACAATTGACGCAACAATTGAACTATTTGCGATTACCACCAAAACCAGTTCGGTGTTTTGAATTCTCTGAGTCTCTAGTTGCCAACGTTATTTTTGGGAGAAAAATGAATTATTCAAGGCCTGGTGGTTTTGGGAGTATGGGGTATTCTGAAAGGTAGGTGGTATTTTAAGGCTCGGTCTTGGGCTTGGACTGACATACTGGTATATTATTAGTAGGCATCATGTATAAAGTAGTACAGTTAATAGACTATTCTTTTTCTTTTCTTTTTTTGAACTAGAGTCAATAGACTCTTCTTATTAAGAGCTTTTCTTCTCTGGCTACCGGCTTGCAAGTAATACCAGATGATGTTTTCAATTGGTGCATGTGTTACACTAGATCCAAGGCTGAGCAACCTTCTTCATTTAAACACATGGGATCTGTTGGAAATTATCAAAATAAATGGATTTTTATTTGGGGTTTTATCAAAATGTTCCTTGTGCCTTTTAGAAAGCTTTTATTGTTGTTTTTTGGTTTTGTCCCACATTGGCTAGTGAGGAAATGTTTGAGTTGTATATATGTGGAAGCATTGCTATAATGTTCACATAATATTAAGTAGCAAGGCAATCTATGTAAGTCAAGGGCGTGACACGGCAGGTAGCTTCTGGTGATGAATCATCTCCATATCGCACTCCGCATTCGCTGCTGCGGCGCCGGCATGGCAAGGCCCACCGTGGCGCTTTGATGGCGCACTTTGCACTTATATATCGGCCGGCGCCTTGTGGTGGCTCTTCTTATCAAGCAATTTGGTGGTAAGGTGTTGCCGACGCGGCTCAGATGGACTTGTATCGATACTCAGTAAACACCGTGATTTCCATACCTACCGGGCTTTACCGGGTATCGACACTGACCCAATCGTGACGATACCGGTTGCCATAAAAGCGTAATCGGGGACGATGGGTATCGACACGCATACTGCATCGGTACCAAAGGATACTAGTTCGCTGCATCGGATGCAACTCAATGGAGGGTCAGTGACTCAAACTCAAGTCTCTTTCCACTCAAAAGGCGTGTCCTAAAGTGAAAGGGTACTTCTGGGCCTATAAATAACACCCAGGATTATATTCATGATATATACAACAAAATTCTAGCCTTGTTACTCTGCCAAAATTTCTACAAATCGCTTTCTTGTGTTGCTGTACCGTTACTCTGCAGAAACGGTGCTAGCAATTCCTTGGTTCTTTCGATTCTTTTCGACTCGGTATTCTGTCTGTCCTTCGTTTGTGCAGACGCAGGCAGAAGATCATTGAATTGATTGGCTTCGTTGTATCCTTGAACAGATTCGCTATCAACCCGGTGCACACCAAACGGTGGGGGCGAATACTGTTTTCGGAAAGCGACATAGTAACGTGCCTCGAAGCAAGTTCCGTCATCAACAGGTTCAGTTTCCCGACGACTCCCGGATTTTTGCACCAACAGGATCTTCACAACAGAATTTGAAGGTTTCAAGTTTGAACAAAGGCAAAATCTTATTTACTACTCTGTTCAACATCAGAATCATGCATGAATCTCACATAGGGAACTAGACCAAGCGATGCTTCAAGTTTTAGTGTAAACCTTTTTAGGATCATGATTGAAAGACTGAGTTAATGCATTCCAGGATCATAGCAGTTTTGTAATTCAATAGCCATAAAAAAAATGTCTCAAAAATATGGAGTGCAATGTCCTTTATACATTGTATTCATAAAAAAATATACCTTTGCATCCCCGAAGGTGACGCCGATATTAGAGATCCTATCACCAAACAGATTTATTTTGCAGTTCTTGTTTCTCGTCATGATTAAATCCTACTATTTGGTTCCCATTTGTAGCCCAATTTAGGTGCATCTATCTTCTGGCGGCGTACTGATAATAGGGAATGTTAATACATCAGGATTTCCGATGCATCAAGAAGTTATCAAGACTTAATTCTTCTGGGATGATATCAGTTGGCCAAAGAGTACTCAAGGACTCTCCCAACATCATTAAGCTTTTGCATACAGCATAGTTGATTGATTAATGAGTATTATGGCCTACTTCTTGCTACCTTAAGAGCAATTACATCTGTTGGCGCCACAAACTAGTTATGCCAAAGCTATTTTTTCGACTTGTTACAGTGTCCAAAAGCCAAAAAATAGCAATGCTGTTGCATTGGTATGGTGCCAAGCAGAATCCCAAATAGAGACCATTAAATTAAAATCATCTCATTTTTCCATAGCTAAGTTTGTTACAATTACAAATACTTGTGCTAACAATCATACAAACTCTCAAGTTTGTGTATGCCACCACCCACATATGGCCAGGTTTCAAATACTCCAAATGAGAGAGTTTATACAATTATTAGTGCAAGTGTCGGTGCCTATACCTTTTGTCAAACGAGCTATGATGAACTCTATGAATTGATCTATGACACAAAGAACATCAAAAAAGGGCAAATAAGACATGAAAATAAGAGATATATAATTATTTGGCGGACGCAAAATTTGTACTTAGCGGAGACTCAAATTACATGTAGTTTTACATGAATAAGAAAAAATATTGCTACTAATTCTGATGAGAAGAAGACTAGATTGTGTATATACACATAATTACATTTAGTTTTATAACCTTGATTGAAAAATGGTCGATAAGTTGAAATTTTAAAAGTTTGTTCACACATAGATAATCACTATATCAACTTATTTTCACTGAAGAGATTTGTAGGGGTCGATCCTATAGACATTTTTCAAATTAATCTGAAAATATAGTATCATTAGTGGGATAATTGGGGTGTGCAGGGCCCGGGACCCCACTTTCACCCCTTATTTTGTCCCTGAATATAGCATATATTCTCTTCCTTGTGGCCCCACAATTCATTGATCACTGGAGATACTCGTCAAGTTGAACATGGATTAATCTGGTTGGCTAGTAGATTTGTTTCGAATGGTCAGGCTGTAAGAAAGTGTTAATGATTTTTTAAGAATCCCCTAGTTCAGGTGTGGATGATTTACATTTGACTAAATCGGGAGGGATTAGTTGATGTGTGCGTAAATTGCCTGGACACTTTGACCTTCAAGCGAAAAAAAATACTAAAAAATTAAAAACAACTTTGTCTGCATGTCTTTTTTCCCCCCTTCGAACATTAAGCAATGTTATGCATGTCTTGTTGGTCAATTATATGACTATTGACAATAAAGACAAATACTATCACAAATTTACAATAGTATCTTGAATGCCTATTGCATGACAGGATTCACAGCAAAGGTTCTTGCCTAAAACTGAAAGAAACATTCCTTATGTACCAAGCAAAACCGTATCCCTTTAGGTTCTAAATTTACTATAAAAGGCATAATCCATGATGAAAGGAGCTCCTAATCAAATAAGCCGAATCGCAAGTCACCCTCATCACTTTCTTCTTTTTCCTCTTCCTGCAACATTTTGGCAAGAAACAACAAGTGCTGATTAGCAACAATACTTCTTAAAACTCAATCGAATAACAAAGTGAATATACACTTTGACATTTTGAATCAATATTCAGCATGACACGAATGTGTATATATGTTTTTCACCTTCTTCTCCTGAGCAGCAGGTACGACAGCAGAGGCAACGATAGCAATCGGAGTGGCACCCTGGCCCATTGCCAAAACCAACGTTCATGATGAGATCATCAATCCTCTTCTTCTCCACAAGCAAGCTTAGCAAAAAGACTAGGCCAGTATGATTCAATGGTCACATTGGCGGCCTTCACCATGGTAGCAATCTTCTTTGGCTGATTTACACTAATCAAAGAAAACCATTTTCCCACTAGCACCACATATGCTAATCATTAACTATCCTAATCCCCAAATACTTTTCTGACACTGAAATAAGAAAATCCTTTTCCCACCAAACAATTACTAGAATACATAGCTCATGAACTACCTAAAGGTCCCAAACCAACATACCGTTTTTTACGTGGAAATTAGAAACCCTTGCTAATGACAAATAGTGGACTACTTCCTTGACTAATCAAAGAAAACCTTCTCTCCTCCTAAGAATACATATAAGTATCAAAAATACCTTCTTGACATTGAAATAGGAAAACTCTCTCCCGAAAAAAGGTTTTTGACTAACAACCAAAATACTATCAAAGTAGCCAAGTAGGTATAAACAAGAATGTACATGCAGAGATGAAAGATGATATGGCCAAGAAAGGATACAATGATGAGAATGTCGTAAGTCATCGTGAAGGGCCAAACAATCATAAGTGCAAGCGAGCTCTCCAACAGACATTATAAAAGTATATCTACTCTATATCTAACCAACAAAATACTATTACGGAGTAAATCAGATTGGAAAGGTGGCTCGTTCAAAATAGATAATTCGAGATCAATACACTAACAGTAAACAACCAACGAAAAAACAGAGAGAAAGCTGATAAGAAACTCGAGATCTAAACTTACAGTTGTTTCTCTGTGAAAAGAGAACTAAGTGAGTTACGTTTTTTTTTTCACGGACCTAACACTATTCTAAAACCTTGGATTTCCAACCTTTGAATCCTAAGTAGCGCCATTTGGCAACCGCTAAACTCGAAAACTCATAAAGGAAGTTTGAGTCTAACATGATACATGAACTTGTGATTATCCTTCGGGTAAAATGTTTGAGCAGGAAAGAAGAAAATTAAGGAAAGCAAAAGGAGAAGAACAACAAACCTAAGGCTTATCATTTGTGGACACGGAACCAGTTGTCAAATATGTTGAGCTGGAGGCAACACCTCCACAGAACGTTACCGCAAGGACATGGTTTAATAAATGTACTTCATAAATCATGTGTTCCGATGTAGCTGTCACAGTGGAATTCTATGTACATTTAGGATATTCTAGCCACAAAAGTACAGCCCGTTGTCGTGGAATAATATGTATATTTAGGATATTCTAGTCACAAAAATACAGCCCAAAGAAACCGACTAGCAACGAGCCAAGCTGAAGACCTAGTGTTTGGTCATTAAAATTTGCGCTTATTGTCAAGGAAAAGCAAGGACTACACAGAAGGACCTACAAAATATTGGGACTTAGGTAATTTTATTTGTAATATAAGATCACAATAGTTAAGTATACAAGACAGTGATGTTTATTGCATTAAGAAATTTATGTTTTGTTTTTTAGGTGGCGACCAATTTGACATTGAAGGGCGTGAAGTGATAGAGCTTGCAGAGCTTTCTCTTGATGAACAGATGTTAGAAGGAGTGAGATTTAATGAGAATGATGATGTTGCGGTCCTTGATGGTGGGTTGGAACAAGAAGAGAGTGATTGAAAGGGTCAGTCATGATTCAGGATTTCTTTTTGCTAACTCGTCTACTGGATTAGAACTTTAGAAGTTAGAACTTAGAAAGACTAGTCTTTTGGTAATATCTAGTTTGGAACTTGGAAGAACTTATTTGGCTTGTATAATCTTGAACAAATGCTGAATGTAATGGGTGTAAATGTGTACTTAGGGTGGTTTGATAACCAAACTAATTTCTAGCTTTGTATATCTAAAGTTTGTGCCTTTTGCTATGTTATGTACTTATGTTTAACAGAAATCTCATTTTGGTATGGTGATTCGGTGAAAGAGAAAGGATATGAAATCTAAATATTGCAGCATGCTATCAAGTATCAAACTATCAATTGTTCAAATGTAAAAATAGGTGAAGAAGTTTGCCATGGTGTGAATGTGTCATCACGTGGACAAGAAGTGAAAAAACTGATGTTTAACAAAAATCTCATTTTGGTATGGTGATTCGGTGAAAGAGAAAGGATATGAAATCTAAATATTGCAGCATGCTATCAAGTATCAAACTATCAATTGTTCAAATGTAAAAATAGGTGAAGAAGTTTGCCATGGTGTGAATGTGTCATTACGTGGACAAGAAGTGAAGAAAATGATGAATCAGGTAACTCCATGTCTTTTATAGTTCTATCTAAATTGAAGTTTGCAACTTACAAACCCAATATTTCTAAGCTTTTGCTTGTTTGTACTTTGTAGCACACTGCCAATATCAAGGATGATTCATTGGTGGACCTGGACTCCAACTCTCCAAGACTCCTTGTAGCCTTCTAGCTTGATGGTGCTTAACTGCTTATTGCTTAATACAATTTAAAGGTATGCCAAATTCTCTTGTCTGAGGCTCTATATTTTTTCTTTGGCAAAGAAAAATTTAGTGTTTCTTTTAAATAGATAAATAAATTATAAATATATAAAAAATTAGGTCGCGTATGCCCGTATCCGTGTCCAAATTTGGACACGTATCTCCGAATCTCCTATTTTCAGGCTTGAGGTACCCAACACTCAGATATACATCCGTAGCGTATTCACGTACCCGTGTCCGTGTAACATAGGTAATTACTACTAGTAATAACTCTTAGTTTTGTCTAACAAAGTTCGACAGATTGCACGTGTATTCTCCTACAGTAAACATATTACAATGTCCATTAAACGACTTAATGCACTAATATGTACATAAAGTTGTTCATAAGCCACACCCACACCCCCTTTTCTTTCCTTTTCCTGTGGAATATTCCTGTAAGGACCCGTATTTTTGCAAAACATTTTGAAAATGAAGTTAGGGTTTTGTGAGAAAATGTTTGAAATGTTTATTACTGAAGTTTGGAGATTTTTTATATGTGGTGTGGTGTTTTTAATGTACACAAGTGACTTGAGGGGTGTGAGTGCAATTATCTAGATATATGTGTGTGTATGGTCGGGAGAAGAGAGATGGCACAAGTGATCAGAGGAGAGAAGAAGAGAAGACGAAAAGGAGAAGGAAAGGAGGAGAAAGAGAGGAGGAAAGGGAGAGAGAGAGAGAGAGAGAGAGGCCGGTTGCCTCCACCTCCGGCGACCTCCACCGCCACGTACGTCCACCATATCCACCCCAACCTTCATCTCCCCAAGTATATCTTTTCTCTCCTTCGTTTTTTGTTAATTTTATTGTACAAATTCGCATTTTTGGTACCGGAGGATACGACAGTCTGTTACAGTTAACTGGGTCATGGTTTTTGGACGATTTCTCCTTCATAAACTGCTAATTAGGTTTTGATCCCTACTTATGATTTAAAGTTAACTCAAAACCCTTTCATTTTCCTCTAGAATCACTCCAATCCATTAAGAAATGAATTTGTTATGAATTTTTAAAATCGGATCTGTAGTCTGTAAATCTGCTCTCTGGCAGATTCGTGTGGCCTGCGTATTTTCCTGTTTTCTCATCTTTTGAGTTCGAATTGGATTTGGGTCTCTTCTGTAACTTTGAAGGTCATTTCAATACGAAGCTTTTAGCATAAGAATCACTCAAAAATATTAAGAGTTCAATTTATGGTGATTTTTCAAAGTTACATTGTCCAATTCATCCGTTTTCCTACCGATCTCTGTTTTGGCCAATTTTTTTTGATATAGTTCCAGAACTTGTGAATTTATGAAAAGTTTACGAAAGCTACCCATGGATGTTATCTATGTTGTGTAAAAATTTCAGAGGTTAATTTGAAGTATAGAAAATATGAAAAAATGTTGATTAGACTTTGGTACTAAATTTCACTGTGCTAACAGCCACTTGTTGGGCCTCCATTGTTTTGCTTGGAGCTTGAGTTTTGGGAGTTTGGGTTTTGCTCAAAACCCAGTCAAGTAGGGATTTCTTTCCTCTCCATATATTTTATGTGTTTATATCAAGAATATCCAATTTCTAAACTTCGATTTTGAATATATTGATGTGTTGTGAAATTTTTAGCCTTTGCTCATGAATTTGGGATATTTAGAATTGCATGTGGGTTATGGATTGATGGTGATACTTATGGATGTGAAACGTAGTGAAATTGCAAAATTTCCCTTGATCGAAAGAGTTCAGGTGATGCTTGATGTGTTGAGTACTTAATAAGTGAGAATTGTTGTGGGTTGTTATGTGTCTAATCATTTGATTCCCTGCACTCTATGATGCACAAACACAAACACAGACACGGACACAGGGACACAACAATTCTAAAAAAATGGGGACACGGACACGGCAGGGGACACGCCACATGTATATTTATTTATTTACATGTAAATTTATATATATATATATATATATATATATATATATATATATATATATATATATATATATATATATATATATAAGTCAAGTTACAATTTTTCTTCTCAGTTTAGATGGGTTTTCCATTATAGTTATATATTTTGACTTCCAAAATAATGTCAAAATGTAGCATCTAAGTGAGTCCAGTAAATATCAGTAAATACACATATATCAGTAAATACACATAAATATTAGTAAATACACAAACTCATGCTATAAAGTTAGTAAATACAGAGAGCAAGAGAAAGTCAATAAATACACATATAAAGTTAGCAAATACACATATAAATACTGTGTATTGTTTCAAAAAAAAAAAGTCGAGACAGAGATGAGAGAGATGAAATAGAGGGGGGAGAGAGAGAGAGAGATGAGAGAGGAGAGAGAGCATCTGATCTACCAAGATTGGTCGACTGTGCATCTAGCTCTAGTAGCAGCAGCTGCAGCTTTTTTTTTTAGGGTTCATAGCAGGAGCATATTGAAAATGGTCGGATGATGAGGATAAGGTAGTATATATACTTTGACCAAATTACACTTTTCCCTTAATTTTTCATTAATTTCAAATTTACCTCATAAAGTCTTAAAAAATTTCAATTTCACCCCTATCGTGTCCCCAACCAAAAAAGTGACTTAGCCATGTCCCATGCCACATGGCGTGTCGGGACACGTTTTTAGCTGTGTTCCCATGTCGGGACACTGCGGTGCGGGGTCCCGGAGAGGTGTCGATGCTTCATAGCCAGCACTCCTTAATTCGGTTGTTATGTTCATGGAGTTGGGTGTGATGTGTTGTTTGTTGTGTGTTATTATTTTGTGTTGTCGTCATGTGTTATTTGTTGTGTATTGTTGTTATATGTTGTGTGTTGTATATTGTTCCTTACATTCCTTCGTTGATTTGATTGTGTTCATGGAGTTGGGAGTTGTATGGTAATCGTTGTACATTTTATGAGAAGTATCTTGATGTTGAGGAAATGCCTAACAATGAAATCAAAATGCATGGTTATGTTGAGAAACTAGAGTGTTTATATTTGTTGAGAAGTAAAAGAGTTGATTGTTGGAGAAATGATTGAGATAAAGCCGTGGTGATCCTAATGGTGCTGTTGAAATAGAAATTAAACGATTTAGAGTACTTCCGATAAGTTTGAGACTTTCTAGTGTTGTTGTGTACGCGTGTGTGTGTGACGAGACGTGTATTTAAAGAAAGAAAGACTTTTAAAATCATTCTTATGCATTGTAAGTTCACTCACTTGCATTGTGCACCACATACATATATTGAGTTTGTGTTAGAGATTTCTCCTACTAGGTTAGTGTAGCTCAACCTATCAATTTTCAGGTATTTGATGAAGGGCATGGCGTAAAGTGCATTAGGAGTGCATAAAATCTTTTGAAGGCATCATTGGTCATTGTCTCTTATTGAAAATTTAGTACATACTCTTCAATGAGATGATCATCTACTTTTATTAAAATTAAGATGGGTTTGTAACATTATTCTTTTGTTTAAATTTCTTTTTGTCTGGAGGAATGTAATCAACTTATCATTTTGTAATCATGCATTTCGAAATGGATACAGGATATGGGTACTTTTTTTAAATGAAGTGTCGTGGTGGGATAAAAGAAGAAAATTTATCAAGTATGACACTTTGTATTTCTAAAAGTATTTACTTTTTATTGTTGAAAAATTGAGGGTGTGACAATTCCCATAATGATGTGCCTCTATTTTGCTACATATGTCCTCTATAGTTATTCACATGTTTCATCAGTAGGAATCAGTTTATTGCTCTGCCAATTTTGCCTATGTTTTGAGTATTTTCATATATATCACCTAAAAATTACAACCGAAAGATCCATAAATTGCGGAAGCCATTAATGGAGAAGCTTTTCAAGTTTCCAAATAGAGACAATAAACATATTCCAAGGATACCCAACACGACGAAATAAGAATCAAGACTAAGATATATGCACACATGAACTCATACCAAAGTATAAACAGACACCATAATAATGTATGAACAGGTCTTTGGGGCAATTTATCGAACATGTTGAAGTCCCTGACAACAATTACAAATGCGCATACCGACATACGAAAGAAAAATAAACACACTTAAAGATAGATTGCTTGAGAGCTCACCGGAATACTTTTCACAAGGCGATCACTGCTAATACTGAGAAACCCAGTTGAGAGAGAGAGAGAGAGAGAGAGAGAGAGAGAGGACTAGAAGCAAATCAACCGAGTTGCATTTGTTCAGCTTTGACACTTTAGTTCATGGCTTCATGCTATATAAAAAAGGATACAGATCATATTAATTGATCAAGTGGATCCAAGCCCATCCCAAGTCATATAGTTTTAGAAAATGGGCCGATTCCAAATAAGTTTGCACTGAGCCCAATACTTCAAAATGTTCTTAGGGAATTACTACTCCAAGAACTTGCCTGAGGCAGGGAGACATATAGGGAAAGATGAACAGCTTAGCCCAGGGGCTTACATTATCAATATATAGGCTAAGGAAACCCTAGGAAATAACCGAAAAATGTAACACTTGCCGACTAAGCATAAAATAAAGAAAATTGCGAAAATTACCAAAACTTGAAAGATTTGGGTTAGGCTCAAATCTAAAAACTAGAATAAAAAAGATAACTACTGCATAAAACCTAGGTCAAAACAGAGCAGTATTGAACGAGTAATTAGCGGTTCAATTATTTTTTAAAAGAAAAAAATCTAATGATTCAAAGACCCAAACAAAGGAATTGGGCCGAAAACCACCGGTGCCCATGGGTTTATAGATCATAGGCCTTGTTCATTAGGCCGTTTCGGATCAACCGCAGGACCCTCGGACCAACGTGCCGATTTTGCCACTTTTCTATCAAGCCTCTCCATGTAATGACACGCTACCATATCTGCATCATTTCCCATTTTCTTTGTTCCCCTTGAAAAGTTCATTTTATTGGGGCCAAAACATATTTTGTGAATATTTTTTTCTTTGAGTTTTGTAGCAATTAAAAAATTTAATTAATTGAGGTCTTCCAATGGTAGAGAGCTAAATACCATGCATATGTAACTTATGTAAGCGAAGGATGTTCTTAGAATCTTGGGAAAAGATAAAGAACAAAAGAGAAAAATAGTAATGCGAGAGAGAAAAAGCGAAAATACAAAAATAAATATATTGAAACTACTGTTTATTTCCACTTTTCCTTTCCTTGTTCCTTTTTTCTTCCATTCTTGATTTTGGTTCAATAGTGTAGTTTTAGTACCAATGACAAGAACTGGAAAGAAACAGCTTGTAAGATTAATGTTTGATTTGGTGGCAAAGAAGGGGGCTATAAGGTATAATTATGTTTGGTGAGGAAGGGGAGAGCGAAAAGGAGAGAACAAAAGACTTCATAGACAAGGAAATTGTAATTACTAAGATAGAATGTTTTGGTTTGAAAAATATAGAATTTTGTGAAGAGGTTTGGGCATTTTGGTCCTCTTATGGAGTATTTATTTTTTTTGTGCAGTTTCTAGTCAATGCTTTGGGTTTTCTTTGTATGTCAAGACCAAAAGAATCTTGTTTTTTTGAAAGAAAATAATAATAAAAAAACTAATTAGAACAAACAAAGAGCATAGAAATAACATCAGCAGGAGGGAGGTTTATAAATCACATAAAATGGCTGAGACTGGGAACTAAGTTTCTGAAAGATAACATAGTGAAATTATTGATTATCCCTCTGCTATCTTTCTTTCAAAGAAATCAGTTGAGGCATGAGTAGGCCAATGACTTCTCCTCAATAAGCTCCTTTGCAGTGGCATCCAACTTTCTCTTTGAAAACTCATCAATCTTGAGCCCTGCCATTCCAACAAGTATCAATAACCTTACCCAGCCCCCCCCAACTACATTACTAGGAAATCTGAACACTTCCATTTCTATATTATATGATTTATATCTGACCCCCAACCAGTGTTCTAAAAATTGGTTTAAGTCGACCAACTAGTCGGCCTAAAGTTGCTAGTCAGAGGTCCCTCGACTTGATCGAAACCCGACTAGTTGGCCGCCTAGAGAGAAGTCGGCAATTAGTCAGCCAACAGTCGCTAGTTGGAGCCGACTGACCCGGGACCGACGTCTATTGGAACCTTGGCCCTAACAAAATTACTAGTTGCCATATCCAAGTGTGAATAAAATATACCCTGCAAAGTATGAGTAAAATATACCCTCCACTGGGTTTCTTACATAAGAAAGCTTCTTTGGCATAAAAGATGGTGTAGATTTGCAAAAGATGTTGGTTGATGTCCTTTTATTTTTTTCTTTAAACTTTTATCTTTTTTGTTGGTGCAGTTGGTTTCTGTGAAAGGTAAAATTCTCTGTTGTTTTCGACTTTGGTATGTTCTCTTTCTCCTGACAATTGAAAACACCCATTTCATTAGTAACTCAAACTTACCCGGTACAATATTCCATTCTCCTTTCTCGCAAGTAACAGGGAAAGAGTAAATAAGACCAGGTTGGATTCCATAAGACCCATCAGAATACACTCCCATCGAAACCCATGTTCCCTGAATAAAGAAAAGAAGAAGCAGATGCAGACAATAGTATACTGTAGAAGATAGAAATAGCAATCAATTTGCAACATCGAGTTATGAGTGAAGAAACTCTAACCTTGGGAGTCCCAAGAACCCAGTCACGTATATGATCACAAGCAGAACTTGCAGCAGATAATGCACTAGATAGCTTTCGTGCTTTGATGATAGCTGCACCACGCTGTTGCACGGTGGCAATGAACTCTGTATTTATCCTGATATAAACAGAAATTGGGTGCTTTTAGTAAACCAAATCTCAGCAATTAAATGGATGCCAAGGTGGAAAAACAAGATTTGATTGAAAACAATAGATCGTGTACCAAATCCTAGGAGATACTTGTGCACTGAAGAATTATCTGTAAAATTTCAACAAGCAGGATAGGATATGAGAAGTACCAATTGTCGTTGCCAACTAGTTCTCTGACAGATTTCTGTCCGGTGCTGGTGCTTACAGTTGCATGATTGACGTCAGGATATTGAGTTGAAGAATGATTTCCCCAGATGATCACATTATTTACGTCACCAACATGAACATGAAGCCTTTCTGATATTTGGCCTAGGGCTCTGTTGTGGTCAAGCCTTGTAAGGCATGTGATATTTTTCTCTGGTATTGAAGGGGCAAATTCTTTCAGGATGAGTGCATTGGTGTTGGCCGGGTTGGCAACCACTAGTACCTGTACAGGAATCACCAAGAACTGTTTAAACACAGCAGATGGATTTTTGCCAACAGGGTTAATATGCAGAAGTACAAAAGGCAAAAAAAATTACCGATGCAAAAAATGCCCACTTAACAATAAATGATTTTAGTATTTTGGGGCAACAGAGAACATTTTTTGGGATTTTTCACATGCTAGAATGAAAGAGGGATACGCTTTGCAACTTAAGACAAAAAAGGGAAGAAATGACTACATCAAATGACCTAACTCCTAAGGCTTTGGAAGCAATGGAAAGAGAGAGCTGCATATCAAATAGTTCGGCATAAGATCATAGGTCAAGTTTATAGTCAATATCAATGCCTTAGATAAACTCCACGGAGATTAATGCATTTACTACAGCATAAGAGAGAACCTCCTGATTCAAAGGCGTTTTGAGAAGAAAAAAAAAGTACCCATAATATAGAATAATCAAACTTCATCACCAGCACTATTTTGCAACCAACCCATCTCACCTTGCAATTTGGAGAGGCATGCTGCTCCAAAGCTGAAGCTTGGGCCTTGTAAATGGATACATTTTTGGACATCACATCCTTCCTCCATCCCTTCCTTCCTGGGGAATCCACCGACCATGATGGCAATATTAACATCTTTACAAGCCTCAACGGCATCCGTTGTCGCAACAACACCTATTCAACCACACATCCTGTCATCCAAAGTTTAAAAGTGGAACTTAGTCGAGCTAACATCCAAAGAAGAATCATACCTCTAAGAAGAGGAAATGCAGCATCAACCAATTCCATTTTCAAGGCCTCAGCAGCAAGTTCAATATCAAGCATGTGCAGAATGACAGGCTGATCTGGACCCAACATAGCCCCTCTGGCTATCAGTGGAACAAGAGCATATCCTATTTGTCCTGTGGAAGAAATTTATAGTAACAGTTATGACTTATCTCCTCGTAAATCATTTCAAACTGCAGAAGAAGCAATAATACCAACTCCAACAAAATATAAGTTGACAATTAATGAGCTCAGATTTGCACGGTGAGACAAGTGTGGGCATGTGTCCACACTGTCCTTTTTTATTTTATTTTACTTCGTTTTAGTTGATACTTGAACCAAACAATTATCATTGTTTAAACAATTCTTCAGTCACACAAACACCCGAGGATGTCTTGTTCACTCACTCAAAAAAAAAAAAACGATCAACATTGACCTACTTTATTTAGAATTCTTACCACGTTCCACTTTAATGATTGGACCTGTTTATTTTATAAGCCATAATCTTTTAATCATTCCTCAAAAATCATATCAATTATATTCTCGTAAATGCTTGATTAAATAGTTGCTTAAACATCCAATCAAATACTTACCGAAATGGGAATGAACTAATTTTTTGCTTGAAACTGTTTAACAATAATCCCTACAATTCAATTATTTTTAACTATCGAAGTAAAAACTCAGACTGTACTACATAAATTTGACTAATGTTCACCTACTTGTATAATTTTTACATTCCTCTCGTCGAGACAAACCGATAAATCACAAAAAAATCGATGCAAAACTAACAAATGCGAATTTTTTTGGAATAAGGACAAAAAAATAAACCACTTCTGTTTTTCCCCCCAAAGAAGCCCTAAATAGGTTTGAAAAGCTCAAACAAATTAAAGATACCTACATCTCACACGCCTTGGAACATGGGCCAAAATGTCACATCGTACAAAAATTGCATAAATAAAAAGAATTCAAACTATAAAGTTTGGGATATTCACATGGCTGGCCCTAACATTATCAAGGCTTAAAGCAAAAAAATAAAAATAAAATGGGCCCTAGGTTTTCATTTAAAAAATTCAATATAAGTGGCTATAATAAGGTAAAAAGATTAAACATGGTATTTCTTAATTTAACTAAAATGAACTTTGAAAATATTTTACACAATTAGAAAAAACTAAATCAAGCATAATGAAGAACCGCTTATACTATCTGTTTTTTCTACCCAATCAAACTTTTCTCTTGTAAGAACACTATATTTAACAACAAAAAAATTATTTTGGTTTGTTTATTGTCAACAATTATTTATTGATGAATAAGATTTTAACTATTTTTTTTTTTAAAAAAAAACTTATCATAACATGTGTGGTATGTAAAAGATTTGAACCTACTTGAATAACATCAACAACTATTATTAGAGGCTAGAGCATTACCAAATTTTAATACAAGGGGTGGAAGAGTTTTACTTTATCTACACAAAATCCAATGGAAAGTTGAGAGAAAAATTTTGGCCAAGAGGAGCCGCAAGGAATTGAACCAAGGTCATCAAGCTTATGGGTGAAGCTACAAAACGCAAACGCCAGATATCACATTTATGTTGAAACCTGGAATACATAATATATATACAAAATTTATTCTGTGGAAAATGGGGCCTTTTTTTGGTTTAAATTTACGGGCCTAAAGCCACGGCACCTCTCGCTTCACCTCAGGCTAGTACTGGATATTCATAAGCCTATCATTCATACCTCATAATGAAATATTTAATCATCAAGAAACAAAAATCGAAATAATGCAAAAAAAGAGGTTTATGCTACATAATAACTTAACCTAGCATAAAAATTGAATGAACATGCCTGCAGCACCAGTCACTAGTACTGTAACAGGCTCCTTTTCTACATTCATGAAGCTCCATAGATGATTGATGATTTTCCTTGACAGATAGAGACAACCCAAAACAACCACCACCTTCTCAACCAATTCCAAATTCTCCATTAATTTCTTTCCCAAATAACAAACAAAATAAGATCGGTTTCAACATTTATGCAAACACCTGGTGATCAAGTAAACAGAGAATCCAAGCAATCACATACAAACACTTAACTGGCATTCCAAGACAAGAACTGTACGCAACTGAACCCTAAATCTCTTGTATTCAAAGAAAAGCATGTAATAGTAATACTATATATAGTGAATGGTATTTAGTTAAATGGATGGTAAAAGTGCCTTCTTCTCTCGAAAAAGAATACTAACGCACTTATTTTTATCATGGCCATCTCTTGTATTCAAAGAAAAGCATGTAATAGTAATACTATATATAGTGAATGGTATTTAGTTAAATGGATGGTAAAAGTGCCTTCTTCTCTCGGAAAAGAATACTAACGCACTTATTTTTATCATGGCCCCCCTTTGAGGCCCGCTTTCATGCTTTTGAATCGTACGTTTATACGTACTGCTAGTATTTATTAGTATTTTTAAATCTCGTGAATAGTTTTATTCAGTAATTACAAAGTGAAGAGTCGTACTTAATTCAATGCACATTTAGAACAAAAAATAGAAGCGTTTACCCGGCGATAAACAAATGTTAGGACGGCAACGGATCCTTTGTCTGGCTCTTCCTATCCCACCTCCCCAGTCTCTGCCACATCGCCCCCCTTTCCACCTGTCTAATTCTCCCTCTAAGGGGGAGTTTTTCAATGGATTTTATGAGATAAAATGAGAAATTTGATTTTGGTTGGTGTTTTGTGGAGGGATGATAAAATCACCTTGTTTTTCCAATAGATAAATATAGTGTGATAATAATTACGGATAATATGATGTGATAAAATCTAGCGTGATAAAATCACTTTTCTTTTATCTATTCGAAAAAGATGATGATAAAATCAAATAATCCATTGAAAAACTCCCCCTAACTCTGTAAACTCATGCCACTTTTGTTGGCTTTAGCAATTTTCTTCGGATAAAAAAGGAAAGTACTTCTGACACATTTTTTTTAAAATTTTTTGTTCACTGAATTAAACTACTAATAGAAATCTTTAATTCGATGAAAAATATTTGAGAAATTGTGCACTAAAGTATTTTGCAATTTTCGGGCAACCCCAACAAGTTTGAAATGTATTCACACACACACAGAGAGAGAGAGAGAGAGAGAGAGAGAGTGCATTAAGAAGCCTTTTATTTGGAATTTTCCTTCCTGTCATATTGTGATAAGGTCCAGGGCAGTCCCCGACTTTCGGTTTCAAGACTAAATTGAAAAAACGGGCCTTTAAAAATCTTAAATAAAACTAAATATAAAGTCGATAAACACCGTTTCAAAACTATATGACGTTTATTTAACGCGGAAAAACCCAAATCGTTCTACATACCTGGTGGAAAAAAATATTTGGGCTTTTTTCATTTATCATGCGCAAAGCCGCCACTTATTATTGGAAATTTTAGCTCGCGCCAAAATTAGAGCGATAAGGTCGAACAAATAACAGCTAGTCCCGCATTTGTAAACGCATAATAGAATCGGAGTACATTTTTATTCTTTAAGTTGCAATATCATATGTTCTGTGAGGACCGTTATGTCAATTTGTGATCATGATGATTTGGCGCTTCGATGGAGAGAGAAATCATGATTGGGTCTCTAAACAAGAAGATGATAACTTGCAAATTAATTTTTTTGGAATGTAGCTCCATCGATTCGATTTCAAGCAGATCGATGTTGTGTCCCATCCCAACTATGCATGATTTCCTTAATTACTACACAAGACTTGATTATGAAGTCACCAGAACGCCTTGGCATAAAATTGCATGTATGTGCCAAGGTTCCTTCCCTGTCTTCGTCTGTCTATTCTTAGAGCAATGTTTCACTCTCTCGCAAAAGCATGTAGACTTCACACTTTTGTGAGGAAGGAGCATTGCTCGTAGAATACTAAATAATATAGCTCACTGGGTACAAGGCCTTGCATTGTATTAAAAAAAAAAATGGTCTAGCTTTATTTATTTATTTTTTGGGGGGGATTGGAATAGCTAGAACAGTAGTATATTATTAGAGGTAAATAGATTACGAAATCATTTTTTCTTGGAAAGAGATCCCCCAATAAATTATAATAATGCCGAGCTGGTCGGAAATGGTGGCCATGTGAAGGCAGTCGGAGCATACCTTTCTCTCTCAAAGTACAACTTACTAATATGAGTTGGTTATCCAAAAAAAATATCTTACTACAAGTTACAACGATGAGTTACTATCAACCACTCTATCACGGAATTGGTCCACTTCTTGGCCTCCACACATTTCACACTTCTGTTCTGCATCTAATATGATTCCTTCTTTTAACCAATTTTGGTTCTTTTGGACTCTATGTGCATTAGTTTTTCTCCACACATTCCGATGTAGATGTAGATGTGTGAAGAGTCATTCGATGCACATGTACCTTCGTTGTTTAATAGGGGTTGAAGTCCATTTCCAAAATCCTAGATCGTTTAGGTTTAATGATTTGTTAGGTTTTATATCTCAATAAAAATAACACCAATCAATTTATGAACCAATCACAAGCGAAAAACAATTAAACAAATGAATACCAATTATACGTGGAAAACCTCTAAATATTTGAAAACCGTGAGAAAGAATCAATGCACTATACTCGTTGCGTAGGTACAAGTAATTTTACCCTACAATTTGAAAACTCAAAATCGACCTAAGACTTACATGCCGAATCCATGTTCACCACACTGCCGCTGCGTTGAATCCACAAACCTTCCTTTTGCCTCCTAAATATCCGCCAAAGGACTTTGTATTGCCTAGGAATCCTCCTTAGGCCTTTTTCTCTAATAGATTAAAAACGATATTGAAACCTCCTAGAGATGTCTTTCACATATAATGATCAATAGGCCTCTTATTTTCTCCAAGATTCAAAGTCAAGACACCCTTGAATGTTTCTCGCCTTCAAGAACTTATTTGGGGTTGGTCTCATATGTCAACATTATTTATATCTGTTGAAAATTGTCGGACTTGCTCGAGCAACTTTTTGATCAGTCACTTTGTTGGATGAGTTGTTTGAGCACTTTGTGCTGCTTCTTTCGTTTAACCAATAAATACCTGAAACTTGACACATTCCTATTGTATTACTATTCAATACTGTAGACACCCCAATTTGAACTCATGAAAATCCTTAGCATTCCCGATGATGAGGAGATACTAATGACATCGCGATAAGGCTTGAAAAAGGTCCCAATAGGCTCTCAATCCCTCAAAACCTTCCAATACCCACCAAAATAGCCAAAATACTCAAAACAAAGAAAGATGCTTTGTTGAACCTAAGCGCTCAAGTTCATCCACTTAAGCACTCAAGTTCATCCACTTAAGCACTCAGATCCTCCATGAACTTGAGCGCTCAGGTGGGACACATGGTAGAATTCTGCACAAGCAATAATGAGATTTTCTCCAAATCTGATATATTTTTACCACTATATCTAGGGCTGCACAAAAAAAATCGGTGAACTGTGAATCCGGTCCGGACCGAACTGATCCGTGCGTTTTGGATTTTAATCGTGGATTAATGGTCCGGACACGGATTGAAAAATTAGTAAACCGTGACTCGCGGTCCGGACACGAATTTTGATTTTGAAACCGTGGATTAACCGATCCAGACTGTGAGATTTTTATTATATATAAATTTAAAATATATATATATATATACACACACATAATTTTACACAAACTTCTACTACACAAACTAGGGGGTAAACCGTGATATCTTTCAAAATTTAGGGGTTAAACTATTACACATTTACACTAACTTCTACTATATGTACTTGTTATCTATTTCTGGGATAAACTGTGATCTCTTTCAAAATTAGGTTGATAACCATGTTTGGATGTATATTTTCATTGATGAAATTTTTTTAAAAAATATGAAGTGAAAAGAGTGTGCACAGCAAACCTATGGGCTCTGAGTGAAACGATAACATTTTAAATGCCAGTCACGCTTGTCAACAGATTATAACAATTTACTCATGCGAATCACAGTTGTCAACAGATTAGTCTATCGAGTCAAACAAACCATTTAAATTTGACGACTTTTTCTAAAGTTTAGTTGGCCGGTGACGTCAAGTATAACGGCGTATCCCCGAGCCTAGCCTTGAAAATACTACTAGTAAAATACACGTACTCCTATAAAAAATAAAAAAAAATAAAATAAAAAACACATCGAAATCTAAATGAGCAAAGAAGCTGCTAGGCGTCGACATATTACTCACCCACCCAACACAGCACAACCCTCCTCTCACTTCAGATACTCCACTCTCTCTCTCTCTCTCTCTCTCTCTCTCACACACACACACACACACACACACACTCTTGATCCCCAGCCCAACCATCTCCACTCACTTCTCACCCATCCATTTCCCCCATGGACTCCGGTACACTCCACTCGTCTTCCTCGATTCTTCTCATCTTCATCTCAGGTACTCCTCCCGAGCTCACGCATCTCCACTACTTTTGTTCTTTGGAATATAGTAAGTGACAGTAGCTTGTTGCCACTATCCACTGATGTGCCACTCAGATTTAAAGGAAAAATCAACTAATTCTGTTAATTTTTTTGAAAATGTACTCTCATTTACCCGTTTGGATTTTGTGAAGGTATCCTGTTTCCGACAATGGCCGCTGCAATGGGCATCAACTACGGCCAGATAGCAAACAATCTCCCGTCGCCCGAAAATGTAGTTCCCCTCGTCAAGTCCATCGGAGCAAGCACAGTGAAGCTCTACGATGCAGATCCGCGCGTCCTCAAAGCATTCGCCAACACCAACGTCGAATTCATAGTCGGACTGGGAAACGAGTACTTAACCAAGGTTAAAGATCCCGCATCGGCCTTAACCTGGGTCAAAACTAACGTCCAAGCTTACCTCCCCGCCACTAAAATCACCTGCATCGCCGTCGGCAACGAAGTCTTGACACTCAACGACACGTCTCTCAGCAACAACCTACTTCCGGCCATGAACAGCGTTCACACGGCGTTAGTTAACCTGAATTTGGATAAACAAGTTACTGTAACCACTGCTCACCAATTAGGTGTGCTCGAGACGTCTTATCCGCCGTCCTCTGGAACATTCCGACGAGATCTGAAGGGGTGTATTGTTCAGATCTTGGATTTCCATGTGAAAACCGGTTCTTCTTTTCTCATCAATGCTTATCCTTACTTTGCTTACAAGTCGAATCCGAAGCAAATCTCCATCGATTTCGTTCTCTTTCAGCCGAACTCAGGGATAGTAGATCCTGCCACGAATCTCCACTACGACAACATGTTGTTTGCTCAGATCGATGCTGTGTATTCAGCGTTAGCATCGGTTGGTTACAAGAATAAGTTATCCGTACAGATCTCGGAGACTGGATGGCCGTCGAAGGGTGATGGGGACGAAGCAGGAGCGACGGTTGAGAATGCGAAGAAGTATAACGGAAATCTGCTGAAGCTGATTAGTCAGAAGAAAGGGACGCCGTTGAAGCCGAATTGTGAACTGAATGTGTTTGTGTTTGCTTTGTTCAATGAGAATATGAAGCCTGGACCAACGTCGGAGAGGAATTACGGTTTGTTTAAGCCGGATGGAACGCCGGCGTATTCGCTTGGGTTTAATGGAAGTGTTATCGCGACGAATACGACCAGTGGCGGTTCGAGCTCGAGTGGCGGTACGACGCCGGTGGCGCCGCAGAGCCCGTCTGGTTACTTGTCTATCTCTTCAGCTTCGGTGAGTGAACTGAAAACTCTCGCTTTTGGTATCTACTAATGTGCGCTGATTGTTACGTGCGCTTGGGTTGTAGGTTTGTATTTTGTCATGCGCATTTTAGCACTGCACTTGATCCGTTACAGATTTGTTTTGTAACTGTTAGAACTCATCGATTGGAACATCTAACTAAAGGTCACAACACGTGACCCAGACCGACATTAGTAACGGAAGGAAAACGACGTGGAATTATTATATCCTGTAATTTATACAAATATTATCACATTATTAATTTACATAATTCTTTATATATAAGTGAAAAATTTAAACAAATGTTTATGACCTTGTGTTCTTTTAAGGTAAATTTTATTTACTTATTCAAAAAATTATATGAACTTGATACCGGTACTAGCCAACAATTAAATACTCCTAAGAAAACATGTTTGACGATTTTCTATTTTCTTTGAGAGAGCAACGTTTTCGTTTTTGTGGTCACAGTTCTGTTTTGTGAGCTGGAAATTGTCATTTGATTGTGGAGAAGACCCCAAATTAAGAGAGAGCTCATTATTTAGTACCCCATCTCGATTTACTGGATAGTAAGAAGTTTTGCTGGAACCTCTCATTGGATTGAGATAGGAGTAATTTACAAGATCTGTATAAGGTGTTGGGATATAGCTATATATGATAGTTTTTCATGTCATATTTTCATTAACTGAATTCTGAACTTGAATTATGTACAGCACAGCCTCTTCTTCATATTTTCATTAACTGAATTCTGAACTTGAATTATGTACAGCACAGCCTCTTCTTCTACCTTAAATAATACTGTACTACTCCTAATTGGGATTTCGACGGTCTAATTATGGGTTTGGTGTCGTCTTTGATTTCAGGGGAAATTAAATTTCGCCATCAGTTGGTTCTTTTTGTGCATTGTGGGAATAATCACAGTGGCCTTCTTCTAGTCTAGACATGGCACTACTATTTGTGAGTTGTTGGATCATCAAATTCAAAACGGGTTAGCCTAGCTAGATAGATGGCTTTAATGGTGTGAATGAAGATGGAATAAACAGGGAGCTTGGGAATTAGGTAAAGGTAATAATATTTTTCCCTCCACCTTTTGTTGTTCTTTCCTTCTAACCCCATTCTCACCCTATTCTTTGGTTCCAGCTATCACCTTTCTTTGTAGTAGCTGTTCCTATATGAATTTCCCAGTTTTATTTCCCTTTCCTATCAGCTCCTTTGATCAACCGGACCCACTTTTATTAAAAGGGGACGTTTGGTTTGGTTTGGTTTGGTTGGTGCAGAACTATTAATGGAGAACACAACGTTGGAGGGCGGCACTGATATGTGTTCATTTCTCTTCATTCATTAGTTCGCATTGTTTTGCAGGAGGGAGAGTAAGATTGCGTGAACTTTTGTATTATTAGATGGAAGCAGCTGATCCCTCCCGTGTTTTAGTAGTAAAAATTCCTACTCATGTGACAAATTTGGAATGACATTTCAATTTATCTATATCTATATTTCCTTGCATCCAACTCCCATCTGTTAGTGTACCAAACTTGATGTTCAGATTTTATTGTAAAATTCATTGCTTGCTATTCCGGCAGCAAGCTTGAATAAAAGACGCTATGGCTGTGGCAATGACATTGAATAGTTAGGTATTTTGCCTCTTTATGTTTTGACGGTCTACGTTCTAGATTCGATCAACTCATGGAAAAGAAGGATATGAAATCCTAAAATGCAAAATAAGGTAGGGAGACTACAAACACAAATGATGGTTTATGCTTGTTCTTTTGTTCATTATGGGCCTGGCTAGCCAAGTACAATAAAGACTCCCAAAAGGTCCAGATATACAAGAACTGCACGGTTCCATTGGCTTGTCCTTCAGCTTCCTTAACTTGCCACAGGATAAGTTTCTTTCAATTTCAAATTTTTTATCATTCTTTTCTTTCTCTAACATCAGTAGCGAATATGTAATGCATCTTCAAGAAATACTCGGACCAAAGGCCATTAAAAATGGAACAATACACAAAAAAACCAGAAATTCGAAGTTCTTCTGTACATGTTAAAACCATAATCATTAGATTAGCATATAAAAGTAGACGCAAAGAAGACAACCTGGTGGCGTTTAACTTCCCCTCTGAGTCCAGTCGACTTTATAAGCCCAGAAAGAAGCAAAGACAAGTTCCACATTACAAGTATAAAAGTATTTGTGGAATGTGGCGACAAAAAAAATGACCTTTGAGAGAGAAGCTTCACAAACCAGAATCCTAACAAAACCCAAAACCCACCCAATATCCTGTACAAAAACAATGATTTTGATGAAGATAAAACTAGTCTTCCAGCCAAGCCTACCAGAGCCTCTTTACCTCGGCACCATGTTGCTGAACACAAAACCTGACCATTCACACCAACCCTCTTTTCTCATCTTGAAACCTGACTATACAGCTTATATCTTGTTGATAGACTATTCTACCATCAAGATCAAATCGTCACCGGGAAAGCAGAGGCACAAGAGCCAAAATAATAGGCGAAAAAATACACGCCCAGAATAGCTTTCAAGGATTCACTTGATCCTGGGATGGTTTTCCAAGTCCAGCATTTGGTTCGACCTTAACTCTTTGGTAGAACAGCACATAAGCAGCAGAACTCTTGATGTCATCTTCACTAACCGGCGATACATGGGCATCATCAAAATGATACCATCTGTTCTCATCAATTAACTACAAATTGAAAAAGGAAAACTTTTCACATTAATCCAGACTGTCGCGGACTAATTCCGAAATCAAAGTATTTGTGCTTTGGAAATGGCAATGGCATGGCAATAGTTAGTGCATGAGAGCTAGTTGGATGATCAAACCAATGTCACAGAGAGCAACTACACTAATGACCCTTTAACTGCCATGAAAAATAAACTACAAACTTCCATACCCAGATGGGCAGTTAACCACGAAACAAGGGAAAACGAGAAAATTACACAAAGCTCAGTTTGTTCATACCTTAGCATATGCAGAGTAGTGCCCTCCACCGAGGCCGCCATAGTGGTTGCTAATGGCATAGAGCTCGTAGACATGAGATTGCCCAAATGCATCCTTCGATCTCACATATTTGCTTAAATCAAGATTCTCAATCGGGAAATTCACAAAAGTGTCGAGTTTGTTCTTCAGGTAACGGCTGTATGAGAACCGTTTTAGGTGAAAGACTAGAACATCTGGCAACCTCCATAAGTCTAACTTCTTGGTGGCTTGCCTGTGTTCCTTGCAACTAGGGCAGTACCTGCATTGAAATTTAACCCAGTAAATGGTGATGCTATTATACTTGAATGAAGCAGCCTACAAAAGTAAGAAGTATGAAAAGGTTACACAAGTATTCTACCACATGTCATCCGGTCCTAAAGGTTCCTTCTTCAAAAATGCGTCCAAGCATGAAAACAACGAGACAGCTTCTTGCCGAGTTTTCTTTGCAGTAAGTCCAGCCTTGTGAACCTCAGGAAGATCCTTTAAGTAGCTAGAATCATACAACTCATGATCTTTATTAGTCCAATCCAGCATAACATTAACCGATTGACCAGGTTTAAATGGGGAATCCTTTGAAATTGGCCAGCAGCTAAAACCCTTGTCGTTTGTCACGCAGAGCTGAAAGTTCAGCTCCCTGTAGGATGTTTCTTCCTGTTTTCCATTAAGCATCAACTGGTATCCGTGTCCGTTGTGGATAGCCGAGCTGTTTTTTGATTCATCAATAGCTCCTGAAAAAGAGCCATTCTCCTTGCCACCATTAATGTTAGTTGGACCAAAGTAAGTTTTCCTTCTCAATGGAGACAACGCTCTACAAACAGCAATATCAATGTCAGCTCCAGTTTGTGGGTTCTCAAGATATGTAACCAGCGGTGTCAAGAAAAGCTTCCTCTGACTGCCCTTCAAATTGTCTGACAAACAACTGGAAAGCAACAATGCTTTAGTCATGAGGGGAAAAAGAGAGACTAGTATAGGAATAAACATTATCCTAAAGAGAAAGGGCACAATGCATCATCGGCCTCCTCAAGTGTTCAAACACTTTGTCGATTGGGCACGTACTCCATTATCTAAACGTAGCCCACTGGTTTCAGACCAATGAACCAAAACATTAATGAAGTATCTAAGGGACAAAGCAATTTTGCATTCTCAACAAAACCATGGATATATATACATTTTGCCCCATCTACAGAAACAGACAATAACAGTATATATCATCAAATATGCTCCGTAAATCCTATATTGCAGAATACACCCAGAATGAACATAGAAACAAAGAATACATCAATGAAGCTCATTTCTTGTTGAGCTTGTCCCACATCAAGACTTAATCAGGGGAAAGATGCCCATAAATCAACATAACAAGTAGCAACTATTAGCAAAATCAACACAGAAGGAATACGAAAATACTTCTTTTCAAGCAAATTTCCATCATCCCTCCAATACTTCTAGTTAGTGGATTTGATCACTCTTTTTCTTTTCTTTTATCTACTTCATGACTTTGCATAACTCCGTCTTGCAAAGTTAGTCCCTTATTCCATTTTTGGCTGTTCCATTTTGCATGTCCTTTACAGAAATCAATGTCCAATTTTTTTATTAGTTTCCCATATGGCCCTTTTCTCTTCTTTGAGATAAATATATGTGGGAAATAAATCAAGGGAAAAGGTACACAAAAGTCAACAAACTGCATTGGATTTTCAAACCCAACGTTACTTGCAAGTCTGGACAGTGCAGAAATGTCACTTTCTTTCCTACCCGGGAAATTCAAAATAGCCAAATATGTAAATAGTGGTGAGGGTAATTTTGGAAAGTAAGAGTGTGCACAAGGCAATAATTATACCAAACCAAGCCTTATGTCCCAATCAATTGGGGTCGGCTACATGAATCTTTTTTCTCCATTGAGCTCTGTCAAGTGCTGTTACAAGGCAATAACTTTACGGGACGAAGGGAGTATTGGTAAGTTCGTATGATTACGCAGCTTCTTTTGATCAAATCATTGTCACCACCAAAACAGACGGCCAATCTTCCTTCAACAACAGAACCTATGCCTTCCTAATAAAGAACGAGACAAGCGAGACAAGGCAAGCAAGTATTCAACAGTTAGCTGGAACTGCTGACCTCGAGTTTTTTGAATTTCCCTCAAGAGGATAGTAACATCAAGAACAAAAGGAATGAGAACTTACTTTTCTAGGTATCGATGACATATCTCCAGTCTTGTTAATCCTGCCCATTTTTTTGGAAATCTGTATGCAACAAGATGCTCTTCATCTTTTATTGAGGATAACGGTTCCAAAGGGGTATCGAAATATTGATATATTTTATGGTCGTAAACCTGCAGGTTGAATTGACAGAGCTTCAGACTGGGACATAAGAAGAGGCAAGGCTCACAGCGGCCAAGAAGAGATGTATTACCTCAGCAAGCAAAAGACTTTCATCACTACTTAAGCAGCATGCAGTACCCAAAGCCATACTGAGATCTTTACAGCAGCCTTGCATTAAGACAGTGACAGTATATGGCATTGGAAGAACACTCCCGTCACTATAAAATACAGTTACTGTCATTCTCCGAGTGACCGTAGAAGGTATCGGTAATGATAAGTACATGAAGGGGTCAAACGTTATTGAAATTTTGCTGCAATCTGGGCAAACCAATGTTGATTTATATTGTCCCTGGGGATTTTGTGAAAATAACTGTTATTCAAAGAAAGGTCTGGAGCAGCACCTTTAAGACCTATGACATGCAAAAAATGTACTTATACAACATGTCTCATGCATATTAAAGAAGAAATATCCAACTTGTACGACAACAAGGCCTCATCGAGAGCAACAAAAATAAAGTGATAGTCGTAAAAACTGCAGTAATGAACTATGTGTGCTGAAACTGTATTTACCACAACCAAACAAGCAAATAAAGAACATAAAACTTTCTCAAAAAAGTAATAAGTTGATAACAATAGAATACCGACTTACCAAAACCACTTTGTTACAACTGTTTACAGCATTCCCCTCCCTACCAAATTAAAAAACGTTTAACACACAAATTGAGACACATGCACAAGTAAATGTACTCACTTGACAAACATCCACAATTATGGAGTCATTCCGAGCCTTGTGATGTTTCCAACACTCATCCGCAACTTCCTCATCAGGGCGACCATCAGAATCCTTTGTTTCAAAATACGGCTTTTGTTTGACGCGATTTAAATCTTCATGCAGCCCATCAAGCAAGAAGGCAAGGAGTTCCTAGAGAAAATAAGTTTTTGACCAGAAAATAAGAAAAATGAACCAGTGAAAACCTAATATGAGTTTTGAAATATTTGCTTTGAAGGGTAGCAAACAAATAAACACCAAGCACAAACAGAATGGCCAGATAATGATGCAAATTTCATTAGTCCGACACTGGATTCCTATTCTCAGGCAGTCAAATACCCACCACAGCTGTACAGAAAAAACAACATTATATGATCCTACAGTGATGAACAACAAAACATTTTGATAAAAAAAGTTGACAGTTAAACATCTTTATTTTTTTTATTTTATCTCTGTTCAGAATATAACAAGAGTATCTTCTGAGAGTCATCGCTGCAGTACAAACTATTCTTGAGAGCACACGCTCAAATTTGGTGATGGACAAGCATCATGTTATCATTGTGCCAATACTCAGCTCAATCAACAAAACCTTCACAGTATGAAGCTTGTAGGAGCAGTTATTGACCAACTTCGTCTGAAGAACATATCTTTTGTTGATGAATAATACTTCAGATTACTCAGAATGACACCAAATGGAGATGCATGGAACCAAAATCTAAGTACATGACTGTGAGCCCATCACACAGTTTCATCTTTCACGAGCTCACTAATAGCCCCGACAGCATCAATCACATTTCTCATTGATTTTCTCCATTAGCATGTTTGATTGGAAAAGAGAGAGAGCGACGAAACATACATAATACCAAACTAACGTACAATCTTATTATTGCATTGCATTAGAAAAGCATAAACAATTACAACTAATGAAGGGGTTTATATAGGCTAATTAAATTAAACCTAGCAAAACCCTTATAACATCAAAATGACTAAACTACCCCTAACATAATAAATAAATAACAATTTAACTAAACCCCTAACAAATGGAAACCCTTTTAAATTATACTTCACATCATGAAGTGATAGATGTTTGCATCACCCCTAGGACAATTGTTAAACTGCAAGCACCAATAGCCCGAGTTTCATACAGTTGGATCTCAGAACCAATGACAGCAACTATGAGCTCTCCCACAGCAGTTTCAAACAACTGGACCACACCCATATGACAAGCTATGACTGCATTTCTTTTCCATATTCCATCAAAAACTACATTAATTCCACACCCCCAACACACACACACACAAAGATATGTGTCACTGTATTCAGAGTTATCAGCAAATAGTGACTTATAAGCTAGAGAGGGAGAGGCAATAGTCACAGAAGCATTTCAGCCGGGCAATAGTAACATAAATACACAAAAAAAAAAAAACACTTGAACACATTGAGAAAACAAAAGTACAAATGCAGTGTATGAAAGTATAGAGATTTCAGCACGGCAATAGTCACTGGAGCATTACAAATACATGCACTAATGGAAATAACTTTTAGCCATGGAGATATCGTCTATAGCATCGAGTGACTTCAATTAAAAAAATGACAGATTTCTTCAGCTATTCAATCTTTGCTTCGCTAAATAATCACAAGCAAATATTCTGCAGATACGGTATGGCCTACTCGAAAATACATGTAAGATCTGTTAATGGAGTAAAAAGATGCCCCGAAATACTAACTTGTGAATCATGCTGATTGAAACCACTAAACTGGGGGGCAAATCTACAAAGTTTGCCCTTAAATGCACGAGGGGCAATGGCTGTCCTCCCTGAACACCAAAGTTTTCGCAATAATTCACCAAATGCAACTGCAAGCTCACCCTGCACAACTATAGTATATTAGACGCTTCATACAAAAGCTCTAAAGTAAGAACTTTCCATAATAAATTAAAACAGCTTCGTACGTGTAAACCCAGAGGATTCTGTTCGTTGATCTCATTAGCGTAATCTTGCAAGAAATACTCGACAATGGGAGGTGTATGAACTAAACACTGAATCGCACTATTCATAAAACAAGTGTTTCCCAAATTCTGCAATCCAGCAAAACCTCCCCTGTCTGCCTTTGTTGCAGCCTTGGAAATATCATAACCATCTTCCGTATCTGCAATACTTGAACTTAATGTGCTGTCTAGATAAAAACTGCCACCATAACCTGTAGAATGACCATTGGACAAATTTGGGCAGCCTCCAGTAGTCACAGATGATCTTGGCAGGTCTATGGGAATCAAAGCTAACTCATTCCCGGTTGAATCCATGCTAAATCGAGAGGGCCAAAATCCATCTTCTTGGACCTCAAGAAGTATCTGGTCAGATAAAATACATCAAGAAACAAACCGAAAAATACTCAAAAACAAAATGGACATGTTTGTGGAACTTAAAAGGAAATGAGCAAGTCAAATACAACTCAATGGGAATAAGCCCCAGGGTTGATTTGATTTGAATATCTATTTAGGAATACATGTGATGCAACAAAGGTTCATCATCCAACAGAACCTGATGAGGATGATTATATGAGCTGATAAAGTTATAAATGATGAGGAAGGGATGGCTACAGAAATTCAAAATGCAAAAAAAAATTCATACACTTACTCATGGACTTAGCTTTAGATTACAGTATTATCGTGCATTTAAGATACTTTAATTTGAAACAAACCATGCTTTTCCCGCACTAGCTATTACACGAAAAAGTAAATAACCTGTTTAAAGATTACAGGACTAAAAGACACCTTTCTCTAAGTTCCACCTGCTGCCAACCAAAGTGCGACACAAACTAACTTTGAAACCATTTTTCACATGAAAAACGAAACTACTAATATCAACAGGTGCAGGGTGGGCATAGTGTCGTGTCGTCTCATGTTCGTGTCAGAATTCTCTCAACCCTAACTGACTTGTTTAGCTTTTCAGGTTATTGTGTTTGTGTCATATTCGTGTTTCATGTCAGAAATAGCCCACCCTAACTCGCTAACTTCGAGTCGGGTTTGTGTCGTGTTATCTTGTCCTTTCAGAAATTCCTGTGTGTGTTCATGTCGTGTCATTTTGTGTTCATGTCAGAATTCTCACAACCCTAACCCGACTTGTTTAGCTTTTTGTGTTATCGTGTCCTGCCATATTTGGATTCTGTGTCAGAAATAGTCGACCCTAACCTGCTAACTTTGTGTCGGTTCTCGCGTTGTGTCGGAAATTCCCACCCATGAACAAGCAAGTTAGCAGCAGCATAAGCTCATAAAAATCATTCAGTGCAACAGTTAACTAAAATAATGTAGAAACTATAGTAAGATGGTTAGACACAGCTCCAAAGTAAATTCATAACCCAGGATACTTACATCTTGATCCATCTGCAGTTCAGCTTTTTCAAGGGTCTTCTGCGAATCCTCTAGAATTTCATGTTTCTTTTTATTGAAATAGTCCCAAATTCGAGCCTGTTGAAATTTTTTTAAATGGAAAAAAGGTATAAATTTCTTTAGTAGTAGAACGTCTCTGCATGCAAACATACGAACACACACACACACACATATATATAGAGAGAGAGAGAGAGAGCATATAATATACCTTTTCTGACTCTATCCCTCGAAGTGCACACACTCTCTGATAAAGCTCTTGTAAAGAAGCCTGGACAAATCAAACCTAAAAGGGATGAGAGAGAGAGAGAGAGAGAGAGAGAGAGAGAGAGAGAGAGAGCCATGGCGAAACTAAAGAATATCTAATATTTTCTTCAGGTGATTGATTGCTTTTGGAGTTTAAAAAGTGCAGATATCAATGTTTTTCAAAAGAGTACCACATACACCTTCAAAGAAAACAAAATAGCAACCAACTGAAAAAGTTTATGAATTAGCCACAAAAAATGAACTAACTACTGCAGCCTTAAATGGAGCAAGGAAGAAGAGAGAGAACAGGAAGTACAGAAGTAGTACCTTTTTACTCAACCTGATAATAGATTGGCTATTGTCTGTGGAATCAATTAATTTCAGACACAGGGGGAAAACCTCCACACTAAATTGCACATTAAAATCACCCTGTGAAATCATATTCCTTGGTAATGCTGGCCCACCCTTGTACCTGAAAACAAAATGATCAGAATTTGAAACACAAGCAGCAGATCAAGAGACACACAACTCTTCCAATGGGAAAACATGACAGTGAAGGTAGAAAATTTATGCCATAAAAGAGGAAGAAGTGACCAAAAAGCTTGCACACCACAAAATGCAGAAAAATACCCTGGTTTTCATGTACTAGTTTTATGGTGTTTAAGATATGTCCTAGGTTAAAGAATTCCCTTCTTCAAAGTCAAAATCCTATGATTCCTATCACAGCTGGACACAAGATTTAAGTGCAAATATCTTTGCCCAAAATCCTATTACAACTAAGATTTCTCCAAAGTCTGTAAAACATTTAATGCTTCTAATTTAAGAGGTCAGTCTTGCAGGATTCAACACAGGTTTGGAGTTTCTTTCTGATTTGATACTGCCTTCCCAACCCTAGCGATAATGCCTACTCAATATAAGAAATGCAACTCCAAAAACAGGTTTTCTCACCATTTTCAAACAATTGAACATTTTCCAGAAGCCGAAATGATCTTCCCTTCAATCATTGAACCCTTACTTCCAAACCACCATGGAATCAGCCAAAGTTACTGCTGATTAATACCGTTCAAAATGCCAAAGATAGCACTCAACCATCACCTACAACCAGTGTTGTTAAAATCATACAATACGCGAGATGTATCGCACGATTCGTGTTGTATCGGGAAGAAAACTATACGTATCGCTCTTCGTATCGCAAATGGGCAGAAATCGTAAGAAACGGAGCGAGTATCGTACGCTACACCACGTATCGCGATACTTATCTGAATCGCACGATTTTGTTTCCCAGGTTAAAGCATACCTTTTATGCACCATTTTGAAGCTTTAATAAAAAATTGAAGTCTTTACCTCGACAAAACCCTTCAGCGACTCCTAAACCTCAGTAGAATCCTCCCTCCGACGACCAAACTCTGTCCTATCTACGACGAAAACAGATCTGAGTCACTTATTCATTTCCGACTGCTCATCTCCGATTTCAGAAGCTCTTAGACTTGAAAAAACTCACCAATTGCTGAATAAAATGTTCTGACTTTGGTTGTATATCGCCGAAGCTCTTCACCTCTTTTGGTACTCTGTTTTTGTTTGAAGCTGTAAGGATATTGTAGTATAATAGTCGTATAAATACTCCTATATATACAGACTATTGTTTGTCTTGTATCTATTTCCTATTCAAAGGCCACCACCGACTCCTTTCATTTATTGAAGTTTTGTCTTGATCCTAAGTCTAGAGCCACCACTCTATTATAATAAGATAAAAGAAAGAAAAAATAGAGCATTATGTATTTCTCTAAAGATGTCCCTTATATGCTTTTGTGCACTTTTTTTTTTTATAATTGTATTGTAGTGTTTATTGCTCCCCCAAGAAAGAAAAATAAGAGAAATGTAATAGACTTCACTTGGGAGCATTGTGAACGTGCTATATATAATATATGGCTTAAGACATCTGTGTTTTTGCATCCTTCATGCTTCTTTTTTCATAAATGCATTCAATTATTAATTTTTTGTTAGGTAATTATTATTAATTAGTACATGGTATAATCTTTCTTTGACGTATACACGATACGTATCCCGATACGATTCGTAAAATGAAAAAAACAATACACAATACGTATCCCGACTTCAAAACACTACCTACAACAATGTTTTCTAATTTGCTAGTCTTAATCTTTGTTGCTAAACATAAACCCAAACCCTACTTTTTTGCATATTTGAACTATTTCAGGGTTTATTGGCTAATAATTATCCGCAATCATCCTACCTCATTGCCTCCTTAAAAGCATCATGTTATCAATCTAGTTAATCACCTCTGTTTTTCAAAAATATTCCTAACTGAAAAAAGCATATTTTTAAGCATGATTTGGAAGATCTTAGTTATCAACAAAAAAGAAGTAAGAAACTCTTGGCAAGGAGCAGTAGTACAACTAATTGGGGATATGGGCAGGAGATGGATAGGAGACAGACCTAAACTTTGGCAATAAATGCACAAAGTGGTTGCTCCCAGAATACCACTGAAACAGATGGATTTGAGACAGACCTAACCTTTGGCAATAAATGCACAAAGTGGCTGCTCACAAAAATACCATGAAACAGTGGTCCCCCTATACCGTAGAGTTTTCTGCAGAATCATGCCCTCAAATCAAAGCCAAAAGGCATCAGGAAAAGGCAGCCCAAAAATCATTTTGATTTATGTGCACATTACCATGCTTCTTTCATTCAGCATCCAAAGCATTGGCGTTGCACAATTGGCAAGGAGCAGTAGTCAAAACAAAAATGTATATAGGAAAATAGGGAATTCATGTATAAAAATTACCAGTCAAAAAGCTTCTCCCACACTGGTTGAGGAACTAAAATGTAATCAAATCTTTCTTGCAATGTTCTCTGAAGCTCCAAATCATTACCTTCAGTATCAGTTCCATTTACAAGAATATTGGAATTATCAATTGGTCCAGGTCTATCAACTAGCTTTTGAAAATCCAAAGACTTAGAATCAGGAGAATGCTTGTCAAACAAATAAGAGTCAACATCTTGCCCAGTGTATTTCTGCCAGCTTGTGAACCACCTGCACTAACGGTGACAAGAACAAAGACAACATTGTGAGAACTATTATTATGAAAGAAAACGTATATTCTTTAGCAAAAGTTCACCAAAAGGAGACTCCAAAAAAGAATTGGGTACCCTCTGAAGTTCCAAGGCGGGCCAGACAAATCATCCTAGATTCCCAAAGTTTGGAACTTTTTATCAATCTCAATTGCCATATTTCATGTTTTGCGTTGCGATCCTAAAGACCAACATTAGCTAAGAATAGGCCTCCCCTTGCAAGTTGGTTTTCCCAAGCGAGTTCTAACTAGGGGTTTGTTAATTTGGTATCAAAGTTAGAAACCACTTTAAGTATGGGATTGCACAAAGCCTACACGAGTATGGCAACAAATGATTGCGGCTTTTCCGTTTAGGAAACAAAAGGGCCGACTATTTCATACTCAAACTAAAAGAGAAAGGGCTACCATTGGGTTAGTGTCGATAGAATGGGCTGCTATGGGCATAAGCTCCGGAGCTAGGGCTATGTATGATATAATATCAGGGCTGCCGTGTGGCATTTGCTGCGGAGCGGGGGCAATGTATGAACCTAATGTCCCACAACAGCTAAGAATAGGCTTCGTTTGGTGTATATAAGCTCTTGTGCAACCTCCTTTTGCAAGCTGATTTTCATGCAATACTGGGGAATCTCTTAACCATCAAAAAGCCATTTTCTGAAGTCATAGACCCTAGCTAAGCCATCTAAAAAATTTCCAAGCAATGTCAGAGTTGGCAAACAAAGTCTTTGCTTATGGTGATGTCATGTACTAAAAAGTCTCAAAACTAAATTTTTTTTTTTATAAGTAAATAATTATATTAAAAAGAGCAAAAAAGGGATGCTACCCATGTACAAAAGAAAGGCCACCAACAAAAAGGCCCTATACACCATCATGAGAAAATAAGAGATCAAACCAGTCAAAAAATTGGTCAAGAGAAGGATAACAATCTCCCTTGTCCCAACTATACAAGCTATTCACCAAAAAACTTTTGATCCCAAATAAAGGCATTTCCACTCCTTTAAAACATCTTTGATTTCTCTCTCGCCAAATCATGCACATAACGCAAAGAGGAATCAAGTTCCAAACACGCTTCCTCCTTACCCCCACTCTTGTACCTCTCCAAACAATTAGAAGTTCCATAACATTTCTTGACATAGCCCATACCAAACCAAGACAACACCGAAGTCCATAACTCCCATGCCAAAAGGCAATGAACGAGAAGGTGATCAACTGTCTCCGCATTCCTCTTGCACACACAACACCAATTAACAATGATAATCCGCCTTCAAATCAAATTATCGATAGTAAGGATCTTACCTTGGGACGCACACCAAACCAAAAAACCCACCTTCACAGGAGCACCAGTCTTCCAAATGGCTTTCCAAGGAAAGACGGCTCTTCCGTCGCGACATAAAGCTTGAAAAAAATATTTCACCTCAAACTTCCTAGATTTAGAAAGTTTCCAACAAATTTCATCCTCCCCTTCTCCGATCCTTTGAATTCCATACACCCTAGAGAACAAAGCCATCAAGGCCTCTACCTCTGGATCAAGCACTCCCCTTCGCTGGCGGATATCCCAAACTATATTTCTTTCAAAACTTTGAAGGTAATCAGCAACTGATGCATCCTTATCACAAGCCAATCGATAGATGCTTGGAAAACCATCTCGCAAACTCACATCCCCGCACCAGATTTGCTCCCAAAACTTCACCCTTCTTCCATTGCCAACCCTCAAATGGATAAACTGCACAAAAATCCCCCAAACATTCGTAATACCTCTCCAAAGAGCCACTCCATGCGGCAATCGCACGGAGAGGGAGGACCAACCTCCCCAACTACTACCATACTTTGTTACAATCACCCTTCTCCACCATTTCTCCCTTTCACAAGCAAATCTCCAGAGCCATTTACCCAACAAAGCTTGATTGAAAAGCTTTAGCCTTCTCACTCCCAAACCTCGCTTTCTAATGGGCGCACAAACCGTGTCCCAGTCAACAAGATGGAATTTGAACTCTTCCCCCATACCTCCCTAAAGAAAGTCTCTTTGTATTTTTTCGAGCCTCTTAACAACCGCAACCAGGATAACAAACAAGGACATAAAATACGTAGGCAAACTTGAAAGTGTACTTTTGATTAACGTTAATCTACCTCCTTTTGACATATAACAACGCTTCCACCCTGCCAATCTCTTCTAAAATCTAACCACCACTGAGTCTCATATAGCCGTGAATTTAAAGGAAAAACCCAAAGGCAAACCCAGATACAAAGCCGGTAGCCTCGCTACTTTGCATCCCAATAACTGAGCCAAACCATCTTCCTCATAGAAGTTGGCAATCCCAACGCTAATCTCATCTTCCTTCACCAACAAATCCTAAGCTATTTTAATCTTTCCAATAAAGTTGTTTCTACGATTGTAATTTGCCATTCTATGAAAAAAGCGAATATTCCTATCCCCCTCTTTTAGCAACAAATTTTTGGACTTTTGTATCCAACTAATCTCTTCAAACTTTGCAATCTTACCGATTTCTTCTTTGGCATTATCTCGTAAAAGCTTTTCCTCCTCGGTTAGATCTCGCACTTGCTCCTCCAAGTCCTAATGGCTAATAACATCAATTACTTTGCCTTTTTGAAACTCCAACCTCCCGAAGATCTCAATGTTCCATTTACGCAAATCCTCTTTCAGCATTTTCAACTTTTTAGCAAGGACAAAGCTCGGCTTACCTATCACTGAGTAATTATTCCACCATTCACCCACCCTCTCCACGAAACCCTCGGTCAACAGCCACATATTCTCGAATCTAAAAGGCATGAGTCCTTGTCGAATCCCTCCACTATCCAGCAAGATAGGCATGTGATCCGAAATAGGCCTACGAAGAGAAAACTGAGCCACATCCGAAAAATGCTCTTGCCAAGAAGTAGAGAACAAAAACCTGTCAATGCGAGACATGCACTTATTCCGATGAGCTCCAAACCACGTGAAGTTACTCCCATTAAGAGGTGGGTCAACCAACCCCAAATCATTGATAAAATCAAAAAATCTCCTCATATTACGAGTAATTGCATTACTACCAGATCTCTCATAAGGAAACTGAACAACATTAAAATCACCCCCCACACACCACGGTGCATCCCATCTATAAGCCATTGCCGAAAGTTCCTCCCATAATTCCCCTTTATCGCGATCAATCACTGGGCCATACACAACTGTGAACACCCATTGAAAACCATCCGTTACGTTTTTGAACAAACAAGACACCAAATACATACCCATCTCCTCGTCAATCTTCTCCACCACCCTACTATCCCACAAAACCCACACCCCCCTGGCTGCCCCTATCGCATCCAGATGAACCCACTCCACCCACCTATTCCCCCATATCTCCCTCGCCCCCACCCTAGTCACCTTACTTAATTTAGTTTCCTGAAGGCATACCACATGTGCCTTCTATTCCTTAAGTAGAGACTTTACTACCGTCTTCTTATCCTTCGCATTTAAACCCCGCACATTCCAACTAATAATTTTAATCTTCACAGAAAGGTAAAAGATTAACTCCTTCAACACCTTCACTACACCTCTCTCCATCCCTCTTGCGCCCCTCATAATTTATAGAACACTGTAACCTCTTCAACTCCCTCTGCCCTTTGCTGACTCTATTCCCACCTTTCTTTGTTTCTGAGACCGCTCATTTTCTCCACTTTTCTTTAATTTTTGTAAACAACTTCAATGCTCTATCCTCAAAACCATCAAAAGAAACCCCCAGAAATTTTCTGAAGCCGCTGACCCTTTTTAACACCCAATTGGAAACTTCCTCTTGGGACATCCCAATTGTTAGCTTTTCTCCATCATTCCACAAAACTTCCTGCTCCCTAACCGCTAGCGGAGAAAGCAAACCTAAACTGCTCATCAATCCATCATCCACCATCTCCTGCACCCAACCCAAATGCCTAAACATCTCTTCCTCATTTTGACAGACCCACCCCGAACTCTCACTTTCATCGACCTTAGAATAAGTCACCAATTCCATCCCCCTCGAAACCGCACCATCCTCCTCTCCCTTTGTGTAGCACCCCTCATCCACCCTATCCTTATCTACATCTTCACCTCCAGAAACCAAACGATTATGTAAGTAAACAAATAGAAACCCAGAGTGCCATACAATTCAGGTAACAAGAAAAACCCTATCTACTTGTGGATTGGGAAAAAAAAGGGTTTCAACCGATAAATTGTAGGGCTCTAAATCAGCATGTTGTTGTGAATGGGATTTAAATCATCCCCCGCCCATACCCCCAATTATGGGGACTAAATGGGTTTTGTTATTGTTGTAAATGAGCATGTCCCAGCCACCAAACAAACTACCTCAGATTGACAGACCATGGCATCCCAATAATGAAGGAGGTGGTTATATCAGTGAAAATCCTAAATTAAACCTTTATTTCCATAGCTCCTCCTTTCCACACACAAAATCCAAAATGATCAATTTACAGCGTCAGTTAGTAAAGCTATAGGAAAATGCCAGTGCCTAAATAAAACAGTAATTATCAATCTGCATGGACATACCAATCAATAGAAAATTATATAAAAAAAAAAAATCAGCTAGGCCTGACTAGGATATCCATTGCAGCAGAAAAGTAACAATCAGTGGATAATACAAATGAGGACGGTTTAGATTACCTATTGGAAATAACGTAATACAAGTTCCCTTCCTTCAAATTCGACTCTGCTATATTAGTCAATTCATCCACAATACGTTTTTCTACCTCCGGTGCCAACGGAATTCCCAATGCTCCGTTCTCCATCTTATAATCCGAATCAAGAATCGTCATGATCGTCAAAAACCTATAGAAACAACAGTGTAAACATCAGACAAACATAAAACGCTTCATCTGGCAATTTAGGTCATATCAGCCATAATAGATAAACAGGTACTAGAATCATAAAAACGAAGGATTAGGCGACTTCGATACATTCAATTGAGTAGAGAAATCAAAGGAATTCAAGATAAGAGAGTGATAGAGGAATGCAGTGAGAGAAATATAGAGAGGAAGTAGGAAGAATTGAGCGTGAGGGCATCGACGAACCCTAGATTGCAGGCGCTGCTGGGATTTCGATATCGATTGGACAAGTACCAGGGGAAATATCGTGAATTCGTGACCCTCTCTATATATTTTAAAAAATGCTAACCAACCCGACCACACTCATACACTGACGCATGGGGTGTAGGATTCGCACCACATGTGAGTAATGGTGAAATTGAGTGTGACATAAAATTTGTATCTCTATCATTATTGATATATTTTTGGAATGATCTTGTCTGTCCTTTTCTTTCTCAATTTTGAGTTCCTAGTATCGGTTTTATATATACCCAATAAATTAATACTACTATATTAATTTTTCCTAGTATTACGAGATGTCATATGACAACAAAACTTCAAAATCAAGGTAAATAAGGAAAACCTAAGATAAAAAATAAAAAAAAGGAGAGAAATATGACTACCGCTTGCGTGCCGACAAAATGTCACGGTTCCCCTTATGTGAATAGAGTGGGGCACAAAGACAAGTTCGTAGTGTTGAATGCTTGACTATCTCAACCTCAAACCCCATTTGAATACGCAAAAGCCGATTACAAGTGAAATCGTAATATCATATTAATATGTCATATGGTTTCACAGTTATTCAAAATAATTTTTCACAAAAAAGTGAGATTCAAACCTATATCTCTTAACAAAGGGTAGACTGTAAAGTGATTTTCACACTATTTTTTTACCACCAACACTCCTTTTCTTGTTGTTATTCACAGTATTCAATTTAATTTTTCACAAAAAAGTGAGATTCAAACCTATCTCTTAACAAAGGGTAGACTGTAAAGTGATTTTCACACTATTTTTTTTACCACCAACACTCCTTTTTCTTGTTGTTATTCATTGAACTTACACTGTTACCCTTTAATAAGTTCATATTTTTACACATGAAGAGAGAAAGAAGATAATAAATTACGCCCTCCGTCCCGTTTTAAGTGATCCTTATCAAAATACGTGAAATTTCAAATACCTAAAAAACATATTTCTTTATATATTTTTGAATTTTTTATACCGAATTAAAGTGCTCATTGATTACTTTAATTTGGTGCCAAAAGAAATAAAAAAAAAACTTTTTATGGAAGCGCATTTTTTAATGTCCACAAAAATACACATTTCCTAAACGTATCACTTAAAAAGGAACAGAGGGAGTAATAGTGTAGGGGTGTACAAGAAAACCGAAAAAATTGTGAAACCGCATCGACCGGTATACTTGGATTGGTTCTATAGTTTAATGGATTTGTTTTGGTTCTAAAAAAATAAGAACCAGATACTTTGGTTAGGTCCCCGATTTTTTAATTAGAATTCGTGATTTGAACTAAACCAGTTTGTATAAATCAATAAGTAAAGATACACACACACACACTATAATATAATATATACACTGTTATATATCTACACACACTTGATAATTTTGTAATTTTTTAACACCGCAAGTGGCATCTATATCAATAATGATATATAAGAGTACATCCCATTATACAACTCCCACCAAACTCTTTTTATAAACTTTCCATTCTCCCTAAATTCTCCCTCATGCACCCCCGGGAACCCTATTAAGTACGTTAGCAGTAAGTTATTTATTTATTTAGTTTTTACAATTTTTGAATGTTAACATGGTTTAGAACAAGAAACCTAACCAAACCAGACCAGTCTAATGGTTCGGTGTGGTTTGATTCCATATGTGTAACGGTTTGGTTGCGATTCTCAATTCTTTAGAACCGTTAGATATAGTTCGATATTTGTATTTTTGCAAAACTAGTTCAATCCGAACCATTTACACCCCCTAATTTTTGGTAAAAGAGATAGAATTTCATTAAACGAGAAGGCTGTTGCAAACTACCGAAAATAAAGACAACAAAAATATAATAGCATACAGACGAGAATAACATAAAATAGAACCAAAATTGATAACAATAAAGATGGAAAAAAGAGTGAGGATAGTAAAATGATAGAGCTGATGACGCAACGGAATTCACAAGAAACTAGTTGCGTACTAGTGCAAATGAAAATAAGTTTCGAATCCACAAGGTTTTTGAATCCACAAGAAGAAAGAGAAATAAATCTGAATTATATTTGATTGAAAATTGAAATATGCTCATAGGCTACATTCTTATTTACTAGAAGTCCTAGCTAAAAAGAAATTACTTAGAGTGGCGACCAAGCAAAGTATTTCTTGGAAACCTAGACTATTCACTAAAGGGAAATAAAATAAAATCAAACCAAAACTAAACTAAAAACGTGCAAAACCGATAGCACAAATAAAATCTCCTAATACTAATCGTAAATAAAATAATAGGGGTCTATATCTTGTTCTATCCTTTTCTTCAAAAGAACTCGCCCACGAGTTCTCGTTGAAAATCTACCATCTTCCATTCCAAAAGAAAAGATACTTGGAATACTTCAACTTCTTGATTCTCTTCCAAAATTGTTCCACACCAAAAATTACTTGCAATGGTATCTTCTCGGCATGCTTTAATTGATTGATAAGATCCACTATATGAATATTAAGAATCCAATCATATTGTTGCACTCCAAGAAAATCAACAAAGCCAACTTGACTTTGTGGGTACTCTTGATCTTGTTTCATCTTGGTATTGGTTGACACATCAACAATTGGTTCATTTAGACAAACTAGTTTGACCATAGAGTCATCTGATAAATTAGCAACATCAATTTCTTTCATTAAAAAATTAATTGGGTCTTTAACAACTTGATCACCAACATCCATAGAAATTTTCTGCTTCTCACCCACCTTCATATCGATTTGTTTATCATTAACTTCAATCACAATGTTCCCTTTGCCGCTACTGCTCATATAAACTCTCTCTTTAAAAGCTTATTCAACAACTTCGGTGGATGTGTGAATTATATATTGTTGCTTTGACCTATATTTTTCTTCCAAAAGTTGCTCATAATTCCATGGCAAAAATCTCTCCATCATAAGTTTTTTATTCTTGACCACGCGTGAATACGATGCTTTCGCAATCGTTCTCTCTTATCTTGCATATCTAACCACCATTGTAGTGCTCGCCCCATAAGTTTTGCCAGCATATATTTCCACTCTATTTTAGACGGCATTCTTGCATACTTAAAGAAATCATCAATATCTAAAATCTAGTTTAAAACATCTTCAAAATACTCATAACCACTTAATTTAGGCAAATTATCATAAGACCTGAAATCGGGTTTTGATTCATCACTATTGGCATAATTAGTTGGGTGTCTCCCAACTACAATCTGGTTACTGGGCTGGCATTGGGCAAATCCCACTGCGCTTTCCCGATTATGGTTAAGAAGACGGTGTTGGGCAACTCCCACCGCACGATCTTATTCAACCTTACTACTCCTTGGTTGAGGCATATAGATAGCTGCCACAACAGTTCCACGGATTTCGTTTGAAAATCTATGAATCACGTTTGTTATTCTTCAACCACCGCCCTTATATCAGCAAGCCTTTGAACAACGTCGATGGGTGTGTTTTCAACTTTGTTAGGTGCCAGTGAGCCAGAAACAATCTTGCTCTGATACCACTTGGCGCAACGGAATTCACGAGAAACTAGTTGCGTGCTAGTTCAAATGAAAATAGATCTTGAATCCACGATATTCTTGAATCCACAAGAAGAAAGAGAAATAACTCTGAATCATATTTGATTAGAAGCTTAAATACGCTCATAGGCTACATCCTTATTTATATTAGTAGAAGTGCTAGTTAAAAGGAAATTACTTAGAGTGGTGACCAAGCAAAGTATTAATTGGAAACCTAGACTATTCACTAAAAGGAAATAAAATAAAATTTAACCAAAACTAAACTAAAAACATGCAAATAAGTAGCACAAATAAAATCTCCTAATACTAATCATAAATAAAAATTATTACTAAAATAATGTTTTCATAAATAATAGGGGTCTATATCTTGTCCTACATCAACTAACATCAATTCCCCTAATTGATATAGCCCCTAATTGAAAAACAATAAAGATGGAAAAAAGAGTGAGGACGGTAAAATGAGAGAGCTAACATCAATTCCCCTTAACAAATACAGAAATTCAAACCTTCAGCTTTATTATACTAGAAATTATGCTCATTGATTCTCTCAAGCCAAAAATTGCTCACAAATCCTCTTTCTTTTTTTTTTTTGCTAAAATGAACATTCAGTTTTTGTATGCTTTAAATTCTTCAGCTTGTGATAACTTTATGATATTCATTGAAAAAATAGGTTCTAAAGGTAATTTGGCCCAATTTTTTTGCTCGTTTTTATGAAAAAGCACAGCGTATTGTAACTTGTATAGTTGAAACCCGGGGCGATCCCGCTCACACAATATTTGACACAATTTTTGATGCAAAATAATCGGAGCCGTTTAATTTGTTTAAAATATGTTTTAAGATTACATATAAAAAATCAACTAATTCGGATATCAGTAAGAGCTCGATCGATTCATTCAGTTTTTATCCTGTCAAATTTAGGGACAAATACCAATCAAGAACTCACAAATATCCGAATGAGTTGATTATTTATGGGAACTCTAAAAAACTTGTTTTAAACAAATTGAACAACTCACATCATTTGCGTGGGACTTCAAAATGAGTGGTTTACATTTTTTGCGTAAAAATTTGTGTAAAATGTTGTGTGAGCAAAACTGCCCCTCGAGACTTGTTTCCATGAACTTGAGTGGTAGCCCGGTTGATAAGGGAGCCTATACTCGGTTCATGAGGTGGCAGGTTCATACCCTGCCAGCCTCCCCCCCTTCCCCCGTAGGTTAGAGTAGTTTAGGGATTTCAACTGTTCAAAAAAAAAAAAAAGAAAAGACTTGTTTCCATATTTTCCAAACAAGCTGGAAAATCCAATCTAATTAAAACAAATGGAATATTAGAATATAAAAAGATTCTCTTTGCCTCTTAGTTTCCTTAAAAAATAATTAGCTTTTTACCTAACGATGTCGGATAAGTGGATTAAATTGAGGAAATTAATCCTACCTATACTTAAAAAAGAAAGAAGAAAAAGATTAGAGTAAAAGTCCTTTGAAAATTTAGCATTTTATATTAACAAAATCTGATAACTAGATTGAATTGAGGAGATCCGACCTTCAGTTTAACAAGAAAGAGGAAAAAGATTAGAGTTTTATTACGAAGGTGTTATGTTTGAATTTTGAGTTTTATCAATCATTATTAAATGCATGCAGATAAATCCACAAAGCATCTCTTACCATTCATATCAGCAATCAATGATTTGGATTTTGAATAAACTATTCGCGAGAATAATTAAACTCTTCATGCAAAAAGTTTAAATTAAAATCTGGTCATCAAAAACACTTTTGGACAGTCAAAGATACGTCGTGGATTGTCCACAAGTACCAAAACATAATCCAGTTGTATATCAATCATTTTTGAGGTTTTTATTCTCCTATCCCCTCCACGACGGGAAACCAGATTAATTGGGTTGATCACTTGATTGGAATAACCTACATCAAACGCCTAACAACGGCCTTTTCCGGAATTAATTTCCTCAAATAATTTTAGTGTCTCGGACGCTTGTGAAACTCTTGGGCAGATTAGAGTGGAAGTGCCAAGAGAAAATGGCATGATGGTCCGAAAAATATAGGATTATGGTAAACAAATACGGAGTACTATTTAGTACTCCTAGTCCTCGGGCACAAGGTTTCACCTAATTTGCAAAGGGCGGAGCCAAAATTTATTGTTAGTGGGGTCAATTACCTACATTATATTTGTTGCATGTACTTGATAATAATAATAATAATAATAATAATAATAATAATAATAATAATAATAATAATAATAATAATAATAAACACAGAAATGCTAAACAAACATACTACATATACTTTCAGTTCTAATTGTGAGTTGTAGAAGTTGATGATTCTAATGAGATCTTTCGTTTAAAAAATCTCTTCATGTAGGAAAACATATGAGAAAAAGATGTCAACACACTTTGAATATTTCAAAATTTTTAAATAGAAATTTGGAATTTTTTTATCTTAAATAATTTTACTAATTATTTGATTAAACATCTATTTAAATTTAATTCTGATATTAACTCCTATAAATTGACTTATATTGACCAAACCTATATTGATGGGCCCGGGGCATGAGAGAGAGAGAGAGAGAGAGAGTTCAAAGGGGAGAGGTGCTTTGCACCCCCTACACCCCCCTGTCCCCTGGGCCCACCCCACCCAAAACCCCAAAATACCCCCATTTTTTCCAGGCTTTTTTTTTTTTTTTTTTTTTTTTTTTATTTCCGACTCTTGTTTTTTATTTTTTTCAACTTTATTTATTTAATTACTCTAATTTTAATAATTTCGTTTTTTCATTTCATTTATTTAATTAATTACTCATTTAATTTGGTTTATTCAAATTACATTTGCAAGTAAATTATTTTCTTAAATTTGCATTTAAATTTCACTTTGTATTTAGAAACTTTATAATAAAAAAAACTTCTATTATTATTAACTAATTAATTTAATATTATTATTAACTAATTATTTTAATTAGTTAATTAAGTTGTCTTAACAATGAATAATAAATAAATAAAACTTCTAAAAGTGAAATAATAACATTACAATCGCGATTTAAAATGAATAAATATTACAATCACATTGACAAGTGGTCAGCCCTAATCAATATTGCCTCCAAATTGTCGTCCCTAAGACGACACCCCAAGACTAAAACCACAAATCAAGACGCGTGTGTCATAACTTAAAGCCCATCCTTTAACTTCATCCGATGCATTCTCCCACCACCACATTGGGATGGGTGATGCAAGGGGTGATGGGGTACAAGAAAAAAGTTGTACAAAGTGATTTAATATGGGGGCAATAGCTATTTTCTTTCTTATTTGGACCGAACTGCTGGGCCGGGATCTCAAGGGCAAGTGAGTAAAACAACCTCCAGGATTCGCGTCAAATGTGTGTAGTACAATGTTGTATCGTGATGCGATGACTACCCCCAAACTCATATAGTCCATCCATTTTGTATATGGAGCTGTAGGCATCCAACATCTCAGTGACTCTAGTATCTCATGTGCTCTATTTTGTTCTCGATAAACCGCATCGTAGAGATATCTATTCTGAATAATTTCTTCGATAAGATCATGTCGTACTTGAGCCCAGCCCTCCTTAGTGCCATAGAATTGGGTGGCTATGCTGAATCCTGATGATGACCATCGGCTTTTGGCGTCTACAAAGGTGTGGGACATATCTTCTTTGAAATTGGTAAGGTAAATCTTTGAATGTAGTGGTTGGGATCCCTCTCCTATCCATTTGTCTCCCTTCTACGCATTCATCCGCTTTCCTCGCCCTCTCAATGTAGATCGCGAGCCACTAGATGATGAAGTGGATTTTTACGTGCAATAAGGTATCGTCGTCCTTTCCACTTTCAACTTTTAAAATTTGATGTCGACCTTTGTGTTTACGTATTATCACGATGGCCCTCGAACAACTCTTTGTTAGATGGATCGCCATATCGACAAACCTCCGCATCATATGCTTTTCGCATACACGGATCCATCCGCGCAATATGTCAACCACACGAGATGTCTCATCGTGGTTGTTCTCCCCCGGCATTAAACCCATCCGGCGTGCATAGAGAGCCTACTCCAATGAGCGTGGATCTTGGATAGCGGAATTGGAATGCCCATGGCAATGAAATCCCTCGGTCGTGCATGCATGGCAACCCGTGTGGCGTTTTGATCGAACAACCCTTGGCGCCGCTTGGGGGAGGGGGTAGGCGTCTGCTTGGCCGGATTCTAGTCGCAACCCGACCCGATCAACTCAATGCATACAATGATATGCGACACCTTATTTCATCAAAAATGGCGTCACATAAATGCATGTGGCGTGGAATGTTGAGGGATTTCTGGAAGGACTTCTTAATTTTTCCAAATTGATTTACCAACATATTCTCTATGCCCCTCAAAAAGATGTTTTGCGGGCGATGACATGGTATTACCCCCCAAATATTTCTTTAGCCTTGCATGTGCAGACTCAGCTCTGTAATACAATAATACATTTAGTTTAAAATATGAAAAGTTAACTAGTGTAGTACAATATAATGCAGAAAATTTAACTCGTAAAGTTATAAAGTCTATATACCTTTGACTTGAGTTGCTTCCGAGGTGCAGACATGTATCTGTCCATGTTGTAATAAATTGCTCTTTGTATGGCCTTAACCATGTATCCGCAAGATAAGATATGACACGCGAATATTGGCTATACTCGTCACACATGGCAACCCACTTCTGTTGGTAAGATGAAGTGCTCGATGAATGAATAAGGGACTGCCATGAAATGTGAAACTTTGGATACTTGTCACCAAGCACAGCGCTGCAGTTCTTCATGACACACTAATTTATGTGCCAAATGCAAAGAATGTGACGCGCCATGGGGAAACATGCTCCAATGGCGTTAATAAGTGCCAAGTCTCGATCTGTAACAAACACCAATGGCAACGATGCCCCCTTTCCAACCATCCACTTCTTTAAGGTATGAAGTAGTGGGAGAATTAAGAAGACAATGTGTGAAGTAGTAGAAGAATGAGTAATATAAATAGATAACGCATTGGGGGGGCCAGGATCAAAGACATGTCGATGGCGAACAAGTGGCAAGGCATTGGGGGCGGGATCATAGAAATGTCCCAAAACGAAACACGCGGCAAGGCATTGGGGGCGGGATCAAAGAAATGTGCGATAGCGAACAAGTGGCAAGGCATTGGGGGCGGGATCAAAGAAATGTCGATGGCGAACAAGTGGCAAGGCATTGGGGGCGGGGATCAAAGAAAAATGTCCCGAAAACAAACACGTGGCAAGGCATTGGGGGCCGGATCAAAGAAATGTCGATAGCGAACAAGTGGTAAAGGCATTGGGGGCGGGAATCAAAGAAATGTCCGAAAACTAAAACATGTGGCAAGGCATTGGGGGGCAGGATCAAAGAAATGTCTGATAACAAACACGTGGCAAGGCATTGGGGGGCCAGGATCAATGTAATCAAGTAAAACAAAAAAAATTAATTAAAAAATAAAGTAATTAAAAAATGAAGTAAATAAACAATATTTAATAAATAAAATAGAAAAAAAGATATTAGACCATATTATAAAAATATATATAAAGAACAAGAAGATTTATTACATATTAGGAAAACAAGATATTAAATAATTCAAAAAGAGAAATAAAATATTAGAGAATTCTAAAAAGATAGAAGAGAAAAAATATATTAATAAAAGATATAAATAAATATGTAAATAAAAAACTATATAAAACAAAATAAATGAATTAAATAATTAAATGAATTAATATAAAGAAAGGAGTTAACTAAATAAAAAAATAAAGAAATAAATTAATATTAATAAAACATATAAATAAATATTTAAATACTAAAAGAAATGAATTAAATAAAAAAACTAAATAAAAGAAATAAATAAATAAATATTAATAATAAAGTTAATGTAATTAAAAGGAAGGAAGAGGGGTAAAGTGGTAAAATAGTGGGGGGGGGGGGGGGGGGCGCGTCGGGGGTGCAAAGCAATTTGCTCAAAGGGGCAATGAGTATATGATAATTTTTGCCAATCTTGGGGTCGTGAAGGCATGCACCTAGGGCAAGTTTTCAGCATCCCAAGAAAAAGTTCCACAGATACAACAAGAAATTGGCACCTCACTGGGGTCAAGTGGGGTCACTTGACCTTTCATACCTCTGGCCTTGTCAATTGGTGGTAGAAAAGGTGCTTGTGACAATATGTGGCATTGGGAGGTAACTTGTTTAATTTGTCAAAGCAATGAGGTGGTTGACGCAAAGACTCTGGCCAATGGAAGCAAGGCCGCCGGCCCGAAAGCTGCCAATATCAAGTTCAAGGCATTGAGGTGACTGACACAAACACTCCGGTCAGTGAGAGCAAGGCCGCCGGCCCGGAAAGCAGCCAATATTTGTGGAAAGAATTGTGTTCACTTCACATTTCCAAAAAAAATTTCAAAAAGATTATTTTCCCATCTCTCATCTCTCTAATCATTAATCACATTTCTCTCTCTACTCATACCTCTTTCTCCAATCATTAATTCTCATTTCTCTATTTATCCAATTATTAAACCTCTTTCTAATTATTACTTTTTCCAAAAAAATCCATCCAAACATTATCTCAAAAATATTTCTCAAAATATTCTTTTCAAAACGCTCAACCAAATAGAATGCACATTACATTTTACAGTTACACAAAATTATCAAGTGGGCATTTACAGAACATGACAAATAGTTTTGTTCTTGCAATTCATAAGATCAATCTTCAATGCAATGTTACTTCTATAGACTTTAATTTTTCGAGCATATTAATTTCTCTAGATCTTTTTTATTTTTTATTTTTTTAGTGCTTGGAATGGACTGAATGTAGCGACTATTTAGTGTTTCTCAGGCAATTCTAGATATGCACTCCCGTATGCATATTTTATCTTTAACTAATTTTATCTTAACAATCCTTTTCATTACTATTTGCATCTTTATTTTGCCTGGGATTCTTGTTATTCATAGGGGTATGATACGGGTTACAAAAAGGTGATATTTCTAATGCATTCATATGGGTTGTTCTTTAGCTTATCTTCCACAAAAATCGACAAATTTTTAAGGCTTCAAAAGATCTTATGTATGATAACAGTATAGTATGTCTGAAAAAACTGTCAATGTCTATACATGTAAGTTCTCTGAAATAAACCATATTCTTTTACTAAAACAAAGCGTTTTGAACCAATTAAATGGGCAGGAATAGTCTATTCAGGGCTTCAAAAAAGTGGTGAATTTGATGTTTATTCTGATATCTAACATAATCATTTGCCAAGATGATCCGAATAACTTGGTGTTACTCCCATTTTTTTTTCCTGCTCACCGAAAATTAATATTGTTAGTTGTAATTAGTGAAGTTTGACTAATTGGTGTTACTATTATTCTAAGGTCTAGCTCATATATCCTGCAAACCTATTCTATCCATGTTTGTTGATTTTAAAATATGATTTAAATGCCTCACACAATTAATACCTACTTGGTCTGCAACCCTTAGGATTAGAATTACAATAGTTAGTCTAGGGTTATACCCGATTGTTATCTTTAGGACCTCAGAATTAGTCAAGGTATGCACAAAATGACCTGGACATTTAGTTATAAAAGAAAAAAAGAACTACTACTACGGTTCTCCATTCAAAGAGTTCATATCGGTGGAATGTTTACACATTTAAGTTTGGGAAACTTTGATGTTACCCTTGTAGTTGAGGGTCCGCTTTAAGGTAACATTTCTTGGAATTTGGGACATATTAAGGTCTCACCCCCTCCAAGAGATCAATTCTTCTTATTCCAAGGTAAACCGAACTGAAGAACCAAACAGAAGCTCCAAATATTATTTTTGGCATTCAACCTACTTAACCTAAAATCAAAATGTATCAGTAGCTGAATAACCAACTCTACTGCCCACCTAATCATGACAAAAAGAAGAAGAGGACATATTAGAGAACACGTCTTCTCTGTTAGAACAGTAGGATAAGAATTCTTGGAGAAAATGTACCATTCACTTTTGGTATCTGTCCACCTAATCACAACAAAAAGAAGAAGAGGAAATTTGAGAAAATGACCTATATGTGTGTGTGTACAAAAGTAGGTTAAGAATTCTTGGAGAATATGTTCTATTCACTTTTGGCATCAAATTACATACCAGCTCCTCTTTAGTGGTTTGTCACATGGCCGGAAACTAGAATGACTATTTGTTGGACGTTAAGTCACATAATTCATGTGTGCGAGCAAGAGCGTGAAAGTGTCTTGAATCACATCTCAAAATAGTAAATTGATGCGCAAAAGCGAGAATGGAAAGCAAGAGCGCAAGGCCTTTTGAAGGATTATGTGACTAAGGTTGGACGCAATAGGAGTACCATAGGACATATTTACGTGTCACTTTAAATCAATCTCATAACAAGAAGATTTGACTTATAAATCTATAGTTCGGGTAATTGGTTTGGTTGTATGTGAGGGATTGTGGATTGAGTTGTAGTTGGATGGTTGTATATCTGGTATTTTTGGAAGAAGTAACTCACATCGCTCAGAAATTGGTGCATAGGTAATTCTACATGAGTATCTAATTAACTGTTAACTTGGAATACAAAAGAATGTTGAGTTGCGTAATTTCTATTAAGCAAACCCAGGGTTGGTTTGGGTGAATTGGGAAAATTGATTTTTTGGTTTTTTGAGTTTTGTCCTTATTCAAAAAAAAATTGCATTTGTTAGTTTTCAGTCGATTTTTTATGGTTTCTTGGCTTGTCTCGACGAGAGGAATCTAAAAACTATAAAATTATTAGTCAAACTTAAAGTTTTGTGAATAAAGACGAAAAATAATCCAAAAAACCGAAATCACAAAAAATTGACCAAAAACCAACAAATGCAAAAAAAAAAAAAAATTGAATAAGGACAAAACCAAAAAACCAAAAAACAATTTTCTCAATTCACCCAAACCAACCCCCAATTTGAGTATTAATGGAACTTTCATACACAAGCTCCAACATACGTGCTCATAATCACCCCGCCGCTTATGCTGATGTACACATTCCAATGAGGCATGCACCAGCAATATTGGTCTCCCACCAATTTATTCTTTTTGGCCTTTCTTGACTGAATTACCATTCTAAGTTTCACAAATCAGATAAATTTCGGACCCACAAAGTACTAGACTTTCACTTTAGTCTTTAGGACAACAATTTGGTGTACTCAAATCATACACTGGCATTTGATGTGCATGGCCATGACAGTCCACAAGTATGTCCTAAAATGTTTGTCTGATCCGTAAAATAAAGACTTAAAAATAATGCAATTTTTTCTAGAAAAATTCAAAACATTCTCAATAATTTACTAGATATCTACTATTGTGGGAAATCTTACGGAAAATTTCTTAGAAAAATCTATTGTATTTTTTTTAAAGTCTATTGTGTGGTGAACTGAACAAACATTTTAGGACGAGAGAGCATCAAAATGAATAACTTGATGGATTTTAGGAAAACTTCATATAGAATGTGAAAGGCGTGAATGGTGGAATCAGAAAACCTGGAATGTAGGCGATACTCTCCACCTTCACTTTAATAGTATGGGACATTGGGACCAATGTGTAATAAAAGAGAAAGTAAAAAGTGATATAGCTCTTTAGCTAGGATTTTCCGGATTCATGGCCCCCACACAACCATCAAATCCTACTTAATTTTTATTTAATATGTTGGGGAACAATTGCATTTCTTTTTGGTGGAAAAGTTGGACAATTTCACGATATATTTATCATCGAAAACGTATCAAATTCGGTAACATGCATAACATATATATGTCCCTGCCCCACTATATTTTCTTTAATTTCTGTTCCCTTTTCATTTTTTTTGGACTAGTATAGGATTGGTAAAGAAAGAAGAATCCCACCGACGACCACCTCATTCCCCTATACCTTTCCCTCTCTTTTAATTACCCTCCAAAAAACAAGAACCAGAGTGAGTGTGTTTTGTTAGTGAGAGCTCCATACAAATTAAGAAATGGGCAATTGCCTCTTTGGAGGCATGGGAGAGGTTACTAACGAATCAATCAAAGTAGTAACATCTGACGGCGGGATCATGGAATTCAACGGCCCTATAACAGTAGAATTCATCACAGATGAGTTCCCAGGCCATGGCATCTTCCGAAGCCATGACCTATTTTGGAAACCACTGCCACACCATGAAGTACTAGTAGCAGGAGAGTCATACAACCTACTCCCACTCAACAGCAAAGGCATAGCTGGTGGTGGTCAAATTGCCCAAGTTGGTCACGTGAGATCCAACAGTGTGCCACAATCTCTACCCGCCCCATATAGAATGTCGTTCGACGGTCATGGAATTCTCAAGAGATCCTACACGGAGGCGTTTTCGAGGTACAACGGCGGTGGTGGTGGGATTTGGAAGGTGAAGCTTGTTATTAGTCCGGGACAGTTACTGGAGATACTGTCGCAAGAGGGTCGAACCCAGGAGTTAATTGAAAGCGTGAGGACCGTCGCGAAATGCGGGAACATCGGGGTTTCGTCCGTGGGGTTTTCGGATCAGTGGAGTCTCTCCAGCAGCAGGAATGGTTCCTCCAAGAAAGATGTTTTGTTGGAGATTTAGAGATAGATAAATGTCAGGCCGGCCCTCCATTTCTTCAGTTTTTGTCACTTTCGTCCCTATCGTTTCTGTTGTATGCTAAGTCAATGACGTGCTGTGTTGCATATTCCATCAGTTTGCAATTCTAATTGTAGTAAATAGTTTTTGAGGTAGTACTATTTAATATCTGCCAAATATTATCCGGTGTTCTTGCAATTCACAGGTTTTTGTAACCACGGCCAATGGCCTTGTGGTCCTTTAGGCCCTGAGTTTCCTTGCCAGATTTGGACACTTAAAGATCACTTGGGCTGCGGCCTGGGAGGCGTATTTTGTTAAAAACTGGGCTGGATCCTTGATTCAGTTTAGTTTCTAAAATTTTGGTAATTTCTCACTTAGCCCATTTTGCAAGTTTGTTTGAGCTGACTCGTCTGTACATTTCCCTCTTCCATAATTCCTACATGGTTGCTTAAAAATAAATAGGTAAATAAATTCCAATATGGGTAAATTACGCTGACCTCTCTTGAAGTCTTTGAAAAATACTGATCTCTCCTCTGGTTTTAGGAAATTATTTTCATCTCCCTTACTTTACAAACTAATACTAGTATAAAAATGCCCCTTACCGTCAAAATTGGCTTAACCATGCTAACTTTGATAATTAAAAGACTATTATATCCATTATACAAATAGTTCGAACAACCTAGGCCTTGTCAAAATAGAAAATTATTGCAGAGTGATCATTTAACTTACAGTTTCTGATATTCGGAGTATGGTTCGATTGTTTATTGGGATGTTATTTTTGCACGTGTAGGAAAGGCAATAGAGTGGCTCATTGGGTGGCAGCAATGCAGTTACGAGCTAGGTCTCTTGCCTTTGAATTGGATGGTCTCTTGCTTTGAATTTCCATTTTAGTTAATAAAAAAGAAAAAGAAAAAGAGCAAAGGTAACACCAAATGGCTACACACATGGCACTCAGGGAAAGGCATCTATACATAATCACCAAAAGCAAATTAAGTCCTAACCAATAGTATGTACGTTAGCGCAAGTGGTGGCTAGCTCATGTGGTAGAGCTCTTGGATGTCCCACACTGCATTCTAGGAGAGAGGAGGAAAAGGCTCGTTCCTCCTCTCTCCCATGTAATAGATTAGGGATGACGATCTCATGCAATAGATTAGGGATGATGACCTGTGTAATAGATTAGAATGACGAATGAAAAAAAAAGTACATTCTAGGAGAGAGGAGGAAGAGGCTCGTTCCTCCTCTCTCCCATGTAATAGATTAGGGATGACGATCTCATGCAATAGATTAGGGATGATGACCTGTGTAATATATTAGAATGACGAATGAAAAAAAAAGTACATTCTAGGAGAGAGGAGGAAGAGGCTCGTTCCTCCTCTCTCCCATGTAATAGATTAGGGATGACGATCTCATGCAATAGATTAGGGATGATGACCTGTGTAATAGATTAGAATGACGAATGAAAAAAAAGAAGTACATACGTTAATGTTCAATCAAGAACTCTTTCTGTAAACCTGCTTTGCCAAGTCTTCTCCAAATTTTGTGAGTAAATGGATAAAAATTTATAAATACTAGGTGAAAGTTTTCTCCATTAACAATTTCATGTTAAAACAATGTAACATGATATCATAATAGATCATGAAAAGTCTAAGCTACCTACCAATTACACGTATTCTACTTGCACGCTTTTGTTAATTTTCTCAAGGATTTAAAGGTAAGGCAATCGACAATCCGACACATTTACATACTCAGATGAATTAATGGTCTAAATCGGATCAAAAAGGAAAAGAAAAGAAAAGAATTAGTGGTCTAAAAAATAATCCAACACAATAGCAAGTCTTGTGTCCTCTCAATCGATCTTTATGAATGGCCCCTAGAGACTTATAATCAACACCAGCTAACTGAATGTCAAATCAGACGAACACTTTATTGTAAAGCTGCTTTATCAAGATTCTTCTAAGAAACTTGGGGTCTAATTAATTAGGCCAACTTTCAATAAATCAAACAGCAGGTTGATCGATGTTGTCGGTAGCTATAATCAGCTCCAAAAGTTCATCAATGGAGTTCAGACCTCTAATCAGCTCCAATTACTCATCCACGGAGTTCAGACTAATCACCTTCAAAAGTTCATCAATGGGACCTTAACACTACTTTAGGATATAAAGAGCATCTTATTAATTAACGAAGCATAATGTCAAAAACAACGAGAGAGAGAGAGAGAGAGAGAGAGAGAGAGAGAGAGAGAATATATATAGCCCTAATGACTGTTTCGGCCGTTTGATCTCTAAAATTACTAGGAGTACTCAAATAAAATTGTCATATAGGAAAACTAGTAAAGGGAAGAAATGCTGCAACAATCTTGAACATGTTGGATAACACTTTAGGATATAAAGAGCATTTTTTTTGGGTTAAAATTCGAACACTTTGGTTGATACCTAATGAATCATTCCCAACGTCTGTTAGCAGACTCAATTAAATTAAAGCTAGAGCATAATCCTGTTCAACATGATCTTGCAAGAATTGATAACACTTAAAGAAGGTTTTGAAAATAATTAAGGCTGTTAATTATGGAATGGATGTCGAAAACACAATTCTTTTCCTATCCCCAGGGAAACAAATTGATTAATTAGAGTGAGTTTGGTTTATCCGTACAGAAAACTAATTGAGTTACTAACTCTATATTCTTAAACACCTTTTATACCGTAGAATTTGAAGGCATCAATTAATTGATTCATATATAATTTGTCTTATAAAATGATTTTTGTTTTGTATCAGCGTGCAACATATTTATACTATTACTATTCTTCTAGTAGTAGTATTTAATTCAGCATTCCAACGTGTTATCTTTATTTTGTACCCATTAGGCCATTTCCAACAGCCTCTTCAAAACTCCGGCGACCCTTATTTGGTGACCGAAATTCGGTAAAAGAAGACCCAGTAGCCTCGCCAAGCTCCTCGCCATTATCGCCGCAGCTAAAGTAACTCGCCATAGGCGGCGAGTTTTGGCGATCGAAGGCGAGCTCGCTACTAGAGTATCTTTCTCTCTCCTCCCACGCCGGAAAAACGATGACACCGGAATATTTGTTGTAAAATCGATTTGATACCAGATTATTGTAGGAATCGTCGAGACGATGTCAACGGTGCAAGATTCGTCAATAGATCCTTCCGCTGGAGTTGGCACGCGCCAGTCAACGAACACGCGTGACGATGAGTGAGATCTACTCGCAGCGCGTGTGATGCACGCGCCAGTGCGACGCGGCGAGTTCTCTCTCCGGTAAATAGCTAGGCTCCTGAGTGCTCTTGCCTCGTACCACTAGCCAAAGCCCCTTTTTCTTGCTAAAATAGAGATAGAGAAAATGAGACTAATGGTGATGCTCTTATAATTCTATTGAGCTAATTGAAACATCAATGTGCTTACGTTTTTGTAACGTGTTATGAAAAT